>OX459050.1:1892919-2492919 GCA_949775005.1 Orthosia gothica
ACAATGAATTGCCTTAAGATTTACTTCCAATAGTCAAATAATATTAACTGAACAATTAATAAGACTGTTATGACATTTTCAAACCGTAATTTAAGTTCATCAGGTATGAGTTATCAGACTACAGAAAAATCGATCCCTTTACTTAAAACTTAAACGTACAAATCTTTAAAGAATATTCCCCAAAGCGAGATATCTCTAGGTACAAATATGTACACAAACACCTGATTATTTCATATTAACATATATACAATTGTATATTCTGAAAATAATAAAGAAATCTTTATTCAAAGATGCAATAGACAATAATAAGAAATAGAATAGAAGAGGCAATAGGGGCTATTACCTCTTCTATTCTATTTCTAAGCTAATTGCGCATCAAAAAACCGGCCAAGTGCGAGTCAGACTCGCGCACGAAGGGTTCCGTACCATTATCGCCAAAAACGGCAAAAAACAACGTTTATTGTATGGGAGCCCCACTTAAATATTTTTATTTTATTCTGTTTTTAGTATTTGATGTTATAGCGGCAACATAAATACATCATCTGTGAAAATTTCAAATGTCTAGCTATCACGGTAAATGAGATACAGCCTGATGACAGACAGACAGACAGACGGAACGCGGAGTCTTAGTAATAGGGTCCCGTTTTTACCCTTTGGATACGGAACCCTAAAAAGTCATAATTCGTGGTTTGGCTCTCGCCTATTTCCTCCTCCAATATTGGACCAATTTAAAAGATATGCCATAAGAAAGATTTATGCTGTGCTAATTTGTTTTAATTTTTGATGATACATTATCTTTTGAAGCACTAGAACCCTCAAAAATACTCAAAATTGTGCTGTCAGCAGAGGCTTATTGTAAGTAAATATTTATTTCTAAGTAAATGGTACATTGAGGTCTTACATTTAAAATTGTTTCACACATACTACCATTGCGTGGTGTAGAAATATTAAATAATTAACTAGCTACATGCAAATCAAAACATACATTATAAGACCATTATATAAATCATATCAATAACCAAAAATAAATCATAATATCAATAAAATTAATCACAATGTCAAAAAAAATATCATAAATGTCAAAAAATTAATCATCATGTTAAAATATCAATCATAGCGTCAAAAACAAAAAAAAACAAATCATTTAAAAAAGCCAAAATTACAAAGTTAAAGAATTCATAATAATGTCAAAATACTAATATCATTATTAAGATTTTAATTATAATATCAAAATGTATGATTTAAAAATTCATTAACGCAATAAAAACACATGTCTAGGAGCCAAGCAAACATTCAACATTTAAATTTGTTAATTGGTAGCATTCTCAGGGCAGGTGGTAATTTATTATAAACTAGCTGACCCAGCAAACTTTGTTTTGCCATAAAAAGACCAAACATTTATCTACCCTACCTACCCGACCCTACACTACCCTACCCTACCCGACCCTACACTACCCTACCCTTCCCTACACTACCCTACCCTACCCTACCCTACCCTACACTACCCTACCCGACCCTACACTACCCTACCCTACCCTACCCTACCCTGCCCTACCCTACCCTACCCTACCCTACCCTACCCTACACTACCCTACTCTACCCTACCCTACCCTACACTACCCTACCCTACCCTACCCTAACCTACCCGACCCTACACTACCCTACGCTACCCTACACTACCCTACCCTACACTACCCTACCCTACCCGACCCTACACTACCCTACACTACCCTACACTACCCTACACTACCCTACCCTACACTACCCTACCCTACACTACACTACCCTACACTACCCTACACTACCCTACCCTACCCTATGTCCTTCTCCTGGTTCTAAGCTACCTCCCTGCCAATTTTCAGCTAAATCGATTCAGCCGTTCTTGAGTTATAAGTGAAGTAACTAACACGACTTTCTTTTATATATATAGATTTTAATTGTCATGCAACTGGCATTTCTACCGTATAACTGCAATCTCTGAGCAGGCACTAGTAATTACCCGGCATGTTTTTTTTTCAGTCTTTCGGAGACTTGTTCATTCAAGGGAAATAAATGACGGTTTTTTTTTACAAATAGACAAACTTCAAAAATATACAGACATGGTAGTAGGAGAATTTTTAAGTCCTTAAATAATGGCCTGCAATGGTCCAAATAATCTGCTCCACTCATGGCTCTGATACATTTCTTTTGCACTATGAATGCTCTTTCCGCATCCATAGGCCATAACGCAATACCGATGAGACATATCCATGATAAGCATTTAGGACTGTTTCTCTACTGGACACTGTCAGTAGAGAAACAGTCTTAACTTGCGAAGAGCATACACAAACCTATAAAGCTTACTGCATACTCTTTCTACATGTTCCTTCCAGTTCAATTTGTTGTCAATTACTATACCTAAAAATAATGCTGATGGCTCTGGTTGCAGAATTGCTCTATTATGCCTAATTGCTGTTGGTATTACGGACAAGTTACATGTATGATGTACAAATTTAACAACTTTAAATGAAATCAGAAATACATAGAAGCACAATATATATCTTTTTATTAATTAATGAAATATATTTTAAATTTGTACAATACTGGAGGGAGAAATAGGGGAGAGCCAAATCTCGAATTATGATTTGGGGGTAAGTGGAACAGAGTGTAAAGTCCCACAAACCTCCACAGAAAAGGGAGGATCCTCCGACCAGACGGGTGTTGTGTCTGGTCCGGGCAACTGCCCAACGGTTGTTGTCGGACTGTTGTATGTGTTCTAATCGCGCCGAAAACTTTACATGCGCGATGCAGGATTTGTGTGACGTCATGTCATTAGTTCGTAAGTGGCGGCGTCGGTGCCGCTACATCACTCCCCTCCGGAGACCGGAGGTCGATAGCATGGTTGAGTCGTCTGTACATCTTGTGATGCGTGCCTGGCCAGAGGAAGGTTGGTGCCCGTGAGTTAGAACCGAAAGTCGCAGAGTTCGCGGTGAGTCGGAACTGTATGCAGTTGTGCCTCAGTGAGTCGGGGTGATGATATCCCAGTGAGTCGGGGTAGAGTTGCTGGCTCCAGTGAGTCTGAGCGGTGATGATGTCCCAGTGAGTCGGGACAGTGGTGCTGGCTCCAGTAGGTCGGAGCGGTGATGAAAGAAGCTGAGGATGATGACCAGGAATGCGCCTCCGCTGCATGCTGGTGGTCAGGATACCCCCGTAGTAGATACTGGCTTGCTGTATGACTCGCTGCTCGAAAGCTTGAGGAAGTGATGATGACGTCACGATGAAGTAGCTCTGCACGAAGGCTGCGCTGATGTTCATATTCGAGGGTCACCAGTTTGGGGGTATGCGGAACAGGGTGTAAAGTCCCACAAACCTCCATAGAAAAGGGAGGATCCTCCGACCAGACGGATGTTGTGTCTGGTCCGGGCAACTGCCCAACGGTTGTTGTCGGACTGTTGTATGTGTTCTAATCGCGCCGAAAACTTTGCTTGCGCGATGCAGGATTTGTGTGACGTCATGTCATTAGTTCGTAAGTGGCGGCGTCTGTGCCGCTACAATGATTTTTTCCTAAGGAAATTAAGTCGGAGCTCTCTGCCCGCATTTCCTCTTAAATGCAGCTGTGGACTCTTGTCAGTTGATAATGGTGAAAAACTAAGTCAAAAATTGCAGAAAAAATTAAAGTTAATTAAATCAATTTTAAGAACACAAATACCTTCTTTGAGTACACTATCGTCAAAAGGTGACTGCTCAAACTGTTAACGATACTAGAAAACTAAACGCAAACAAGTTTTTTAATAAAAATATTTAGTTCGGATACTTTCCAAGACCGCAGCTCCGCTCTTGATTTTTATTTAAAACTCCGATAAGTTTCAAGCCTGATAATAATATCAGTTGACACTTTGCAGTTTGCACTTCGAAATGTAGGTTCCTCAAATTTCAAGTTGATTTGGCGGCAAGAACGTACTGGCCATCCAAAAGTAAATTCTAGCGTTATTGATGTACGGTCTAAAATTTTATACAGAATGTCGTCTGTCAAAATAGAACAAAGTCCTTATAAAAAGAAATTGGAGGTGCCCACATGTTTATGCAATGAATATAAGAATGAATAGCATCTTTTGTTTTTTAATTAACTCATTTCTGAGCACATGTCACATATTTTGTGATACTTTATGGCCTTCTCTATTGATTGTAAGAACCACTTATAGAAAAAAAACACGTGACGCTAACCCAAGTAATAAAAACCGGCTAAGTGCGAGTATTTGGTAAATTGCGGTTTACGATTTATGACGTATTAAAAAAAAACTACTGCTAGTCAGTACTTTTTTTTAATCTTTGTGGTTTTCTACACCAGCAGCAGCCACCCCAAAACAGCCCGCCGTGCTAAGAAGATGGGATGGTGCAAGGGTGTCCACATATTTGCATCCCACACCAAAGGCCTACCAACTTGCCAAGGCAACATGGTCATCCCGTCTGGTCCCATCGTCGCGTGCCAAGCCATTGGGTTCTAAACGAGCTGGCACCCCAGCAGTGACAAGAGCCCGACGTATGATGTCATTGATGCTGGCGTGCCGTGCTATCCAACTAGCGCTCCCACTGCAGGTTAGGTCATGGTGCCCGAGGCGGTCGACTGCTTCACCACATTGACAACGATGTGGAGCTCCGCTATGAGCCCCCAAACGCAGACATGTAGTGATCCGGAAGATGGTGTCACTCAACATAGTATCTATGTCGGGTGACGGTAGTGTCTGTAGTCAGAGGATGGAGGGATTTATTCCGTTAGTTTTTTTTCGAACACTTTTGCAGCATTCCACTTGCAATGCCATGTTTTTTTGTTGAAACTTTATTTTATATACTGTTTTTAACTCATTTTACTCATTTACCATGTCGTTCTATTGTGAACAGTTTAGTTTGGCTAGGTTAGTGCGTAGATCAAAAACAAATGCCGCATTTTAAAAACTATGGACCGGATGTTTTTTTTTCAGTCATAAAGTCATTTATTCATTTGTTTAAAAGACTTTATGACTTTCTTTATAGACAGGTTTCCAAAGTTGTTTCTATATTATTTTGTCGGAAACTACCATTTTACGCAGATGTTGAGTGATGTAGGTAATATTTAGTTGTTTAGCTGGTAGACAATAAGACGCTATTGTTGACATCTGCTGTCAGCATGGACACACTAGCCACGCGCGTCGCTTGCAATGCTACATGCATTATGGAGGCCATACACGTTAGGGTTTGCATGCTGGTTTTAGCCTTGCATGCATAACCAACAGGCATAACCGAGTTTCATATAACACATACACGTTTGGGTTTGCATGCACAGTTTTGCCATTAACTCTCAGTTGAGCTACGTGACGGTGTGTGTACGACGCCTAGGTACTGTGTACGGTATATACCAACCAAACTACAATGGACGACTACGATATGATAGCTGTACTTGGCTTAGCACTTGTTTTGCAGAACAGAAAAAGAAAAAGAGATCGCACTGAATGGTCTAAACGCTGGTTATTGAAAAGAAAGCAGTTCTCCCACGTAAATTTGATAAATGAATTGAGATTTTCACCTACAGATTACGAAAACTATTTACGAATGGATGAAAAACTGTATTTGAAACTATTATCATTGATTACTCCTTTAATACAAAGACAAGATACTGTTTTGAGGAAAGCAATATCAGCACATGAGAGACTAGCAGTAACACTGAGATTTCTTGCAACAGGAAGAACATATGAGTGTCTTAAATATTCTGCTATTATATCACCTCAGGCTTTGGGCCGAATAATACCAGAAACATGTGATGCTATTTATGAAGTTCTGAAAGAGGACTATCTACAGGTGAGTAAACAATTAAAACCAAATTCGAATCATTACACAAGTTTAATAGGTAGGTACAATTACATATTAAGTCAAATTATTCTGAATTAAAATTTGAATAAAATGTTGCTGTATTCAGTTGTGTGTCAAATTCTTGTTGTTGTACTGGTGAGGGCTGAGATTGTGGTGCAGGAGAAGTAGTTTGTCGTTGAGTGTTATATTGTTGAATCGGAGATGCGCAGGGCTGACTTTGCGGTGCAGGATAAATCGTGTACTTTTGTTGTTGGGTGTTGTACTGTTGTATCGGTGATACGCAGGGTTGTATTTGATGCGCAACAGAAGCGGTGTGAGTATACGGTTGTGTATAATATTGTTGAACTAGTGAGGGTGAAGGACTTGAAGGTGAGAGACTAGGAGTTGGTGAAGAAACAAAAGCTAAACTTCGACGGTTCTGAATTGCTTCGGTATTCAGATTGCCCATCTCGGCATCGAACAAGGTGTCGTTAATTATCTTCTCCGCAATCAAGCGTTGACGCTTTTCTAATGATCTTAATTTAATTGCGATAGATCTTCCCAAAAGATCGTACTGATCTTCTGTTGCTGAAGCAGGAGCAGGACGCTTAAAATGGTCTTTCACGGATAGTAATATGTCAGTGGTTAACTGATCTCGCTCTGTCATTTTCTTTCTTCCCGGTCTAGTAGCAGCTAATGGAGTCTTCTTTGATGTCGTAATATCGTCTGTATTCCCTGTACTAGCATTTGCAGCAGCGTTATCTGTAGTATTAATAACTATGGTATTTTCAGAAGAGTTGTCAGCATCCTATAACAATACAAAATGATATTTATTTTAGTTTCCAGATTCATCGGATAAATGGAAGGAAACCGCACAACTTTTTGAAGAGAGATGGAATTTTCCTCACTGCTTGGGTACCATCGATGGAAAACACATTGACATAGTTCCACCTGCTGAGAGTGGATCTTATTACTACAACTACAAAGGACGACATAGCATGGTTCTTATGGCAATAGTTGATGCCAAATACCGATTTCTATTAGCAGATTTTGGTAAGGTGTTTTGCAGAATACAACGTTTTTTGAAAAGTTACAAATGAAACATTTAAACCTTCCAAACTCCGAACAGATTCAACACAGTTCAAGGTGTTTGCCATATGTATTTGTTGCTGATGATGCATTCCCGTTGAGACCTGACATGCTGAAACCATATCGTCAAGCGGATTTGAGCAGCTACGAAAAAAAAAAAATTAATTATAGATTATCTCGTGCAAGAAGAATAGTTGAAAACGCTTTTGGCATACTGGCGTCAAGATTTCGCATTTACCATACTCAGATCAATTTGGAACCAAACAATATAGAAAAAGTGGTGATGGCTTCATGTGTTTTGCACAACTTTCTAATGGAGCACACACCTAATTCATATGCACCTCCAAGATGTTTTTATCGAGAAAATGTGGATAATGGAACTGTAATTAATACGGGCTACGATACCACACGTTCAAACGTAGAAAATTTACAAGTACAAAATCGAGGAAATGTCCTGAATGATGCAAAAAAAGTCAGATTAGAATACCAAACTTACTTTGTCAATGATGGCAAAGTACCATGGCAAGATAGTTACATTGAAATGTGATGTATTTATTAATTTTTGATGTAATTATATGTACCTATTGTTTGATGAATAAATGAGCAACCTCCCTCACCGCTTAAGAGTTGTTTCTGTAACAATCTATGTATGTGCCTAAATTTTGTAAAGCTATAAACGGCGATATAGACGACCACACATCAAGCGTTACAAGTTGCCTTCGGGAGTACCTACCCATACCTCTCATTGTAAACATGAACGGTACTTATGAAAAAATGTTTGTGGTCGGCTGTGCCTAATCTATAAATTACAAAATAAATAACTAACTAATTTATACTTACATTGAAATCATTCTCATCAATATCCGAAATGTTAGATCGCGAGCTACGAGGAACATCTTGATCTCCAATAAAATCGAATAATTCAAAGTACCACAGTGTTGGTTTATAAATGTCTTCAGATGATGCTCCAGACTTCACAGATTCATCGTATTTTTTTTTCTCTCGTCTTACGTTACTGCGTAACGTATTAATTTTTTTAATCACATCTTCTTTTGTAGCATCAGGCTCCAATTCCTTGAGCTTAGCTATCAATTTCCCGTACGCTGCCGACCGTTTGTCTCTGTCGTGATACTCTTTGCACTTTACGCGCCAAAGACATGGTTCCGATTTATAAATTTCTATGAATTCTTCTAATTTTAGTACAGCTATCACATCGTCGTCGTCCATTGTAGTTTGGTTGGTATATACCGTACTGTAAGGGGGTAGATAGGGTGATCAGCAGTTAAACATGGAAAATAACTTTATATTATGTATATTTAATAAGATATTACAATACGCCTGCCTCTGGGCGGCTTCAGTCCAAATCTGACACATTGAAAATTAACAAAAAACATCTACAGCTATTCTGTTCGAAATTCATACATCTTTCAAGTAATAAATATTGCCAGTGTTTTAATAGGCAAGTAGGTTGCCTTCTCAAATGGTAAGTCCTTACATGAGCTACGCCCCTACGAATAGGCGCACAGAATCATATGAGATGCTCCTATTCTAAGTCTTGAAAGGATATATGAATCCTACCTTATCCTAACCCGAACATTTACCTAACAGAGGAATCAAAGTACAATTGAGGTACGACCCTTAAAAGGGGAAGGCTTAATCATGACAAACGAGTTACCGGATACTCCGATATGTGCTTTTAACTTAAGCTGACGTGCACATACGCACTAACAAATCAACGCAGTCATGCTTGAACCTCCTTGGCCAAAACCTCTGAAAAAGGTACAAGGCGTCCTCCCAACACTAATAAGAATGATGCGTCAACTCACATCGACCCGGACGGGGTTTAAATTCAAAAATTCAGATATGATACAATATTTCGATCTCGTGCGTTTATCAGGCCAGAGAAGGAAAGGCTGGATCGCATCGAATTTAAATTCTACTCATCGAACTTACACCAGGGCTTATAATCATAAACATATTTACTTTCTTAAACAACAGTCATCAACTGGACCGATGATGTCAACTCGACATCCTTTGCAAAGGCTATGCCCCGTTAGCAAAGTCGGATTCAGTTACAACTATTCCTCATCTATTGTATTTTATCTCTAGGGCCTGGTGGAAGTTTCGCACCTACAAACTTGCTCATTATATAAATAGTCGTTTCTTCGATGCATAGTTAATGTTGCCAGCCTCTTCTTCGCCCAGCAGCATACAACCATCAGCACATCAACAGCTCATGCAACGGAAAGAAATAATTTTATAAAATGTATCGATAGTTTTCTTGTCGAAATATTTCATATGTAAGGGGGTAGATAGGGTGATCAGCAGTTAAACATGGAAAATAACTTTATATTATATATATTTAGTAAGATATTACAATACGCCTGCCTTTTGGGCGGCTTCAATCCAATTCTGACACATTGAAAATTAACAAAAAACATCTACAGCTATTCTGTTCGAAATTCATACATCTTTCAAGTAATAAATATTGCCAGTGTTTTAATAGGCAAGTAGGTTGCCTTCTCAAATGGTAAGTCCTTACATGAGCTACGCCCCTACGAATAGGCGCACAGAATCATATGAGGTGCTTCTATTCTAAGTCTTGAAAGGATATATGAATCCTACCTTATCCTAACCCGAACATTTACCTAACAGAGGAATCAAAGTACAATTGAGGTACGACCCTTAAAAAGGGGAAGGCTTAATCATGACAAACGAATTACCGGATACTCCGATATGTGCTTTTAACTTCAGCTGACGTGCACATACGCACTAACAAATCAACGCAGTCATGCTTGAACCTCCTTGGCCAAAACCTCTGAAAAAGGAACAAGGCGTCCTCCTAACACTAATAAGAATGATGCGTCAACTCACATCGACCCGGATGGGGTTTAAATTCAAAAATTCAGATATGATACAATATTTCGATCTCGTGCGTTTATCAGGCCAGAGAAGGAAAGGCTGGATCGCATCGAATTTAAATTCTACTCATCAAACTTACACCAGGGCTTAACATCATAAATATATTTACTTTCTTAAACAACAGTCATCAACTGGACCGATGATGTCAACTCGACATCCTTTGCAAAGGCTATGCCCCGTTAGCAAAGTCGGATTCAGTTACAACTATTCCTCATCTATTGTATTTTATCTCTAGGAGGGCCTGGTGGTAGTTTCGCACCTACAAACTTGCTCTTTATATAAATAGTCGATTCTTCGATGCATAGTTAATGTAGGGGGTAGATAGGGTGATCAGCAGTTAAACATGGAAAATAACTTTATATTATGTATATTTAATAAGATATTACAATACGCCTGCCTTTGGGCGGCTTCAGTCCAAATCTGACACATTGAAAATTAACAAAAAACATCTACAGCTATTCTGTTCGAAATTCATACATCTTTCAAGTAATAAATATTGCCAGTGTTTTAATAGGCAAGTAGGTTGCCTTCTCAAATGGTAAGTCCTTACAGTACACAGTACCTAGGCGTCGTACACACACCGTCACGTAGCTCAACTGAGAGTTAATGGCAAAACTGTGCATGCAAACCCAAACGTGTATGTGTTATATGAAACTCGGTTATGCCTGTCGGTTATGCATGCAAGGCTAAAACCAGCATGCAAACCCTAACGTGTATGGCCTCCATTATGGAGGCCATACACGTTTGCCATTAACTCTCAGTTGAGCTACGTGACGGTGTGTGTACGACGCCTAGGTACTGTGTACGGTATATACCAACCAAACTACAATGGACGACGACGATGTGATAGCTGTACTAAAATTAGAAGAATTCATAGAAATTTATAAATCGGAACCATGTCTTTGGCGCGTAAAGTGCAAAGAGTATCACGACAGAGACAAACGGTCGGCAGCGTACGGGAAATTGATAGCTAAGCTCAAGGAATTGGAGCCTGATGCTACAAAAGAAGATGTGATTAAAAAAATTAATACGTTACGCAGTAACGTAAGACGAGAGAAAAAAAAATACGATGAATCTGTGAAGTCTGGAGCATCATCTGAAGACATTTATAAACCAACACTGTGGTACTTTGAATTATTCGATTTTATTGGAGATCAAGATGTTCCTCGTAGCTCGCGATCTAACATTTCGGATATTGATGAGAATGATTTCAATGTAAGTATAAATTAGTGAGTTATTTATTTTGTAATTTATAGATTAGGCACAGCCGACCACAAACATTTTTTCATAAGTACCGTTCATGTTTACAATGAGAGGTATGGGTAGGTACTCCCGAAGGCAACTTGTAACGCTTGATGTGTGGTCGTCTATATCGCCGTTTATAGCTTTACAAAATTTAGGCACATACATAGATTGTTACAGAAACAACTCTTAAGCGGTGAGGGAGGTTGCTCATTTATTCATCAAACAATAGGGAACATATAATTACATCAAAAATTAATAAATACATCACATTTCAATGTAACTATCTTGCCATGGTACTTTGCCATCATTGACAAAGTAAGTTTGGTATTCTAATCTGACTTTTTTTGCATCATTCAGGACATTTCCTCGATTTTGTACTTGTAAATTTTCTACGTTTGAACGTGTGGTATCGTAGCCCGTATTAATTACAGTTCCATTATCCACATTTTCTCGATAAAAACATCTTGGAGGTGCATATGAATTAGGTGTGTGCTCCATTAGAAAGTTGTGCAAAACACATGAAGCCATCACCACTTTTTCTATATTGTTTGGTTCCAAATTGATCTGAGTATGGTAAATGCGAAATCTTGACGCCAGTATGCCAAAAGCGTTTTCAACTATTCTTCTTGCACGAGATAATCTATAATTAAATTTTTTTTTTTTCGTAGCTGCTCAAATCCGCTTGACGATATGGTTTCAGCATGTCAGGTCTCAACGGGAATGCATCATCAGCAACAAATACATATGGCAAACACCTTGAACTGTGTTGAATCTGTTCGGAGTTTGGAAGGTTTAAATGTTTCATTTGTAACTTTTCAAAAAACGTTGTATTCTGCAAAACACCTTACCAAAATCTGCTAATAGAAATCGGTATTTGGCATCAACTATTGCCATAAGAACCATGCTATGTCGTCCTTTGTAGTTGTAGTAATAAGATCCACTCTCAGCAGGTGGAACTATGTCAATGTGTTTTCCATCGATGGCACCCAAGCAGTGAGGAAAATTCCATCTCTCTTCAAAAAGTTGTGCGGTTTCCTTCCATTTATCCGATGAATCTGGAAACTAAAATAAATATCATTTTGTATTGTTATAGGATGCTGACAACTCTTCTGAAAATACCATAGTTATTAATACTACAGATAACGCTGCTGCAAATGCTAGTACAGGGAATACAGACGATATTACGACATCAAAGAAGACTCCATTAGCTGCTACTAGACCGGGAAGAAAGAAAATGACAGAGCGAGATCAGTTAACCACTGACATATTACTATCCGTGAAAGACCATTTTAAGCGTCCTGCTCCTGCTTCAGCAACAGAAGATCAGTACGATCTTTTGGGAAGATCTATCGCAATTAAATTAAGATCATTAGAAAAGCGTCAACGCTTGATTGCGGAGAAGATAATTAACGACACCTTGTTCGATGCCGAGATGGGCAATCTGAATACCGAAGCAATTCAGAACCGTCGAAGTTTAGCTTTTGTTTCTTCACCAACTCCTAGTCTCTCACCTTCAAGTCCTTCACCCTCACTAGTTCAACAATATTATACACAACCATATACTCACACCGCTTCTGTTGCGCATCAAATACAACCCTGCGTATCACCGATACAACAGTACAACACCCAACAACAAAAGTACACGATTTATCCTGCACCGCAAAGTCAGCCCTGCGCATCTCCGATTCAACAATATAACACTCAACGACAAACTACTTCTCCTGCACCACAATCTCAGCCCTCACCAGTACAACAACAAGAATTTGACACACAACTGAATACAGCAACATTTTATTCAAATTTTAATTCAGAATAATTTGACTTAATATGTAATTGTACCTACCTATTAAACTTGTGTAATGATTCGAATTTGGTTTTAATTGTTTACTCACCTGTAGATAGTCCTCTTTCAGAACTTCATAAATAGCATCACATGTTTCTGGTATTATTCGGCCCAAAGCCTGAGGTGATATAATAGCAGAATATTTAAGACACTCATATGTTCTTCCTGTTGCAAGAAATCTCAGTGTTACTGCTAGTCTCTCATGTGCTGATATTGCTTTCCTCAAAACAGTATCTTGTCTTTGTATTAAAGGAGTAATCAATGATAATAGTTTCAAATACAGTTTTTCATCCATTCGTAAATAGTTTTCGTAATCTGTAGGTGAAAATCTCAATTCATTTATCAAATTTACGTGGGAGAACTGCTTTCTTTTCAATAACCAGCGTTTAGACCATTCAGTGCGATCTCTTTTTCTTTTTCTGTTCTGCAAAACAAGTGCTAAGCCAAGTACAGCTATCACATCGTAGTCGTCCATTGTAGTTTGGTTGGTATATACCGTACACAGTACCTAGGCGTCGTACACACACCGTCACGTAGCTCAACTGAGAGTTAATGGCAAAACTGTGCATGCAAACCCAAACGTGTATGTGTTATATGAAACTCGGTTATGCCTGTTGGTTATGCATGCAAGGCTAAAACCAGCATGCAAACCCTAACGTGTATGGCCTCCATTACGCAACTCCAAATGATAACTTAGAAATAAAGTTAAATTATACATTAGTGTTTTACTTTTGCAATTTCTTATAAATATCCGTTATCAAAATTAACAACGGATATAAATCCGAAATAATTTCATATCCGTAACCGTATCTTATACTAGTATAATATTATTTATATATCCTCATCCGAATCCAGATCAGAAATTTGATATCCATAACACCTAGAATTAAATTCTTATGTTTGTTTATTTTTTCCTGGACTTTGAAATTCTAAAACATACATAAGCGGTATGACCTATTATTATTAACTTATTAAGAACGTTCTTAATGAGTTAAAACAAAGGAAAGCCGGATGACTCATAATTATTAATCATTAAGAGCATTCTTAAAAAGTTAATATGAGACATCAGGTTTATCTTTGTTTTTGAATTATTGGAATTCAGGCAAAAATAAAACATAAGAATTTGATTTAATGATTTGTATTACAAACGCCTTACCCTAGAAGAAATTAAGTAAATCAGAAAATTATTGTAAAGGCCAATCAAAGGTCAGTAATTTATAGGCATACTTTTTATCTGGTCGAGCTTATTTTAGACTCAATGATAAATATTATATATATTTAGTGCGAAACTACGCAGTAATAAGTAACGTCTAGTTATTAGTTAGGTATTTATTTGGTTATATAACAGTTGTTTACATTTCATTCGTTCTTATAAAACTTTAACAATGAAATCACCGTAGTACAGTATAAACTAGCAGAGAACAGGATAAATCAGTTCCGGGTTTTTTAACCTTTTAGTACCTACCTACAAAACTGGTTAAAACTGTGCCAGCTTGCAACCTTATTACCTGTTGTTAACATTTATTACGTGCTTATCTACGAATCTTTGGTACATTGTGCAAGGTTGTTTGTTGTTTCGGGTAACAAAGGTTTTCTTTTTTAAATTACGATTTTATAGCCAAACCATTAAAGGTAAATATTATTATTATCTAACAATAAAAGATTATTAAAATAATAAAATGAGTTTTGCTTACTACTCATAAGAAGAAACACGGTATATTAGAGCTAGCTCTTTGATTATAAATATAGGTACCATTTTTTTTTGTTTACGGGGGTAATACTTCAAAAGGCATCTGGACTTTTGGGAAAAAGGCCAGGGGGTGTGGAATTTTACCTCTCAAAAGACTACGCCGAAACCCCATCTGTGCAACGACGTACCACCTATACGTCTGAGAAAATAGACGTTTATGAAACTGTTACATACTCATTGATTTAAAACATGAGTATGTATTTAAAAACCGAGCTGTAGGCGAGGTTTTTAATAGTAACATATGAATGTTTTACCTATACTTTATATATAGTTATGTGCAATTTCATACACTACTTTATCTACAGTCATACATTGGGATTAAACCTACTAAATACCTTTTTTTGCATTTTCCATGCCATAAAGTCGTGATGCATTTATCATATAATTTTCTCGACTTTGCTGGTAATAAATTATGAGTATTTTCCGTCGCCGCAACTAAAATATCGGGCGGAGTCAAATTTTCTTCGCATTCACTGATATCAGACATTTTTAAGCAAGAATTAAAAAACTTATTAAATTCAGTACAAAAAAAACGAACCAATGGCGCCAAAACACAGCACATCACCGCATTAACCGCGCATGCATGCGCGGTTAATGCGGGCTAAAGCGGGCGTTACCACAGACAAGTAAAAAATTAGAATGAAAACTTTTTTATAATAGGTACTATAAAAATGGCGCGACCAGCATAAGCTTTCCATTACAAAAAAAATAAAAATGGAAACAACCGACTTCCAAAATAAAAACACTATAAAGTGAAAAATAACTTCGGTTGTATATTTTGATAAAAAAGTTTTTGTCTAACTTCTTGATTCTCTCTAAGTGGTTTTTTATTGAATTGTTGTTGTTTTTGGGCTAAACATACTTTTATGTAATAGGATTGTATTTATTTATTTATATTTACTTTATTTTTATTTTACCCCAAGATAAAGACAAAATACAAGGAACCTCCAATATTGTTTTGTTAGCACATGACAAATATGTTTTTTTTTGTGTGCGGTGTTATTGAAGAAGTTCATCAACTGTTGGTGGAATGTGTCCGTTACGAGACGGATCGAAAACTCTTTATAAGAAATTTTTACTTGAGCGGAACGAATGTGGCTATGTTCCACGAGATGTTGTCCTCTCCTTTGTTTGAAGCCGCTAAAGCTATTTTTTATTATGTTATTTAGTCGTAAGCCATAATTAGATCTATTTTAAATTAAGTTAGGGTACGATGGAATTGACATGTACTTTACGTATGAAAATTCCTTAAAAAAAGAGAAAAAAATAAAATCTTAGCTTGAAACTTATCTTATTCTGAAGAGGTATCATTTGGGACTCGCACAGGAAACAAAACGTTAACTATAAAACCAGCTATGGTGGAGGGGGCTGGACAGTATTAACAAAAAAGTCTGAACCTATTGTATTGGGTTTTGAGAACAATGGCAATGGGTTTATTCTTGGAAAAATAATGGCTCCGGATGGTTTAACCCTCCCCCTCCCCCTCATTAACAATCTCATTTCCACTGTCGAAATTCATTTGTCTTTTTCAGACAGTGGATATGGAGTGGGAACGCTGTTGAATGGCTGGTAACTTGTTATACAGGGTGAAAAGGTATTTGGGGTAGGGAGGTAGGGAACAAAGGGAATTCTGGGTTATTTTCAGCCGAGTTTAGAACATGTACCGGTCTCGGTATTCTACGTCAAATACAATTAGATTAATATTAGCTTACGACGCATGTTATTTCCTGACAAGCGCATGTAGCAGAGCCTGAAACTGGTCAGGGCTCCCCAGGGAACTTATCATAATAACGTATTATTCCCTTTAAAAAATAAACCAGTATTCATAGCGTTAAAATCTATACAAATAAATACAATTTAAGTTTCTGTTTGTAGTATCTAAATAACAGTGCATATGAAGTATACAGGATGTCACGGAAAGTAGTGCTTATTTTTTTTTTACACCGTTTCTCCTCGTGGTCTATTAGCAACTTTAAAAGAAAACTCATTTAAAAATTAAAAAGGGTATACTTCAGTAAGCTAAGTAGCGTGGCAGCTAAGACCCGTATCTAATTGGAAAGTAAGCCAACGGTGACATTGGCTTCCTGAATCGCCTTTATGAGACTACTTCTATGGCTGATTGCAGGAACATCATTAGTTTCGAACACGACGAGTACCCAACTCCTACTCTTGTCAGGGCTCGAACTTTTGAGGAAAGCTAGCAAAAACGTCGTATAATTCTAGTCTTATAAGACTTCATGGTATATAACAGTTATATAGTGGTATGTAGTTAACTATTTTGATATATAGACGTTTATCTTACGACGGTTCAGTCGTGGGACTGTAATGTCTTAATATAAAGTTGAGTAAACGTTTTCAGGACCAACTTATACAACGTTGTAGAATGTTGTCAGTGCATATGTTGAGTAAATGTTTTCAGGACTATCTTATATGACGTCGGATAGTGGTGCCAGTGCATATGTAGAGTAAACGTTTTCAGAACTAATTTTTGTGACGTCAGATAGTGGTGCCAGTGCATATGTTGAGTAAAAGTTTTCAGGACTAACTTATATGACGTCGGATAATGGTGCCAGTGCATAATGTTGGGTAAACGTTTTCAGGACTAACTTATACGACGTTGTAGAATGTTGTCAGTGCATATGTTGAGTAAATGTTTTCAGGACTATCTTATATGACGTCGGATAGTGGTGCCAGTGCATATGTAGAGTAAACGTTTTCAGAACTAATTTTTGTGACGTCAGATAGTGGTGCCAGTGCATATGTTGAGTAAAAGTTTTCAGGACTAACATATATGACGTCGGCTAATGGTGCCAGCCATGACGTTTATTGGACAATGTATTGGTCATAACAATGTTTCGGTTAAATAAAAGGTTTTTGTAAGACAACCTTCGTCGTGTGTGAATCTTAACATAACTTTTATATAATTAAAAAGCCACTTAAACGTTTGCGTATGACCTTTATATAACAAAACTATTTTGATCGTATGGAAGACTTACTAAGACTTGTATGCGACTGAAATGTTGAATTTCTACGGTTACATTACTTTAAGTAGACTTTTGAATCATTTAAAGGTCAAATCCACACTTTAATTGAACCATTTCTATTTTGTTTTGTCCATTAAAAAAGGAATAGAACGAATGAATGTTTCCGAAAAAGATTCCGTATATAATTATATTTTTTTAATTAACATTTAATGTAAACAACAACAATAAAAATTAACATAAACAATTAACAGTAGCAATGGAACTGTGACAGTTATAACATTTGTTTGAAAAGGTAAAATAAATGCTTCGCCAAGGCCATTTTTGTCTTTTAAGACGTTTTAAATAATTTCAGATCAAAAATTCATCGATGTCCAAGAACACTAGCATAGTTCATTCATATCCTATGTTAGACCTGAAAATAAACATTTAAATAAATTAATCTGGGCTAAACGTACTATTTGATTAGATAGCCATTGACAAGAAAAGAAGATGAATTTATAATCATAAAGGGCCGAGTTAGTTCTCTGTTCAAGTTATGCAATGTTTATTAGATCTGTAAGTAATGCTTAAGGAACCCTAAAGTAAACCGAATATGGCCGCGGCGTCATAAACTCAAAAAATGTATACTCGACCTTTTTGTTATATTAGTGTTATATAAAGGTCGCTATACAACGTAAACAAGATGGTCGATGCTTTATTATGAAAACATATTTTGGATAATTAATTAAAACGATTCAAATACAAAGAAATCGAGGAGGGCGTTAAAAACTTCACAAAAACACATATACACATTATCATAAAACTAAAGTTCCCTGAAAGATTAACACAACTATCATTACATCACACTCATTTAAATAATGCATAATAAATCGATATTTTGTAATTATGGAAATAGACATTTACTTACCTTTTTTTATTTAAACACCGGCACAATATTTAACAAACGAAACAAAACGGTTGTCGTTGAGCCGTCTTTTGAAAACGTCATTGTAACAGCTATGTGACATAAGTGGTCACATAAGAGACGCATCATAACCAGTATTGGACCGTAAAGTCGGTCTCTGTACTTTTATTTAACTTGTATAAAAAACGTTTGAACGGTCATTGGCTGACTTTTACTTAACTACTAAACGACAATATTGTCATGTAATTTGGGCCTAATTCGCGTTATTTATACGTTTATATTTACGTTTATGCGACCAATCTTAAAAACTAGACTCAAAGTATAAAACGTTAAATTGACTATTATAAAACATTGATTTGTTAGTTGGCAAGGGAAGAGGGAATCTATCATTAATTGATCATCTTTCCTTCATGATAGACTGGCAGAGATAGTGGCCATTCCTTAATGCTTACCGATTCTTATATAAAAATGAGCATGTCTTTTTAGAAGAACTGTTCTTATTAAGATAAACAGGCTGAAGATGAGAGTCTGAGAGGGACAAACGTTTTTAAGCTTTCTATAGAAGAAAGTTTTGGTCTCTTGATCACGCACAACCCTGCGGTATGGATAACATCTAGAAAGGACTTATGTTCCGTTGCAGTCTAGCAGCGGTAAGGAGGATTAAGTCATAATCCTTCCCCCTTCCCTCTGCCAGACACATTGTGCTTGGACAAGGATAGAATAGGATATTATAGATAGCCCCTTTTTTCCGCACTCAGATTCCCATTTGGTCCGTTGTGCGTGCAGGCCTCTTTTCTGTGAGAGGGAATGGGCCACCACACGGGCCCAGTACAAGTTGGTACATTTTCGATTTTTTGTGTCTAAGACATGCCGATTTCCTTTACCGTATTCAGAGAAGAGTGAGAGCTGTAGTTATGAAATAGTTTACACAAAGTAAAGCGCCTGCCTATGTACGAACCAACGAACTACAACTTGTACCTAAGTCGCGGCCGTTACCTTTGCATCACAGCTCTCTGTATCTGGACTATTATTATTATCAAAGTATTATTATTTCGGGCTCGCACAGAAAACGAAAAGTAATAGAAAAATCTAGTTATGGTGAAAGGGGCTGGACGATATTAACAAAAAAGTCTGGAATTTATTGTATTGGGTTTTGGAAACAATGGGAATGGGGTTATTCTTGGAAAAAAAATGGCTCCGGATTGTTTAAATTACCGGAGCCATTCCCCTCCCCTCCTCCCGTTAACAATTTAATTTCCACTGTCGAAGTTCTTTTGTCTTTTTAAGACAGTGGATATGGGGTGGGAATGCTGGACACCAACGCGAAATGGAGTACCATGGATTCAGAACATGCTTCTGGACTCCCAGCTGTGGAGTTTTCACTTTCTTGTTTTGGTCCTCTGGTTTTTAATTTAATTTGTTCAAAATCGTTATTCCTATCTCATCACCCACTCGGGCACAGGCCTCCTCTCTGTGGGAGGGGGAATGGGCCTTAAACCATCACGCGGGCCCAGTGCGGAGGATTGGTGGATGTCACATGTCTTCGAATTTTTGGTTATTAGGACTTGTAATTTCAACTAAAGTGGCTAAAACTATTATACCCTGAAGGTGCTGCTGTTTTTTTTTAATCTATAAAAGATGTAGTCAAGCCGCCTTTGGAAGAAGACACAACGAAAGAAACGGATTATGCGCAAAAGTAGGGCGGAGCAAAAAGTCATACGTCCGTTCACGATGAGCGTCGGGTGACGACTGAGTGCTTGATAGACATACTCACTATAATGAGAACTCTAAATAGAATCTACCTAATAGAAAATAATGATAGAAGTTGAACTCGCACTCCAGATGCATTCAAAATACCTTCTGAGGACCTTGTTGCGCCACTTTATTTCCCAGATAAAACGTTTTCGGAGTCTGTTTTACGTAGAACATTGACGACCAAAAAGTGCTGACTCTCAGCCAAATTTGAATAACTGACTTTTGATCAGAGCATAAGGAACGTCCAGCACAGTCAGAGTCCAATACTCGTTTGAAGTCGTTTGCGGCTCATGTTATTTCTTGACAAAATGGCAACCCTTCTTGGGCAAGCGCAGGTAGCAGCTGAGTCGGTGGTGGGGAGCGGTATCTATAGTCTATGCTACTAATAGTAGTGGGATTAACTGCTTAGAGTTCGCCGAACCTTGTACAATAGCGCATTGTTCTCTTTATCAAACAAACCAGTATATATAGCTTCCAAATGAAAAAAAAACTAAAACAGATTGTTTGTGACTCACAAAATTCATTTATCTGAATGTCTCTTTACAAAGACCTTTTTTTTACTGCATAAAAACAAAAGACAGATAACAACGGGACAATATGCCGAAAATTTTATTATGTTAGGCCCCAAATAAAATACCATTCCCGAATAACTCTTCGTATAAACCCGAACAATTTTTTTTTTTTAATTTTTTTCGTTTATGGTTTTCTTTATGTGTTTCTTTTATCTTGGTATACAGTAAAGTAATATAAATAAGTATTTATCTTTTTTCATTATTAGAAAACGAAAAGGATCACGATATTCGTCGATTCAGGCCACCTTTATTTCCGTTTGTAAAATTCAAAATGGCCATAAATGTAAGTAGGTGGGTAGTATCAATCTACATTTATTGACATAGTGGTTATTGAACCACTATTGCAAAAACTGGCGCCTACCACTCTAATATTTTTAGAGTACCTTGACCATTGATATTTTAGTAAACAGATATGTTACGAGCGCGCGCGATGTGAAGACTCGAATACGTCTTAATTGGGACGTATTGCCTTTAGTCTATGTCACGCACGGCGACGAGCGATAGGCTTTGTAGAAACAAAAACAAAATGAAGGTTACACTAGTCGAATATTCTTCCATACAAACGTAGTCTAGGAGGGACTACTCCACTGTTTGACGATGTACGTTCAAAATAAAAAATGATATCAATTTGTCTCATCATTATCTAGTCCTGTATGGAAATAAAAATGTGTAGAGTGGAAGACCGACTGTGTCTCTGCCCTTTTTTTTATGTGGCGTCACGCAACATAGTCAAATTGACCGACTGCTGCTTAACCGGGCGATCCTGTGGAGACTAAGCTATATAGCTTCCATCCAGGCATAAAAAACTAAACCTAAGCGACAACGCTGAGGGCTACCCCCTGTGGGGTTGAACCTCGGCTCAGGGCGTCGCTGGGGGGACAACTAAGGCTGGATCTTAATAAAGTGATTCTACCATCCGGTCGGGCAAACCTAAGTGGAGAAGAACGGACAAGAAACTCCAATCAACAACTAACTAGAATTTAACTACGGCAGCATTACGCGTCGTTACGTCTGACTTGTATATCTTGACGGGATCGTCGCGGCGCGCACGAAACGGAGGCAGTCTGTGTTTGCGGATTGTGCTGGTATCTTTTTTGCTCTCTTGGAACAGGGTAATGGCGTCATCGGGGTGGCGAGAGTGAGCCTCGGTCGACGAATTTTAGAGATTCGGGAAAGTTCATAGCGGGAGGCCGCTTGAATCAGGGGGTTACTGTGATTTTCGAGTCGAAAAAGTGCTTTGTAATGCGTTTCATAAACTGCTGGATTGTAGGGATTCTCAGATCGACATGGAGTTCCTGATTACGAACGTAACAGGGGGCTCCCGTGATCTTACGGAGGAAACGGTTTTGTATAACCTGAAGCTTGTCAGTGTAGTGGGGCTATGCGTGTGCGGAGACAGCGCAGGCATAGGTCATGATGGGTTCGGATGACCGCACTAAAAATGCGCAGCTTGCACCTAAGTGACAAGCTGCTGCTTGCGTTCACCATCCCATGGAGTCTGCCGATAGCGAAGGTGGCTCGCGAGCGATTGCGCCGCCTTAATGTGCTTGGCGAAAGTGAGGTGGTTATCAACGGTGACACCTAGGTACTTGGCTTGCTGTTCCCAGGGGGTCGGCTTGCCGTACATAGTGATGGGTTTGGGGGGACAGGGGTTTTTGAAACGGTAATTATTTTCGGTCAGGCCTCGAGAAAGGGACAGCCTGGCTTTTGTCGGGATTGATTTCAATTCTCTGTCTGTCTGTCTGTCTGTCTGTCTGTCTGTCTGTCTGTCTGTCTGTCTGTCTGTCTGTCTGTCTGTCTGTCTGTCTGTCTGTCTGTCTGTCTGTCTGTCTGTCTGTCTGTCTGTCTGTCTGTCTGTCTGTCTGTCTGTCTGTCTGTCTGTCTGTCTGTCTGTCTGTCTGTCTGTCTGTCTGTCTGTCTGTCTGTCTGTCTGTCTGTCTGTCTGTCTGTCTGTCTGTCTGTCTGTCTGTCTGTCTGTCTGTCTGTCTGTCTGTCTGTCTGTCTGTCTGTCTGTCTGTCTGTCTGTCTGTCTGTCTGTCTGTCTGTCTGTCTGTCTGTCTGTCTGTCTGTCTGTCTGTCTGTCTGTCTGTCTGTCTGTCTGTCTGTCTGTCTGTCTGTCTGTCTGTCTGTCTGTCTGTCTGTCTGTCTGTCTGTCTGTCTGTCTGTCTGTCTGTCTGTCTGTCTGTCTGTCTGTCTGTCTGTCTGTCTGTCTGTCTGTCTGTCTGTCTGTCTGTCTGTCTGTCTGTCTGTCTGTCTGTCTGTCTGTCTGTCTGTCTGTCTGTCTGTCTGTCTGTCTGTCTGTCTGTCTGTCTGTCTGTCTGTCTGTCTGTCTGTCTGTCTGTCTGTCTGTCTGTCTGTCTGTCTGTCTGTCTGTCTGTCTGTCTGTCTGTCTGTCTGTCTGTCTGTCTGTCTGTCTGTCTGTCTGTCTGTCTGTCTGTCTGTCTGTCTGTCTGTCTGTCTGTCTGTCTGTCTGTCTGTCTGTCTGTCTGTCTGTCTGTCTGTCTGTCTGTCTGTCTGTCTGTCTGTCTGTCTGTCTGTCTGTCTGTCTGTCTGTCTGTCTGTCTGTCTGTCTGTCTGTCTGTCTGTCTGTCTGTCTGTCTGTCTGTCTGTCTGTCTGTCTGTCTGTCTGTCTGTCTGTCTGTCTGTCTGTCTGTCTGTCTGTCTGTCTGTCTGTCTGTCTGTCTGTCTGTCTGTCTGTCTGTCTGTCTGTCTGTCTGTCTGTCTGTCTGTCTGTCTGTCTGTCTGTCTGTCTGTCTGTCTGTCTGTCTGTCTGTCTGTCTGTCTGTCTGTCTGTCTGTCTGTCTGTCTGTCTGTCTGTCTGTCTGTCTGTCTGTCTGTCTGTCTGTCTGTCTGTCTGTCTGTCTGTCTGTCTGTCTGTCTGTCTGTCTGTCTGTCTGTCTGTCTGTCTGTCTGTCTGTCTGTCTGTCTGTAGGGACCCGCTTTTACCCTTTGGGTACGGAACCCTAAAAACGATTGATATTTATTGATATTACTTTTTTATATACATAGATAAAAATAATACATAAAGGAAACCATAAACGATAAAAACATAATAAAAATATTCAAAAATATGTATTGTTCGCTTCTAACCTAACCTAACCTAACATAATAAAATTTTCGGCATATCGTCCCATTGTTATCTGTCTTTTGTTTTTATGCAGTAAATAAAGTCTTTGTAAAGAGACCTTCAGATAAATGGATTTTATGAGTCACAAACAATGTGTATACAAAGCAAAATGAGTAAGTAAGGATTGTAGCAGGTGGCGTTCGCTGAAAATGTATGTTAAATTAGTATCAAATCACATTGAATACAAAAATAAATAATTTGATTAAATTTTTTATTTCAACAATTTTACCATTTTAAATGAATAATTTCGCCTGATTTACATAGTTACATTAACTGTTTAAAAATAAGCTAACTAATTATAAATGATCTTGTATTGCGTTAAATTGAAATAAATTATCATATGCATGCAATTAGTGAGAAATAAAAACTTCATTATTGTTATATGGGGCAGATTCGCTCATTCTCCTTTTCCCATGTGACCAAACTATAGGTCAGGGACGGCGAACTTTTATTTGTGACCGTGCCATATAAAATAATAAATATTATACTTAATAATATTCTGGCCATGACGTCCCGCCAAAGAATCTTGACCTTTTTGATATTAATAGACAAAAACAACTGGCTATTAACGTAACTCTTTGTTTGTTGCATTTGTACAGCAATCGTAATATTTACACTTTTATGTTTATTAAAATTAAAATTAAATTAGTATGATATCTATTTGCATGCCCGAATTATTTAGCCGCTTGCCACCACTGGCACACTTGACATAGGTTCGCCATCCCTGCGGGGCGAGCACGGCCTACTGTGACAGGCTTGAATCACACCTTTGTAACACAGATTGGGAGCAAAAACCGTGATAAAATGCGTGACTCAAACCTATTAGAGAGGCCATGCTCGCCTGGCAGCTAAAGGTTGTGCAAAATAAATTACATAAAGGTCAATAGCATGTGTTTATATACAAAGGCGAGACTACGGCGTCATTGACGGCGCGCGCGCCTGCTCTGTGTCCCTCCAACAACACAACATGCATTTTAATGACTTGAGCGTCTCAGTAGTGGTGGGCCAACTGAGCCGAGCCACAGCCAGCCTGGCCAGTGTTCGTTTGATCGCCCCAGACTCACGTCAAGTCAGTCCCACGTCGTACTCGCGCAGCGCTGCCGTCCCCCGGCGTCTATTAATATACAGACTATTGACTTAATTAAGGACGTTTAGGTTAAACAAAATGATGCTGCGCAAAAAATATATTTTATGTGCATTTACAGTGAAGTGAAACAGTATAAAGTGCGTGCGTTATTTTTGGATTTGCGTAGTTCCGAGTGTTCCTACATATCTGTCGGAAGGCTTGAGTTTTATGCCATTTTGTCGCCTACTGGATTTCAATCTCAAGGTAACGTTAATTAATTTCACGAACATGTGAAAGAATTATCAGACATTTTATTATTACTTAGGTGTACTTACTGTTTTTTTTTTATTGTTTACACATTTTTATAGTTACCCTCTATTTCATGCAATACTACACTGAGTAGGTACTTAGGCTCAGCACGCATTGCGATTTTAAGACGCACGGATTTTATTCGCGGGAATTTTTGTCCGCGTACTGAATCGTACTAACACGCACTGCGGATAAAATTCCGCGCGATTTTTGTGTCTTTCTTTCTACCTGTTCATAGAGCTCAAAATATTCCCGTGAATTTAATCCGCACCGCGGTGCCGTGAATTCTGTGGGAAAACACAGGTTTCTTGCGGTATTATTTCCGCACGATGTTTTTACCGCAATGCGTACAGCTTCATACAATTCCATGTGTTTTCCGAACATTCTGCGACCTATGGAATTGTATGAAGCTGCACGCATTACGGTAAAAAATCGCACGGAAATAATATTACAAAAATTGCACGAATTTTATTTGCGCGAATAAACATCGCAATGCGTGTTAAGCCTTAAGCCTTATAACTAAACTGCGAAAGTCGCGATAACACAACATAACGATTGGTCCTGTTTTTATGGGCACATATCACCAAGTCGAAAGTTGTAGTTTCTGCCCCTCATTACCTACGATATGTTTTTGATTGAATATCGTACCTACAGCTAGGCAGTGTATGCAAGGCCAAATTGAACTGCCGATTAATAAAAAGGCTCGACTGCTAACTGAAAGCTTCGATAGATATTAGCTTAGATAAAGTGATCTGAAAGGCAAATTATTGACAGCGCCATAAATGTCACCAGATTATTGAAAATTAAATGCCAAAAGTAAATAACGCGTGATATTGGAAACTCTTTCTTCTCAATAAGACAAGGGTATATTTTAACTTAAGGCATTTTTGATACTGCAATAATCCAGTGATATAGATATCAATTTTAAACTACCTATTATGTTATTTACATATATAATGGCAACGTAAACACTTGGATCAAATATGTTCAGTGAAACCCTTTAAAATTGGTTTTAGATTTAAAGGTTCATGCAAAAGAACAATAATTCAATGGTTTTGGGCAGCTAAGGCCAAGGGCGGATTAAAGGGGGTATTTTTGACGGTGTTTTGTGTACTGTGGAGATTCCATCACTGTACATACTTAGAAGCAAACCAAATTGTCAGAGTTGTTAAAATATATGAATAAAATAACAGAAAGAACATGAGTGAAGCTCGTGTCTTCTGAAACTTGGGGAAAAAAAACAATAAGTGTTCGAAATAAACTTGAAGTATCATACTTTGATACTTCAAGTTTATTTCGAACAGTTATTGTTTTTTTTTGCCCGTCCGCCCCTTGAGCCCCCTCCCAGAAATAAATTATGGGTCCGCTCTTGGCTAAGGTCATAATGGGTTGATGGAAGAGGACTGTCAACTCATACTTTGTACCACGCTTGACTTATGTAAACAACTTTATCTATCTACTTAAGGTGAAGGTCTATCTTATCAATCAATTATGTACACGAGTGAACAGCCAAAATACGACTGAGTGGGTGTACTGGATTTTTTTTCATTTATTTAATGCGTATATATTATAGCGTAAATAAGATCGAAAAATACCTACATAAATGTTACAACGAAGTTAGAAATATGTAGGTAGGTACTTTATTTTTAAACCCCGACGGAAATAAGTTTGAAGTGTGATCTATGTAAGTACGTATCTGTCTTTGGCATGGCACCGTAGCTCCTAAACGGATGAACCGATTTTGATTTATTTTTCTTTTTAACCCACTTCCCAAAAAGGAGGAGGTTTCTCAATTCGTCCGTATATATTTGTATGTGTGTTCGCGGATAACTTCGTCATTTATGAACGGATTTTGATGATTCTTTTTTTTGTTGGAAGGAGATATCACAAAGGTGGTACCATGATAAAGACACTAGAATCTGATGATGGGATTCTAGATACATGTAGGGAACTCCTTAGATATTATAAATATAGCGATTTCGGTACTTTCATCAATAATGCAATGATTTGCACTCAGAAAGTATAATTTGGTGAAGTGGAACTGATGAAGAAGACCACAATAGCCTCTGGTACTCCGAAATAAAACAATGTATCCTAGTCGTGTTTGGGCTTATTGGAATCGTCATGAGATGTACTTTGGTTATAAATGATGTTCATGTTAATTGGAGGTACTACCTACTTAAACTGAAAAGAGGTAAATAAAAAACTTTTTAAATAAAATCAAACCGACTTGCAAAACAAAACACTACAAAGTGAAAAATAACTTTCTTTTCCGAAGTCGGTGTCTTTTGTACTCATTTTTTTTCCGTTATTCGACACCGATTTCGGAAAAGAAAATTATTTTTCGCTTTGTAGTGTTTTGTTTTGCAAGTCGGTTTGATTTTATTTAAAAAGTTTTTTATTTACCTCTTTTCAGTTTAAGTAGGTAGTACCTTTTGTTTTGAAAGTCTGTTTGATTTTTGTTAAAAAGTTTTTTTTTGTTTGAAAGGTTAATTGTCAAGAGTGTTCTTGCTATGTTTGATGTGAAAATTGGTTCAGCTACTCAAAAGTTATTTCGATATTTTGCAAGATAACGTGACATATTTACGTGTTTCGATAGATTGTCGACCGAATCGTGTCTACTAGGTACTAGGAATACAAATGTAGTTTAAAACACATAAAATAAAAGTTAAATTTAAAAACCTCTAAAAAGTAAAAAGCCTAGTACCTACTCGTTTCGGAGGACCGCTAAGTAAATAAAATTAAAAGTAAATAGAATTATAATTGTGTTCATTTTTAATTTCGGTCGTTAATTTTTTATTATGAAATTATATTTTGAAATGACGTACCTAACGAAAGATTTTTGTTATTTTCGATCTTACGTTCGATAAAAATGTTCTGGCATTGTTTTAACACATTAGTGGACTCGTTTTGTAATGTTTATTGCTCACATAGATCACATACCAGAACAAAAACTTAAAGAAATTTGCATATCTGAAGTATTATTAGGGCTTTCTATCAATAGGCTCCTTATAATAATTGCAAAAATAAACTTTTCTATTACACAATTACACCGCACCGGTGGCATACATACACTCATGGCCTTAACTTGAACTTGAACCACGATCGATATTTTTTAGCATTTATTCTATTTATGGAGAAAATTTAACTTTATGTACTTAACTCTAATGAAACTTTAAATACAAGGTGTAGCAGTAAGAACTTTATTGTCAATTTTTTTTTTATTGGTTTATTTATATACTAGCGAACGCCTCGCGGTGTCACCCGCGTAGTTCCCGTTCCCGTGGGAATACAGGGATAAAAAGTAGCCTATGTCACCCGAGGATAGTGTAGCTTCCCAACGGTGAAAGAATTTTTGAAATCGGTCCAGTAGTTTTTTAATTACTACTGGACCGATTTTTTCACTATACCGAATTTTATCACTATACTATTACTAATATAGTAATAGTATAGTGATAAAATTAAAAAACTACTGGACCGATTTCAAAAATTAGGCTTTTTTTAGGGTTCCGTAGCCAAATGGCAAAAAACGGAACCCTTATAGATTCGTCATGTCTGTCTGTCCGTCCGTATGTCACAGCCACTTTTTTCCGAAACTATAAGAATTATGCTGTTGAAACTTGGTATGTAGATGTATTCTGTGAACCGCATTAAGATTTTCACACAAAAATAGAAAAAAAAAACAATATATTTTGGGGGTCCCCATACGTGTGGGGTATCTATGGATAGGTCTTCAAAAATTATATTGAGGTTTCTAATATAATTTTTTTCGAAACTGAATAGTTTACGCGAGATACACTTCCAAAGTGGTAAAATGTGTGTGTCCCCCCTGTAACTTCTAAAATAAGAGAATGATAAAACTAAAAAAATATATGATCTACATTACCATGTAAACTTCCATCGAAAATTGGTTTCAACGAGATCTAGTAAGTAGTTTTTTTTTAATCAATCATAAATCGTAAACCGCAATATAACAAGTACGGAACCCTTCGTGCGCGAGTCCGACTCGCACTTGGCCGGTTTTTTTCATTATTATTACTTATCGTACACGAGATTTTAAAAACAAAACGGAAGTTAAAAACTACAAATCGTACAACGGACGCTCTTATCGCATTGTTCCGCCATCGTTTAAGTTATTCATAATGATAATGAGTCCAATGGCCCCTTTTTCGGGATTTCGTTGTTTATCTTACACCCCGTCCGTCATGCTCGTAAACTTAGTAACACAAGTACATTCCTACGTTCGTATAAATAAATATTAAAATAACTTTATTTGTAAAACAAGATTCGCAATAAACAATTTGTTTTTATTGGTTCCTCCTTTTAGGCAAATAGTGCCTGTATTAGGAGGTTCGGCTCTTCCAAAGCAAGACGTATTATACAAAAAGCAAAACGTATAATAAAATTTGTATACAAAAATACATAAATTAACATTAACTTAAATTAAATCAAATGTGTGTATGAGTGGGTGTAATATATGTGATAGAGAGTAGCCTGTAGGTGTGACTGAGAGTGTAGCCTGTAGGTGTGACTGAGAGTATATATAGTGTTCGCCAAACTTCTTGGCCTTTTCATATAAAGTTTCCTGACTGTGAGCAAGTTGCTAAATCGAAATAGGTCTTCAGTAGGACATCTCTTTTTTAAAATACATACACTTGATAAGAGAGCGTTGTGCCCCTTCCACCGCTAGTAATTTTGTTTTGCTGCACCACCCCAGACATTACAAGTACAAGTACCTACACAAAAGAAAAGAAACAAAAGTACTTTAATTATTCCTATAACTTATATAATTAATTACAACATAATAATAGAAAGTACCTTTTAAAAAACAAAAAATTGCTTGCATTAGGTATTGTCGCTCTGCCGGTTTACATTAGCAATACAAAACTGAGAAAATTAAACAATAAATTATATTCAAATCAAAATCAATGGGACACAGACGGTAATCTACATCGCGTCTTTCATCTCGCTTACGACGTCTTATACGTCCTTCCCAAGACTGCCAGTAATCATTCAGGCCATCTACATGATGCAGCTATTGGCAACCTGCTCAATGTGTGGGTACCATGATAGTCTTTGGTCCACGATAACACCTTTTTTTTTTTTTTTTGGGGTGGGAAATCATCCAATGACTTCGCCCGCTCTGGGTGAGGCGGGAGGGCGTGTCAGACTTTTACTGACTAAAACCCACCTGTGTTCCTTCAGTTGCTTGAGCCAGGGCCGCGGTAACTCTTTTTCAAATTTATCCGCGACCCAGACAGGCATCGGCCCTCAAGGACCCCGTCAGTTCTGCTGACATCTCTTTTAGGCGCGCGTGGAACACAACGCGCCGTCGACACGGGCCTGGTCCTTACCGAACGGCGAGCTACCCATTATTCGCCGCCCGCAAGCCCGCGCCTACGGTGGCCGGGAATCGGCTTGCGACTCCCGACGCCCAGGGCGTCTCCTGCGGTGGCTAGGGGCGTGAGGGCGTCTCCGTTGCGTCTCCCTCACGCGTTCCGCCTCCTCCTTCGCGAGCATTACTGCTTCGCAGAACGAGGAGAATCCACGATAACACCTAGGTACTTAATATGAGGTACTTAGTTGATTGTTGAGCAGCCACAACTATTGCGATAACCGTTTTTGCAAGTATGAATTGTAACATTAAAATCTTCCTCTGGTTGTGTACGTCGGCAGACACTGAAGCAAACGTTATTGGTTTTTGTGATGTTTAATGTAAGCAAATTAGTTGTTAACCACTTGGCGATTTTAGCCAAGCCTGTCTCAGTACTAAGTTTAATATTCTGCAAAGTATCACCAGTGAAAACTAAAGCAGTGGGCGAGCACAGCCTACTGTGACAGGCTTGAGTCACACATTTTTATCACAGTTTGGGAGGAAAAACCGTGATAAAACATGTGACACAAACCTATGATACCTATGTTAATGTTTTTATATTACCTATTTATATAACTGCACAGTACATGTGTGAGTACTTTTAATACTTTATACCTGTACGTAGTATAGTGTGTAGTGCTATTCTGGGTGCATTGTCCTCAGGGCAATGCCCATTTTTGGCCACGAAACGCCCAACAATGTGTTTTAGTTAAAAAAAACGATTTTGTTTTATATTTATTAATCGCGGTATTCATTTAACGAAACAAGATTGCAACATTTTTGCAAAAAATAAAAGTACCGAAAAAATTAAATGAAATTATGTACATCCGGAATTCATTCGTTTGTGGATAAAATAAAAAGTGTTGCCAATTATTAATTTCATTCAAAATATAATGGATTATCTTTTATTCAATAGATTTTTATGGTGTAATTATTATAATGCCAATATTATTAGTTTTTTTTTATTATTATTACGATGTTATGATAATTAAACAAGCGAATTGCTAGTTAATATATCATAAATTCTTTAGATCATAACAAAAACGCTACTGCACAATTTAACTGTCATTCTTTTATTTTTTCAGAATTATAAAAAAAAAACATAATAATAATCTTAAGGGCGCTTTCATTACTTCGTTCGTTGATTAATTCGTGTATTACAAAAAATCGATATCGATTCATGGATTTTTATGTCTGTTAAGTGGCAACATCGAATCTGACATTATGACAGCACGGTTATCTGTCATATGTGTAAATCAGTAAATAACTAAATAATCACAACCCGTTTGCATTTGTATTATTTTGTTTGTTTTGTTTGTTGCTGGTAGAAGTGCAATTAAAAAGTATTGCTGCAATTGTATTCTCGGCCGTCGAACGGTAGGATGCGGTGCCCATATTATGACAGTAATATGGTATTTGGGTTGGGCACGGCATCAGGCTGATATTTTCCCTCCTGCTCAATTTCTGGATGATGTACTAATTGTTTATGATGCAAATGATGTATAAGATCATTAAATACATAATAGATCTAAAAAAACTGGATAATATATGTATGTATTATAGAAAAATTATTGTTAAAAAACAGTATTTGTGAAATAAAAGACCATTTAATATCTTAACAATCCGGACTTTTTTCTAAACCAATTCCTATACCATTTAATTCTTTAAATAGCATATTATCATTTACATCTGCTTTTATATGTGGGCACCCAGGGCCAAAGTGTCTATGGACTGTGGGCATTCCCCTTTATTAATATATGTACTTATGTAAATATTGTAAACACTAATTTTTTTTAAAGAGTAAGTATGGAGTTTCTTGTGCGTTCTTCTCCATAACAAGCTTCTTTCCGAATGCACGGTAGAATATTTTTTTTATTTGTTTTAAATTTGGTCTATACGGTTGTATATTTATTTATTTATTTAATACTAGGAGAACCAACAGCTATAACAGATGGATAACAATTGTATATGAGACATGTAGTTATCATAATTATCTCTGTAGTTATTCATCATATCTTTACCAAATTTAAATTGGACCAATTCGGGAACATACTCTACCATCATCCACAATTAGGATGAACTAGTAAACGTCAGTTTAAATTTGGAACATTTTTAATGCCGTAGAAGTGCGATTAATTAAATAAAAAATCAGTTTTGCGCAGCCCTTTTTTTTCGAAAAATAAGGAGAATTTCATTTTTCGAAACATAAATCTCTTGCCGAGCATGTAGCAGGGTATGACATACCCAAGGTGTCACAAAAGTTGCAACGCTTTCGCGCTGAGTATAGTGCTCACCAAACTTCTGAGCCGCCCTGAAGTTGGCTTTCCGATGCGCAAGGCACGAAACGGTGCTGTTTTTGTATCAGATTTTCTACTGCGCAGTCATTGTAGCCATCTTCAGGGCGGCCAAGAAGTTTTTCGAAACCTATAGCTGGAGTAAGGGAAGCGTGGGAGGGGACAGTGACGTGATCTGTGATCTTAGTGCAGCGCGACGCGCAGTACGGACGAGCTATACGTGACGTGCGCCAACCTGTCTCGGGTACGTCATACCCTGCCACACACTTTACGTGGTTATTTTAATTTAATGATTTTTATTTGTGTTGCGCTAATATATGTTTTAGTGTGTATTTACTTATAGTCTTGGATAAAAAAATAATGTGGAACCTCAGATATTATCAGGCAGATGATCGAGGAAGCATCAAATAATTCTTCATTATACTTGTTCACCTACACCTGAAGAAAATATACCTAATCGACATGTGAGATGTGGCGACTGTCGAAATAAAAAAGATCGCAGAATAAAACACTCTTGCATCACATGCGGTAAATCTATATGCATGGAGCACACGAAAATGTCGTGACATAATTGTGTTGATCTCCAATAAAGAGCCTGATTGTATTGTAAGCCGAAGGGATTATTTTTAATGTTATTTTGTGATAAATTTTTCACAGAAAATTTGTTGATTAGAAAATGTTTTTTTTTTATTTGTTTAGCCGACGTTCGGAAAGTGCCGACTTTTTTTTGTAATTTCGTTGATCTTTTTCTAAGTACTACTATAAGTAAAACCTTTGATTTTTTTATTAGTGATAGGCTCGCGATTGACCACTATCTCACCTGATGGTATACCTGGTATGGTGGCGATTGTTTGACTAATTAAAAATGTTTGTGTTTTTCTTAATTCATTCAAAATATTATAATACTAAACATGAAAATAACAAAACTCTAAACAATACACAAAAGTGTATTAAAGTCTGGGCACGGCATACCCTGCCAAATACCTAATGTAATTCTCTTGACCACATGCTTGCCGGGTTAAAGTAATGGTTGGTACATCCCTTACAACTTTGTACCTATCTTAATCTACCATATTTGTAAAATATTAACAAAAATAATAAAAAAGTCAATATAATCACGCTAAAAGCCAAAATACTATAAATTTGACATACCAGACACCTAACGCCACACCAGCGCCTCTAGCGACAAATTCATACGCAGTAGCCCCCAATGACGGCGAAATCGGTAAACATAAAAAAAACCGGCCAAGTGCGAGTCGGACTCGCGCACGAAGGGTTCCGTACCATTATCACAAAAAACGGCAAAAAAATCACGTTTGTTGTATGGGAGCCCCCCTTAAATATTAATTTTATTCTGTTTTCAGTATTTGTTGTTATAGCGGCAACAGAAATACATTATCTGTGAAAATTTCAACTGTCTAGCTATTACGGTTCATGAGATACAGCCTGGTGACAGACAGACAGACAGACAGACGGACCGCGGAGTCTTAGTTATAGGGTCCCGTTTTTACCCCTTGGGTACGGAACCCTAAAAAAACATACAGCTGAACATAGAACCTTCTCCTTTTTCGAAAGTCGGTTAAAAACAATAGTGATTTAATTAGACGTGCTACTTATTGGTAAGGAACGTTTAAGAAAAATACAGGATTTTTGTAAGCTTGTATTGTGTTCGAGTGCATTCTAATCAGATAACAGTTCAAAGACGCCGACATCTCAGATTGTCCAAGTACAATGACTGTTAGATTCAAAAGACGCCGCCGACGTACAATGCTATCGGAAATGATCAAAAGTCGCCGACGACGTCTCCAACCGTATAAGTTGTATAATTTTATTTTATTTTCGACCTTGTGCTCCACGAAATTGTTGTTATCGAAATCTTTTGTGAAATTGTGAGCATTGTTACCTGTTTTTTGATGTAATATTTTTTTAATAAACTCGAGAGTTCTTATTGTATATTTGTCGAGAAGTATAAAAGCGAGAGAGAGAGAGCTGAGGGAGCATTGTTGGCCCAGTGGTATCGGCCGTGACTTAAGTTGTAGGTCGTAGGTTCGAGCCCCGCCAGGCGCTTTACTTTGTGTAAATTATTTCATCACCACTGCTCTCATAACGGTGACGGAAAACATCGTGAGTTAACCGGCATGTCCTAGAACCAAAATGGCGCGCGTGGTGGGTTACGGGCCATTCCCTCTCACAGAGAGGAGGCCTGTGTCCCAGCAGTGGGCACATTAATAGGCTGATGATTATGATGATGATGAGTATAAAAGCACACCACTGTTTGCCCATTTTTTTCTTTTTTGAAATGCTCAGGCCGTAGTTTACTAGATTAGTTTTCACAGATTTGCCCGGTTACTTGGCAGTAGCCAAGTTTTGACTGACCTGCGAGACGCACTGCAAAAAAAAGCCCTTACGTCAGTTCAGATCCATCATTCAGTCAATTCGGATAGAGACTTCGAGTTTGTTCATATATAGTTCTCAAATTGTTGGCTAGTCGTAACGATAGTTAATTATTGTTTTTCATTTATTTATACCTTCTCCACCAATAGAACCCACCGCCTACTCTCTGGTGTTATTGACTATGACCCTAAGGTCTATGACCTTGACCTCATGATCTTTTACACTTCTTCTTTGCATGTCGATTGGACTCAAATCTTTTATACTGACCAATGCCGAAGACATTCACCTAAAGGTCAAGGTCAATTCCCTTTTGCGTTAGGTTTCCAATACATGCATACAGGAAAAGGAGCCGCGTCATCTTTTTTTGTACAAAAGACCTTGAACTTGACATTTAGGTCAACTACTTTGTTGTCAGTCTATACAAGGTGTTAAAAAAATAACTCATGAGAATGCTCGATACCAATAAACAAAACGACTAAAAACAAAAAAATGGCGATTTTAATTTAAAGATTGCGTAAAAATATGTTTTGCGTAAAAAGCCGTACGTGAAGCTGCGCTGGCGTTCGCGGGGCGCGCACGTCGCAGCTCATGCATTTAATTTTTTTTGGTAAAATTTTATTTGTTGTTAGGTGTAGTGGACTATATTGGTGTTTGGTTGGGGTCTTGTTGAGGAATGAAAATACTGTCTTGATTCGTATATTAAAATTTATTCCTTATTTGTTAGTTCTTGTAGAGCTGAAGACCGACTGTGTCTCAGCACTTTTTTTTTTTTTTTTTTTTTTTTTCTATGGGGCGTCTCGCAATTCGGCCAAAATGGCCGGCTATTACTTAACCGGACTTCCCTGTGGAGACTAATCTCTTAGCCTCCAGCCAGGCTTCAAATTTCTAAACCTAAGCGACAACGCTGAGGGCTACCCCAGTTGGGGTCGAACCTCGGCTCAGGGCGTCGCTGGGGGGACAACTAAGGCTGGATCTAATAAAGTGATTCTACCATCCGTTCGGAAAAGCCTACGTGGAGAAGAACGGACAAGAAACTCCAATAATAACTAGATTCTAACTAATGCACAGTGCATCTAATGCAATGGCTTGTAGAGTTTTAGACAAGGACTTCGCGGCGGGCCTCGGCGACGAGGGCGGAACGAATACGGTCGTTTGTGTGTTCTAATTGTTGCTTCGGACCATGGTGTTCGCACTATTTGCGAACCCATTGACCGTCCTTATAAATAAGGCTATCTAATTCTTGTGTGATGCACTCGTACCTCGAAAAGAGGGCATTGCATTTGGCGGGGGAGAGAGAGCCCGCATTCCGGATTTCAGCATCCAGAGCACGGGCCTGTGGGGTCATGAAGAAAGAGTACGCGCCGATGATGTTCGCGGCAACGCTCAAATATGACCTTTGCCCAGAGGGGGCAGCAGGGGGTGGGCACTTAGCGGCAGAGGTGGTGGAGGCCACCTTCTGGCTTTGTGCGGACATGGGGGCAGCAGGGGCCAGAATAGGCGCCGAGATGGGGGTGGCCATCAGCGCTGGGATGGGCTGGGAGAAGGACTGAGGGGCCACACCTTGGTGGTTCAGCTTTCCCCATGGAGAAGACCTCTGAGGGGCTAGACGTGTGGGGGGTTGGATATCGGGATGCGAGCGAGCTTGGCGCGCTACATGTCGCTTGGCCATTTTAGGCGCTAGCTTGGGAGCTTTAGGGCAGCCACGGTAGTTGGCAGGATGACCGACCTGACCACAGAGCACGCAGCTGGGAGGCTCCGTGCATTCTGCGCGGTCTTTTGGACGGGGTGTGTCTCAGCACCCAAGTGGTCCGGCCTTTATACAAAACCGCTAGGCGCGAACAATAGCGCCCCTCTCTCCTAACGGTACTCGGGCACGGCACCGCAGGAATGCCGATTTTATTTAAATATAATCTTATTTAAATGAACACAAATTATACATTTCTTCAGTCCACATACTTAACTCTTCATAGGAAAAATATATAAACTGTAAAGGCCAACACAAAATTATTAACCTAAGTTCCTCCTAGTACTCGTATGAAACTATGAAAACATATAATATATATTCTTATCCAATTAGCTACCCTTTCTCCAAATCTTATGTATATTACAAGTTTTATTATACTCCTACCCTAAAATTCGCCTAGAACCCACGTATAACCTATTTTAAACCACCACGTGGGACATTTCAATCACCTGCCTAGCGAGCATGGGCGTACCCAAGACATTTGTGACAAGACATGATAAATTATGTCATGTCTTACAATTTGTCTTAAATGCTAGCACGGGTCAAACATGTGACATATTTTAAGGCGCAACATAAGTCATAAGTCATTTATTCATTTGTTTAACATAGGTACAATAATAATGGTATATACAGGTAATAAAGAGTGCGCTATGTTATGCCAGAGGGCGTACAAATGTTTGCAAGTATTTAAAAAAAAGAAATTAAATAAAATAAAATCAAGCCAGGTAAATCAAAATAATGAACTAAAATAAGCCTGGACAATTAAACAACAAATAAATAGAATTGCATAATCCAAATTAATAGAAATCAATGTCAATACAAATATCAATAGAAATCAATGCCAATAAAAAGAGAAACAAATAGGAACAATAATATAACAAAAACAAAATGTCAAAAACAGTACATGTCAAGACACAGACTGAAAACAAATAATAAGGCTATGTCAATATAGGCAAAACATTACAAATGTCAATATTCAATACTAATGTTAATATACAAATCCAATGTCAATATACAATACTGATGTCAATATACAATACTAATGACAATATAGGTAAAAATTACAAATGTCAATATCCAATACTAATGTCAATATACAATACTGATGTCAATATGCAATACTAATGTCAAATATACAAAATTATTTAAAGCACAAACAGTCATGTATCTCATTAGCATGTCAACATTCTATCATTAGATTTTTGTCTGATAAAAATTCCGAAATACTGTAATATGCTTTGCTCACCAGTAAGGATTTTAGCCGTTTCTTAAATAAGCTCACGTTCAATTCTTTGATTGATCGTGGTAAGTGGTTAAATATGACTGGCGCCATGCAAAATACACTTTTATACATTAATGCTGTGTGGGGCCTTCTTACGCATAAGCTACTGTTATCCCTTCGACTTCGGTTACTAATGTCCGACATTTTTTTAAACAACTTAGGATTGGACTTAACAAATACAGCAACTTCAAAAACATATAAAGATGGAAGAGTCAATATTTTAAATTTAATAAATAATGGTTTACATGTATCTATGACCTGTAATCCAAACATTGTTCTGATGCACTTTTTCTGTGCTTTAAAGATTATTTCCCTATTGGTTGAATTCCCCCAAAAAATAACGCCATATCTGAGCACTGAACCCACCAAGCCGTGATATGCTGTGACTAAAGCGTCCACACTCGTCACTGAGGTAAGTTTGTATAGGGCATAGGCAGACTTACTAATTCGCTTGGTTAGTTCCTCCGTGTGTGCTTTCCAATCTAATTTTAACATGCCTTTCTTGTTGCTGCCCGGCGAGCACGGCCTACTGTGACATGGCTTGAGTCACACATTTCATCGCAGTTTGGGCGATAACGCCATTTGTCTTAAATAATAGCACCGGTAGCGTGAAAAAAATTCCTGACGTTTGTTTGGGACTCATCGGGTCTTAATTGCTAATACGGGCGCCCCCGTTTTGTCACAAATGTCACATTTTGACAGATGATTTAAAAAAAATTATCACTTTCGTTCGGAGGTGGTGATAAAATTTTACAGTTGAAAATAAATATATTTGCCTTCTAATTACTACACCAAATGGCAATAAATTCATTTTGTGTGTATGGTGATCAATGCTTATTAATTAATTGAAATGTTACAGGATTATTAATTATTTGTATATTATTACTTTTTCATAATTGATTTTTTTTTATATTTTGTTTTTGTTTTATTATTATTATTTTCTTTTATACCTTTCTTCTTACTTTCTACATTTTTAAATGTTTCTTAAATAAAATCCCCAAAAAGCATTTAAAATATAAAAAATAGGGGCCCACCGGTATTTGTCCAAGCTATTATATTTTTTAGTAAATCTTTTTAACAAACACTTAATATGTTATCAAACAAACAAAGAAAACTAAAGTGTGCATAAGTCTCGTGGGTCAAATATTAATTTATTCCCAACAAAATTAAAAAGTTGTTTGGCTGTATGAACGGCATACTTTTTTACGTATTATTTTATTTGGTCGTCTATTCAAATTATGTCGCACTATGAAGTCAACAACAAGAAAAGCAAGCCGCGACTGCACACTATGGCACATGGTTGTCCCGTGCTAGTATTTAAGACAAATTGTAAGACATGACATATTCTATCATAACTTGTCATGACCGTAGTTCAAGTCGAAAACCAAGCAAAGTATTAAAAAAAAAAACTTATAATTCATGTTGGGATGCTGCTAACATGGGGGTAGCAAAGGGGGGGGGCTAAATTTTGGTTATTTTTTGCCTAGGACATACCGTTTTCGAGATACCATTTTAGAAATATAGAGCGTTTTATGCAAAATAAAATAAGATACGGAGGCCCATAATTCGGAAACAGTGCGTCGTAGGGCTATGCTTCTCAGAACATAAATGGTTTTTATGGCTAAGGTTAAACCGAAACTGCAATAAAATTGGAAAATTTCCGAAAAAGAAAAAATAAACGTCAAGAAGTTATGCCAAAAGTCAAGAAAATATCTCACGCCGCCGTGCTAGCATTTAAGACAAAATGAGTTTATCGCCCAAACTGTGATTAAAAGTGTGACTTAAGCGATGTCACAGTAGGCCATGCTCGGCGGGCTGAAAGACTATGAGACAATACTTAACGTTACACAAAAATTGTTTGGTCCGGTCCAGCTAAATAAATAACAGGGGACGGAGCACCTAACGGTCGATGTTACCGTTCCGAAAACATTAAGCAATGATTGTAACCTATTTCCAAAATACTGTAAAATTTCGACAACAGTTTCATATTATGGTCGCCCATAAAAAGTCCCAGTCATATGCACGTCTTATACAATACAACCGTTAACAAATCCACCGTGGGAAACTTGGCCATGCCAGAAACTACCACGCAATGCTCGGCGCAGTATTCTAACTCGGCCCTGTCCTTGAAATAAGTGCCTACAAGCGCGCGTCGCGTAAACACGCGTTAGGGCTGCCCGCCTCTTTCTACTTGAGTTTCTTTCTAGTTTTGTGATTGTAAATATCTCAGATTCTTTTCTCTAATCAGAGTCAAATATTATATTTTTTATTATACTTATTTTAAATCTTACTAGGTAGGGTACCTTAGGTATCCACCATTTATTACTCTCATATGTAACCTACTAATTATTTCATAATGATATTTCGTCTAATTCAATAATATATGTAAATAGCTAAGTACATAATTATCGTATATCGTATTCGTAAGTGGCGCCTAGGAACCTACCTACTAGTTCTTTTTAACGCGAGCTTAGGTAGGTCACTGGTGTGCCACTTTATCACCCCCTCTCCCACTATACCACATCCACTTATTTATTTATTAATTCAGGTATTTTACTCCTATAAAAACAAGAAACAAAATAACGAAACAACTGTCTACGTTTAAAACCAACAGTTCGCAAATAATCATTCCACCACATACCAACTTCCATAGTCCAATTACCATAACATTCATTCAAAGGTCTTAAATCTATATTAACAACTGGGGGGTGACGATAAGCTCTTAGAGTAAGGTTATTTTGAGTGTGTGTAAGGGACCGATGTATATGTCTTGTATACATCTGTCAATTACGCGATCTCAAAATAACCTTACTCTAAGAGCTTATGGTCACCCCCCAGGTTCTTCAAAAACATTTTGCAAAACGCGATAACAAAATCGATGCTCAATAACAAAAGGATCATCAAAGCGAAACCTCGGATTTCACAAAATAACGTACTAGTAGGCTAGGATTTTTTTTTTATATAGTCTTCCATTTCGAAAGTTCCAGGTAATTTAAAAAATAATATCGCGTTATAGAAGAATTCAAGCAACCTAAAACAGCACAATATAGTCTTTAATTGCTCTCTGCCATATTAAGCAAGTAAGTACTTGTACTTATTTCAATCAAATATTCACAAATCGCACGCTTACTGCTTACAAAACCATCTCACCGTTCGCGCGACTGTAGGCGACTGTAGTGTATCAAGTGTTGGCTGAACTCGAGGCGCGTAGGTATGACTCGCGTTCCGAACGTTTGTATAAAGATAGACTTCTGTTTATTTCATTACCGTGCTCTGCGTCTTTTACATTAGATATTAAGCGTGGGGACAGTGACGTGATCTGTGATCTTAGTGCAGCGCGACGCGCAGTACGGACGAGCTATATAATATGACGTGCGCCAACCTGTCTCGGGTACGTCATACCCTGCCACACACTTTACGTGGTTATTTTAATTTAATGATTTTTATGTGTTGTGCTAATATATATGTTTTAGTGTGCATTTACTTATAGCCTTGGATAAAAAAATAATATGGAACCTCAGATAGAACGGATCAGGCAGATGATTGAGGAGGCATCAAATAATTCTTCATTATTCTTGTTCACCTACACCTGAAGAAAATATACCTAATCGACATGTGAGATGTGGCGACTGTCGAAATAAAAAAGATCGCAGAATAAAACACTCTTGCATTACATGCGGTAAATCTATATGCATGGAGCACACGAAAATGTCGTGACATAATTGTGTTGATCTCCAATAAAGAGCCTGATTTTATTGTAAGCCGAAGGGATTATTTTTAATATTATTTTGTGATAATTTTTTCACAGAAATTTTTTTGATTAGAAAATGATTTTTTTTTGTTTGTTTAGCCGACGTTAGGAAAGTGCCGACTTTTTTTGTAATTTCGTTGATCTTTTTCTGAGTACTACTAAAACCTTTGTTTTTTTTTATTAGTGATAGGCTCGCGATTGACCACTATCTTACCTGATGGTATACCTGGTATGGTGGCGGTTGTTTGACTAATTAAAAATGTTTGTATTTTTCTTAATTCATTCAAAATATTATAATACTAAACATGAAAATAACAAAACTCTAAACAATACACAAAAGTGTATTAAAGTCTGGGCACGGCATACCCTGCCAAATACCTAATGTAATTCTCTTGACCACATGCTTGCCGGGTTAAAGTAATGGTTGGTACATCCCTTACAACTTTGTACCTATCTTAATCTACCATATTTGTAAAATATTAACAAAAATAATAATAAAGTCAATATACTCACGCTAAAAGCCAAAATACTATAAATTTGACATACCGAACACCTCACGCCACACCAGCGCCTCTAGCGGCAAATTCATACGCAGTAGCCCCCAATGACGGCGAAATCGGTAAACATAAAAAAACCGGCCAAGTGCGAGTCGGACTCGCGCACGAAGGGTTCCGTACCATTATCGCAAAAAACGGCAAAAAAACATCACGTTTGTTGTATGGGAGCCCCCTTAAATATTAATTTTATTCTGTTTTCAGTATTTGTTGTTATAGCGGCAACAGAAATACATTATCTGTGAAAATTTCAACTGTCTAGCTATTACGGTTCATGAGATACAGCCTGGTGACAGACAGACAGACAGACAGATAGACGGACCGCGGAGTCTTAGTAATAGGGTCCCGTTTTTACCCTTTGGGTACGGAACCCTAAAAAAACATACAGCTGAACATAGAACCTTCTCCTTTTTCGAAAGTCGGTTAAAAACAATAGTGATTTAATTACACGTGCCACTTATTGGTAAGGAACGTTTAAGAAAAATACGAGATTTTTGTAAGCTTGTATTGTGATCGAGTGCATTCTAATCAGATAACAGTTCAAAGACGCCGACATATCAGATTGTCCAAGTACAATGACTGTTAGATTCAAAAGACGCCGCCGACGTACAATGCTATCGGATATGTTCAAAAGTCGCCGACGACGTCTCCAACCGTATAAGTTGTATAATTTTATTTTATTTTCGACCTTGTGCTCCACGAAATTGTTGTTATCGAAATCTTTTGTGAAATTGTGAGCATTGTTACCTGTTTTTGATGTAATATTTTTTTAATAAACTCGAGAGTTCTTATTGTATATTTGTCGAGAAGTATAAAAGCGAGAGAGAGAGAGCTGAGGGAGCATTGTTGACCCAGTGGTATCGGCCGCGACTTAAGTTGTAGGTCGTAGGTTCGAGCCCCGCCAGGCGCTTTACTTTGTGTAAATTATTTCATCACCACTGCTCTCATAACGGTGACGGAAAACATCGTGAGGAAACCGGCATGTCCTAGAACTAAAATGGCGCGCGTGGTGGGTTACGGGCCATTCCCTCTCACAGGGAGGAGGCCTGTGTCCCAGCAGTGGGCATATTAATAGGCTGATGATTATGATGATGATGAGTATAAAAGCCCACCACTGTTTGCCCATTTTTTTCTTTTTTGAAATGCTCAGGCCGTAGTTTACTAGATTAGTTTTCACAGATTTTCCCGGTTACTTGGCAGTAGCCAAGTTTTGACTGACCTGCGAGACGCACTGCAAAAAAAAGCCCTTACGTCAGTTCAGATCCATCATTCAGTCAATTCGGATAGAGACTTTTAGTTTGATCATATATAGTTCTCAAATTGTTGGCTAGTCGTATCGATAGTTAATTATTGTTTTTCATTTATTTATACCTTCTCCACCCATAGAACCCACCGCCTACTCTCTGGTGTTATTGACTATGACCCTAAGGTCTATGACCTTGACCTCATGATCTTTTACACTTCTTCTTTGCATGTCGATTGGACTCAAATCTTTTATACTGACCAATGCCGAAGACATTCACCTTAAGGTCAAGGTCAATTCCCTTTGCGTTAGGTTTCCAATACATGCATACAGGAAAAGGAGCCGCGTCATCTTTTTTTGTACAAAAGACCTTGAACTTGACATTTAGGTCAACTACTTTGTTGTCAGTCTATACAAGGTGTTAAAAAAATAACTCATGAGAATGCTCGATACCAATAAACAAAACGACAAAAAACAAAAATATGGCGATTTTAATTTAAATATTGCGTAAAAATATGTTTATGCGCACCGTACGTGAAGCTGCGTTGGCGTTCGCGGGGCGCGCACGGCGCAGCTCATGCATTTAATTTTTTTTGGTAAAATTTTATTTGTTGTTAGGTGTAGTGGACTGTATTGGTGTTTGGTTGGGGTCTTGTTGAGGAATGAAAATACTGTCTTGATTCGTATCTTGAAATTTATTCCTTATTTGTTAGTTCTTGTAGAGCTGAAGACCGACTGTGTCTCAGCACCCAAGTGGTCCGGCCTTTATACAAAACCGCTAGGCGCGAACAATAGCGCCCTCTCCTAACGGTACTCGGGCACGGCACCGCAGGAATGCCGATTTTATTTAAATACTAGCTGACCCGGCAAACTTTGTTTTGCCATAAAAACACCAAACATTTATCTACCATACCTACCCTACACTACACTACCCTACCCTACCCGACCCTACACTACCCTACCCTACACTACCCTACCCTACCCTACCCTACGCTACACTACCCTACCTTACACTACCCTACCCTACACTACCCACCCTACACTACCCTACACTACCCTACCCTACCCTACCCTACCCTACCCTACGCTACACTACCCTACCCTACACTACCCTACCCTACCCTACACTACCCTACCCTACCCTACACTACCCTACCCTACACTACCCTACACTACCCTACCCTACACTACCCTACCATACACTACCCTACCCTACACTAAGCAAAAATAGCTAGCTTAATTTATTATGAACTTTATACAACAGCAATAACGCTCAAATTGACTTGACATTGAAGATTTTGTATGGGAATAAGAAACCTGGAGAGATAGATATAAGATGGCAGCTCTTCGGACCAATTGGATATTAATGCCGGGGTCCCTCAGGGGTCAGTACTCTCAGCAACATTGTTCTTGTTGCACATTAATGATCTGCTAAAACCCGGCACCTTTGGGTATGCTGACGACAGCACTGTTGCTGAGAGATACTTGTCCAACGCACGGGCTACCGGGCCGCAGATCCGGTCTCTCCGTGAGGCCATGGTGGAGCGTTTGAACCTGTCCTTGCAGGCAGTCTCCGAATGGGGCGATGCCAATCTGGTCAGGTTTAATGCTGCTAAAACCCAGGCGTGTCTTTTTTCCGCTAAAAGGAGCCAATTCCACCCGGCTCCTTCTTTCCGTGGTGTGACCGTGCCGATAACGGACCATCTTGAACTTCTTGGTGTTTCGTTGACATCGACTCTCAATTTTGGCCCATACATTGAGGGAAAGGCTCAGCTGGCTGCCAAAAAGTTGGGGATCCTTGCAAAGGTGAGACGGTATTTCAAGCCGGAACAGCTGCTCAACTTGTATCAAGCGCAAGTTCGATCATGCATGGAGTACTGTTCTCATCTCTGGGACGGATCTGCCAAATACCAGCTTGATGCACTTGAATCGATCGAAAAGCGAGCCAAGAGACTCATCGGCAATGAGGCACTGGTCAAGTCAAAGCTCCAAAGCCTTGAACATCGTCGCCGAATTGCCAGCTTGTCGGTTTTTTATCGGTTGCATTTCGGGGAGTGTGCGATGGAATTGCATGATCTGATTCCGCCCAGCCCGTTCCATCATCGGACTACCAGACGTACGGCGATGCGTCATCGGTACATGGTGGATATCCCACCCATACGCACAAAACGTTTTGGGGACACTTTTATTATGCGTACAGCTAAGGAGTGGAATTCCCTGCCGGAGTCTGTGTTTCCCGATAGCTACAATCTTGGGGTCTTTAAGTCAAGAGTGAATAGGTTTTTTCTAGGCAAGCGTGCTTCACCGTCGACCACATCATCGCTTACCATCAGGTGAGATAGTGGTCAAGCGCAAGCCTATTGACGATAAAAAAAAAAAAAAAAAAAAAAAAAAAAAAACAATTACCATAACATTCATTCAAAGGTCTTAAATCTATATTAACAACTGGGGGGTGACGATAAGCTCTTAGAGTAAGGTTATTTTGAGTGTGTGTAAGGGACAGATGTATATGTCTTGTATACAATGTATACATCTGTCACTCACGCAATCTCAAAATAACCTTACTCTAAGAGCTTATGGTCACCCCCCAGGTTCTTCAAAAACATTTTGCAAAACGCGATAACAAAATCGATGCTCAATAACAAAAGGATCATCAAAGCGAAACCTCGAAGTTCACAAAATAACGTACTAGTAGGCTAGGTTTTTTTTATATAGTCTTCCATTTCGAAAGTTCCAGGTAATTTAAAAAATAATATCGCTTTATAGAAGAATTCAAGCAACCTAAAACGGCACAATATAGTCTATAACTGCTCTCTGCCATATTAAGCAAGTAAGTACTTGTACTTATTTCAATCAAATATTCACAAATCGCACGCTTACTGCTTACAAAACCATCTCACCGTTCGCGCGACTGTAGGCGACTGTAGTGTATCGAGTGTTGGCTGAACTCGAGGCGCGTAGGTATGACTCGCGTTCCGACCGATTGTATAAAGAAAGAATACTGTTAGATATAATACTCACAACGGATCTTTGTGTCTCTGAATTAGCTGCAAGAGGCTGCGCAGTAGCTATTTTTGTCTCAATATTGAAAGTGAAAATAACATTGTATAACTGTCTCTTTCACTCGCATACGTTTGTCGCATCATCTTATCTCACTTACTCTTTGCAGTTTATCTGTTTTGTGCGCAATATTTGACAGAGCCAACTTCAGAGACACAAAGATCCGTTGTGAGTATTATATCATTACCGTGCTCTGCGCCTTTTACATTAGGTATTAAATATTATAACGACTCCTTAAATATCTCAGTTGATTGTGTGCAGGATGACGTAGATCAATAAGTTAATCATTAAATAAGTAGTTAATTTATTTAAGTAACTTTGAGGTGTTACTTGTTTAGAATTTACATAGATATTTTATAGTATTTTAGTTTGAGCCAGTGCCAGGTAGGTACATTTCGTTGTTAGTTATAATTAGGTATGTATTACTTTTTGACTTTCATGGTATTTTTCTAGAATAACGATTTGTTCCCACGGGAAAGTTTTGTTAATGGTTTTAGCCATGTGTTTAGCCTTAATGCATATGACGGTTTTATGATTCGACCGTAATATAGATTTATTGTAAAAATAAGTTTAGTTAATGTTTTATAGTTGTCGGAACGCTCGATATTATAGCGAGCATTGTAAACCGTACCCTGCTAATGGTTATGTTTTTATAGCAGGCATTTCCCAAACCCAAAAGTAATTATGTACCGTTCTGTAGATTATGAATAGTGTAGTAAGTACCCAGAGTAAAAGAATATTCCATTGAATACGAACCGAAGCCGACGGCTCATATAAAAAGGTCCGTGCAGCTCTGGAACGACACAGTTGGCACTCGGCAACAGAGCTCTCAACAATATATAATCATCAAGATACAGTAAGCCAAGAAAACCAAGTGTTTCACTCTCTCCACCGATCCGAATCAACAGTTAATGTACAAATAAGCGTGCACAAGTTGTTAACAATTTTTTTTTTTAAAGTATGGTTAATGACCTTGACCTCAAGGTCAGTTAGATTTGTATTATGGTCGCCCATAAAAAGTCCCAGACCGGCCTTATACAACCGTTAACAAATCCACCGTGGGAAACTTCGTCATGCCAGAAACTATCACGCAATGCTCGGCTACCGTGGCTCAGCACAATATTCTGACTCGGCCCTGTCCTTGAAATAAGTGCCTACAAGCGCGCGTCGCGTAAACACGCGTTAGGGCTGCCTGCCTCTTTCTACTTGAGTTTCTTTCTAGAATTGTGATTGTAAATATCTCAGATTCTATTCTCTAATCTGAGTCAAATATTATATTTTTTAGTACCTTAGGTACCTACCATTTATTACTCTCATAGATAACCTAATAATTATTTCATAATGATATTTCGTCTAATTCAATAATATATGTAAGTAGCTAAGTACATAAGTAAGTAGATAGCCTAGCCTAGGAAACTACCTACTAGTTCTTTTTAACGTGAGCGTAGGTAGGTCACTCGTGTATCACTTTATCACCCCCTCTCCCACTCTACCACATCCACTTTTTTATTCAATGACTTAAGGGTATCAGTAAATATAACCGAACTTTTGGTCAAGGTCATTGACATTAGAATCAAGGTCAATGACCCCAGAGAAGCTTCATAGTGATCCCCACCCTACTGGTCCCCTCATCCCATCGGCTTCATCAGAGGATTTTTTTTAAAGTAATAATATTCTCCTTGCACTCCTTTTGCTACACTCTGACCAACGCAGTACCTAAAATAGGGAATGCAATCCGAATATACTTCATCAATGCGGTCGGATCCGGCCAGTGGCGGAGCAAGACCAAAATTCGATGAGGACAAGGTAAATTCCGCGAAGCACTCTGATGACGTTAGAAGTCTGATTATTATTCAAATAAAAACAAATTAATTATTATACTCGTTAAGTAGAATTGATAGCCAACGTAATTTATCCGTCACTTTCATTTTCTTTTTTTGCATAACTGCAAAGTTATCCATGAGATTCAGGAGCGAGCAAAGTAAGCTCGAATAGTATTTTGTGATTCACCGCTTCTAAAAAACAGTTCAAGAAGTGGCAAACCGGTCTTTGAACTTTTTTAATATGCAAGTTAATAGTTCGCTTAAGATCCTAGAATGCCTATCATCTAAAAGCATTTAGAAAAGGAATTTCACGAGAGTGATAACATGATGACAAATAGGATTGTTAACTTGGTATCTTAATACTGGCAGGTATCTTAAGGGATGCAACGCCATGTCCTCGTGGAGGCGATCGGCGGTGGTGACCTCTCGCGTCCGGCCCTGTTTCAGGCCATGGTACGGGGTGAGAGGGCACGGCAAGCTGGCACCTCCTTCTGCAAACCAGTAATGCTCGCGAAGGTGGAGGCGGAATGCGTGAGGGAGACGCCCTTAGCCACCGCAGGAGAAGCCCTGGGTGTCGGGAGTTGCAAGCCGATGCCCGGCCACCGTAGGCGCGGGCTTGCGGACGATGATTAATGGGAAGCTCACCGTCCCGATAAGGACTAGGCCCGAGTCACCGACGCGTAGTGTTCCACGCGTGCCTCAAAGAGATGTCAGCAAACACTGTCGGACGGGGTCCGCTAGGGCCGATGCCTGTCTGGGTAAATTAAAAAAAAGAGTTACTGCGGCCCTGGCTCAAGCAATTGAAGGAATACGGGTGGGTTTCAATCATTAAAAGTCTGACATGCCCTCCAGCTTCACCCAGAGCGGGAGAAGTCATTGGATGAATTATCATCCCAAAAAAAGGTGTTTTATGGGATAGAACTATTAGATTTTGACATATCATTTAAAAACACTTAGTAAAAGAATTTCACGAGGGTGATAACATGATGACAAATAGGATTGTTATCCTGGTACATAACTACATATCATTTTTTTTTTTTTTTTTTAAACCGTCTCCCACCGATGACTCAAACCGAGACTGGTGATGCTTGCTTATTTCTTTTCTACGAATAGTAACGAGGAACCTCATTAACAAATTCAGAGGGTTATTGGAACTTCTCACACTTCTCGAACTGTACATATACTCATAACTACTATCCTCGCACCGCGCAAGCTTCTCGGAGAGCTTTGGAAACCCAGTCGCACATTTTCATTTTCACAGCGCCCTCGCACATCTTAGCCAAGGCTTGACAAGCACTGCGGTTTTTATTCGCTCGATTTATTTCCGCACATACTGCGACACATAAAATTGTATGAAGCTGCACGCATTTCGGTTAAAAAATCGTGCAGAAATAATACCGCAAAAAAATCTGTGTTTTGCCACAGAATCTACCGCGCCGCGGATTAAATTCACGCGAATATGTTGAGCTCTATGAACAGGTAGAAAGACACAAAAATCGCGCGGAAGTTTATCCGCAGTGCGTGTTAGTACGATTCAGTACGCGGACAAAAATTCTTGTGAATAAAATCCGCGCGGCTAAAAATCGCAATGCGTACTTAGCTAAGCATAACTCTCTTAATTTTTGGTAGAATGCAACTGATCCATTTCTTTTTGAGCTATGTTTTTTTTATGATATCTACCACTACCTATTTCTGGTTAAGAATATGAGAGCAATGTAGGTTATCTAGGTGATAGATAAGATGGTCAGATAGAGTATTTATTCCCTAATTTATATTGTCAACTAATAAGGGAGCATTACTTGTCTCTGTGATCCTGCTCTTGTTTAAGCTGTATTGTGTTCTTGTCTGTATATTTAGATGTATATATTTAAGTAGTTTGTTTTTAGTACCTACCCTTTAGTAAAACGAATTGTTTGATTTTAAATTTAACCCCATATCGTGTCCGGGCTATCTCTTTCCATTCAAGGTTGCATCGAAGTGATCGCAGATCGCTTTAAGGCCGCCTGTTGTATGTTTGTTTTATTTTAATTTTAGGATTTCTTTGTGTTTTGTATTATCTTGGTGTGAAATAAAGTGCCTATATATAAATAAAATAAATAAATAAACCGGTTAGTCCCGCTAAACTCGACCCGAAAAATACCTACTAAAAAGTTCCGCTATGCACAAAATTCTTCGATTCTACTTAACAATGGAAGGTACAGTTGGAAAGAAAGATGTATGAATTTAATCAAATTGAGCAGGAAGGTGAAAAATTAAACTAAAACAATCGAAATATTTTTAGGTTAATTTTCTCTTTTACGGAAAGACGTTTCTTTTTTCACAGTTCTATGGAATGGATGAACACTTTATTTTTAAAATGAATGACGCGATGTGTTGAGTAGCGGCGAGGCGAGTGTGCGTTAGTATGATGAAACAGAACGTTTATTAACTTTTTTTCGCAAATGTTATCGAATTTACATACTAGGTTTTCTTAATTTACTTTTTAAATCGTTAAATAAAATACACACTGTAACACCTTTCTTCATCACTGCCCGTGAATGTGATTTCGTGCATTTAACGGAACTTTTTAGTAGATATTTTTCGAGTCTAGCATAGCGGGACTAACCGAAATATACTGTAGCTTGTTGAAAAGTTACTGATTTTGATGACGATTGGTTATGACGACCACGTTTCAAAACTTTTAGCAAAAAAAAAGAATCACAAAAGTCTGCACAGGAATGCGGGCATGCTTATCTAAAGTATTTTCAAGTCTGACTGTCTGCTATAAAAATCTCAAGGTTGCTGGTGACCGACCGCTTGTTTTTACATTATTTTATCTTAACTTTATAACAGTAGGTACCTACGTACAGGGAAAAAGAGTAGCGGAACTGCGTCATAAAAGTTAATTAAGTAAAACAATAAATATTTGATAAGGCCAAAGCAACTATTTTATATAAATCAATTAGTGAGAATTTGTATAAATAGCTTTATACGTTTAATTCTATTTAAACCGTCCGGAGGCTTTTGGAAAACAATCCCTATTAACCAATATATTATTAAAAACATTATAAGTACTCCTTTTAGGCTGCGATGCAGTCAGCAAATGACTTCCACGCGGACAGAAGTCACCATGTTTATTTGCGTAACAAAGTAGGTAGATATAATATCTATCTAGATAAGAATTAAATATGACGTGTTAATTTTAGAGCAACAGGCCAATGTTCTACGTCCACGTAGAGCCGGACCATTCCGCCAATTGTTTCTTTAGACAACCTTGAAATTTATGTATAGCTGTTTATTATCTTCGGTAGATATCTCTTGGGTACATGAAAGATATATCTGTCTCACAGTCACATCTCAATACATAGTGTAAAGGACTGGCATTAGAATATTCTGGTAATTCGGCTGTTCGATCATAAGATTCATATGCCAGTAATGGCCTGATGGGAAAAATGAAAGGGGAGATTTTAATTTGTATCTTGTGTGCGTCAATCTTTTTTAGTTATGTAAAATTAATCCTTTGAAGTTGAGCATTTGTCAAACTCTACTTTAGCCAGAAAACATGTCAAACTTTGACATTAAGGTTGCCCTAGTCGAGCGATCTTCCATACAAATGTAGTCTGGCGATTACTCCACTGTTTGACGATGTACGTTCAAAATAAAAAAATGATTTCAATTTTTCTCATCATTTTCTAGCCGGGTATGGAAACAAAAGAGTAAAAAATATTTTATTTGAAAGTTATGAGCGTCGAAATTTCCATATTTCTACACAATTTTTAACGCATCTTTGGGCGCAAATAAATACCACAAGAAGAAGGAAAATTGCAAAACAGTCACCATAAATGGATAGATGTAGTTCAACAATGCAAATAATTTTATTTTGAACAGATACATTTAGTAATTTTTCATGATATCCATACCCTTTGGGAGTACCTGTTTATAAAATTTCGCGCGCTCTTTTTGTTCTAAATCATTATCCATTTCGCAAAAAAATTAATATTCGTCCGCGAACTAGCTTCTTACTACTCATCACAGCATCTATCTCTATCGCACGGGTTGTTGGATGAGATAGCATGCATTTTAACCCCGCGCACAAAATAGTTCGTGCCGTCGACCAGTTCAACCTTAAGGTAGGGCTGGACACGTTCTTAACTACAAATTTATACTTAACTAGCTCCTACCCGCGGCTTCACCCGCATAAATAGTGTTTTATCATCCCAATGGAATACAAACTATCCTATGTCCTCCCAGGGTCTCAAACTATCTCCATGCCAAATTTCATCTAAATCGGTTCAGTAGATCCAGAGATTACCCCTTTTTTTCTGTGGGACCTCATCCAATGACTTCTCCCGCTCTCACATAGAGTAAATAATTCGTTAATCTTTAATTTATGCTTAGTTTTACACTACTTATTTATTTTTTTATCATTTATTGTATTGGGTTCAACCTGTAAGATAGTGTGTGTAAGTTAAAATAAATAAAAATAAATTTAAAAAGCATTAGTACCATAAAGATAAACAAACTTAGCCAATAATGATTAACAAAATTAACAAACAAACGTAAAACATTTAACACTAACTCGAGAAAATTGAAAATTCGACGTAGTAGAGTGGTTAGGTTAGGTTAGTTGCGTGTTCTGCTTCCCAATCTGGGGGGCCCGAGCACCACCTGTAGGCGGCTCTACGTGGGGATCGTGCGATCGATGACCCTGTATGGGGCCCCGATCTTGGCGGCTGCCCTGACGGCCGGTAGCATCGCTGTTCTGCGGAAGCCGCAGAGAGCGATGACCGTCAGAGTCGTCAGGGAGTATCGCACGATCTTCTACTAGGCGGCTTGTGCACTGGCCGGATCCACGCCCTGGGACCGAAGCGTAGGGTTGATGCAGTGACATATGGAGTTGCGTCAGTGTCGCTCCGCGAGGTCCTGGTGGCGGAATGGCGGGACAGGCTTTCACGCTCTACCGCCGGCCTCATTACCATCAAGGCGGTCCGGCCAGTGCTTGAGCGCTGGCTCGGGAAGAGGTACGGCTCCCTGTCGTTTCGGGTGACGCAGGTGCTCTCGGGGCATAGTTACTTCGGGAAGTACCTATGTCGCATAAACAGGGAGCCTGACGCCCAGTGTCACCACTGCGTCGACTGCCGGGAGGACACGGCGCGGCATACGCTGGCAGAGTGTGCCGCTTGGGAGGAGCCACGCCGTGCCCTCATCTCTGAAGAAGGCAGTGACCTGCCGCTGCTGGCTGTAGTCGAGTCTATGGTTGGCAGTGAGGAGTCCTGGGACGCGGTGGTATCCTTCTGCGAAACAGTCGTCTCGCAGAAGGAGGCTGCGGAGAGGGAGACGGAGATTTCATCCGCTAACCCGATCCGCAGCAGACGCGCCGGGCGTCGGCGGAGGGCGCACAACGCCGTCTTCCAGCCCCCTTAAAGCGTGTAGTGTTCCACTCGCGCCCCTCTTAGTCGTCGCGGGGGGAGTCCAACACCTCACTCCCTCCCAACCCGAGGTCGTGGCCCGCAGAGGCGGGCCGGCACTAGCCGGGGGTTGCGGCAGTATCGTTGTTCCCGCGATCCCCGGTTTAGGTGTGAGACGGAACACCGGGGTGGTTTTTAGTCAGTAAGAGTCTGACAGACCCCTCCGTCCCCCCCAGGGCAGAGGACATCCAATGAGGATTTTCCACCCCGGAACAAAAAAAAAGGTTAGTTGCGTGTTGCATGCGTAGCGGCCAGACGCCAGTACACCCGATACCGGACGAGGCGTCGTCGGGTCCCTGACGAAGAAGCCGCGCTGTATGACGTGTACCGCGCGGCGACGGAGATTCTGCGGTTGGACATCAGCGAGGCGAAGAAGCGAGCCAGGGAGGAGATGTTGGAGACTCTAGACCGGGATCTTTGGGGGCGCCCTTATCGAGTGGTTCGACGGAAACTTCGAGCCGCCGCGCCTCCAGTTACGGAGAGTCTCCAACCCGAGCTGCTGGAGGAGGTAGTCGAAGCCCTCTTCCCGGCGAGAGCGGAGCATATCCCGCCACTGATGGCTTTGCCCTCGGCCGCAGAGTCTACAGAGGAGGACGCCATCAGCGTTCCAGAGGTGACACAGGCGGAGATGGGGGCGGCCGTGATGCGATTTCGGGCCAAGAACGTGGCTCCGGGGCCCGATGGAATCCACGGCCACGTGCTAGCCCTCGCTTTGAAGGAGCTAGAGCCCTGGCTGAGAGGACTCTTCACAGCGTGCCTTGAGCGGGGCCAGTTTCCCACTCTGTGGAAATCTGGTCGTCTGGTCCTGCTCAGGAAGGCGGGGAGCCCTACGGACTCGCCGTCCGCGTACCGTCCCATAGTGCTGCTAGACGAGGTGGGTAAGCTGTTCGAGCGGATAATCGCTGCCCGCCTCGTCAGCCACTTTAACAGAGAGGGGCCGGACCTGGACGAAAGCCAGTTTCGCCTTTGGCATGGGCGCTCCACCATTCACGCGATATCGCAGGTGAGATTCCTGGCGGAGGAAGCGATGTCCCGGGGTGGGTGATGTTGGCGGTGTCCTTGGACATTTCCAACGCCTTCAACACCCTTCTCTGGAGTTGTGTTCGGGCGGCACTGCGGTATCATAGAGTGCCTCCCCTACCTCCGCTGCATCGTCGGGGCTTATTTGGCGGAGAGGTGTGTCACCTACGTGGGAAGTAATGGAGTCGGAAACCAGCACCGCATTTCGTGCGGTGTTCCACAGGGCTCGGTCCTGGGCCCGCTCCTGTGGAACATCGGGTACGACTGTGTGCTGAGGGGCTAACTCCAACCGGGCGTAGACCTGAGGTGTTACGCGGACAATACGCTGGTCACCGCCCGAGGGAGTTCATACAGGGAAGCAGCGTGGCTGACCACGGCTGCGGTCTCACAGGTGGTGAGCCGCATACGGCGTCTTGACCTGCGGGTGGCCCTCAACAAGGCGGAGACCATGGTCTTCCATGGCCCCCGGCGTTTGCCGCCGCCCGATGACCACATCGTAGTCGGGGGGGGCTCGAATCGCTGTCGAATCTACCATGAAGTACCTAGGATTGGTACGTGGGATTTCAGGCCCCACTTCCGGCGGCTAGCGCCCAGTGACCTGTCCTCGCCAGCCGTAGTCGAGTCTATGGTCGGCAGTGAGGAGTCCTGGGACGCGGTTGTATCCTTCTGTGAAACAATCACTCGCAGAAGGAGGCTGCGTAGAAGAAGATGGAGAGTTCATCCACTCACCCGATCCGCAGCAGACGCGCCGGGCGTTGGCGGAGGGCGGAGGGCGCCTTCTTCCAGGAGCCCTAAATGAGTCCAGGGGCGACGGACTCGGGGACGTCCGTCGCCCCCCCACACATCAGGACCCGAGTTGGCGGCGCGTAGTGGTCCACACGCGCCCCTCTTTGACGTCGCGGAGGGAGTCTAACCTCTCACTCCCCCCAACCCGAGACCGAGGCCCGCAGAGGTGGGCCGGCACTAGCTGGGGGTTGCGGAAGTATCGTTGTTCCCGCGATCCCCAGCGTAGGTGTGAGATGGAACACCAGGGTGGTTTTTAGTCAGTACGAGTCTGACATCCAATGAGGATTTTCCACCCTAGAAAAATAAAATAAAAAGAGGACAGGTTGCGGTTAGGTGACTCGTCATACGTTACACTACGTCACTCTACTACGTCATGAGTCATGCGGGTGTACCCCAACACACCACAAGGCAACACAACCGTTCGCCACCCGTGCCTTCTGAGCCTCGGTCCCTTTTTTTTTTTTTCTAAGTGGCTTCTCGCAGATTCAATCTAAGTGATTGGCTACTGCTTAACCGGACTGGAGCCTCGGTCCCCGTGCGCTCGCGTTTATATACCTGCCGATCCTCGCGTCTCTTCTCCTTGCTGATTGCCTACGCAAATCGCCTACGCTAATCGACCTCGCACCCGTTCGATCCACAATTAATTGCAATAATATAAATGTAAAATGAAATGAAAACTATTTTAATTTGCATGTGGTGTTTGCCTGTAAATAATTGATGCACTTATAAATGTATGTCGTGTACTTTTAAATTAAATGTAATGTGTAAACAATTGTAGGCCAACCTAAAATAATTTAATAATAATATTAAAAAACATAATTATTCAAATAGTACAACAAAAATAAATAAATTTTAAAATTATTTATTAATAAATATTAAAAAAAAACAGAATATTAAAAAAAAAACCATATCCTCTACATAATTGCCACCCATTGTATGTGTATTAGACTTAAGTTTCGTTTTGTTAATGTATTTTATGGTGTACAATAAAGCATATAATAAATAAATAAATAATAATTCTCTTCCAGCTGTTATTACTTAGGCACGAGCTTCTCCTGCTACGTACATAATATATATATGTAGGGCCTATATCTGTCTGGAATAATGTATACCATTCAAATGGTAAAAAAAATATCAAATAAGCGCACAGTGGTTCCTTTAATTTGTCTTTTTCGTCGTTCCCTCCGTGCTGAAAATGGCTCCAACATAATACAGGTTCAAGCTATGCGTTAATATAAAGTTTGAACTACGTCATAAAAAAAAAACTTACGCTTAATTAGTATTACTTAGCATAAAATCAATTTCTATAAAAATAAAAGATACATTATACTCACCTGACGGTTTTTTTACAGGCTATCAAACCGGAGAGCAAGAATATTATTTACAAATAAAACAGAAGAAATAACAATAATGGAGCCCGGTAAGTTCTAACTAAAAAGTAAAATAATATCTGGAATCTGACTAAACTTTGTCATTCTAAAATCGAGTGAGAGAAAAGACTTTTCTATTTTACAAAGATAATCAGCTCACCATAAACTGTGTATTGTATACAGAAAAAATATTTGTTCACCAATTTTGGCAACAGTTCTCAGTAAATTAAAACATCGCTTAGGCTTTAACCTTCTAATATCACATATACTATTAGACCTTGTCCGTATGAAGAGAAAGTAATTTTGTTGCTCACGTGGCTGAGACTTATAAATAATGGTGCTGGTAGCAGCACGTTTGTCTAGACGTATATTGATATTATTGGTTATAAAGTAGGTATTTTTTTGTTTCAGGAAACATTCTGAACAAAATGGCGGAGTATGACTTCAGTGTGCCAATTGACGTAGAAATGATATTTGAAGACAGCGATGATGATGGTGATCTATCATTTAAAAGTGCATTGAGTGAACAAGAAAATGTAAACCATAATAACATCATCAAAGTTAGGCAAGATGAAAACAAATCCAAAAAAGATGACAAAAGATCTGAAAATCAAATCAACAATAGATGTTTAAATACATCCATGTTAAATTTGAATAAGAATACTATAGCTCTGCGAGAGAAAATTAGTAAAGAAATAAGTAAATATAATGAAAAAAATTATTTAATTAATAGAAAAAATGCAGAAAAGAGAATTGACGTTGATCATTATCATATTCAAAATATATCTGATGCAAATGCTAATCAGCAAGCATTTATTTTAATCGATGATGACACAGTTAATATCGAAGAAAGGTTACCCAGTACTAGTCAACTTAATAGCCATCATGACCCTGTCACGTCCATTGAAGATTTATTAAACAAGTTATCAGAATATTTAGTTTTAATATTACTATCGTTTTACAACTACGTGATGAAAAAAAATAACCAAGACGTTAATCAAAAAGTAGAAGTATTTCATTTTATAAAATCACATTTTTATGAATTGTCATATTCTATAGTTGAGTCAATATTTCTGCCACAAGAACAAAATGAAAGTTTTAAAAACCAATTTTTAGATAATTTAGTCCTAATGGCCAACAAAAACGAAGATTTCGAAGAGCTAGAATGGCACAGAGGCCATGTGATGCCATTATTTGTAGATTTACTAAACTGGACAAAACAAAAAAAAGAATATATGAAACATAACCAATCAAAGTATCATTCTAATGAAAATACATTGTTAAGGCAACAGCTGATCAGACCGCTGCTACCATTGAATATCCCACTGTCTCAAATCGGTGCAAAAAATAAAATTACAACTCAGAAAAAGCAAAATAATTTATGCATATTTTCTTCTGGTCCTCCTGGCAGCGAAATCAGTATAAATATAGATGCTAATACGTTAAAACAAATTAACGAAATACAGGTGTCTAACTCAGCGGAACAGAATGGAAATAATAATTATTGTCCCCAAAGTTGTGAATCTACTAGGAGAAAGACACCAGTTGCAAGCCCAACGAGCAAGCGAAATCGTGTCATAGATATCAATAAGAAAAATCCACAAAATGATCGAGCTCCACCAGCATACCATACAAGCCATAGAATAATATCTCATGGTCCACAACAGTACGATCAAACAAATGTTAATTCGATTCGGAATCATTATAAAAATTGCATGGGACAACCCCACAATAATCATCCGAGAATGGTACAACCTCAACATAATCATTCGATTGCAGGACAACCCCAGAATAATCATCCGAGAATGGGACAACCTCACCATAATCATCCGAGTATGGCACAACCTCACAATAATCATCCGAGAGTGGGACAACCCCACAATAACCATTTGAGTATGGGTCAACTCCACAATAATCATCCGAGGATGGGACAACCTCACCATGATCATCCGAGTATGGTACAACTTTTACAAAATCATCCGGGACTGGCACAACTTCAGAATAATCATCCGAGTGTGGGACAACTTCAGCATAATCATCCGAGAATGGGACAACCTAACCATAATCACCCGAGTATGGGGCAGCCTCACTATAATCTTTCCAGAATAGGACAACCTAACCATAATCATCCGAGTATGGGACAGCCTCATCATAATCTTCCGAGAATGGGTCAACCCCAAAATAATCATCAGAAAATGGGTCAACCCCAAAATAATCATCCGAATATGGGACAATCAATTCAAAACTATCCAACTCAAGTGCACTATAACACCAATCAATCATCGCCTCAACCTCACAATCATACATTAAATTATTTGTGTAACCCAAATAACAATATGCCTATGGTAAGTTCTGATACCAACAGAATATTATATTTATTATTTTGTTATTGTAATAGAGACTCTTTTATATTTATTTATATTGATGATTGCAGCATAGAACGCAGATAGAAAATCAAGGTACTTCTAGCGGCGTTACAAGGAACATCTCTCCATCAAATGAGAAGACGCGGAGGCTTATAAATAGTCGTTGCTATATGTGTGGCAAAAATACTTCAGCACCATATGGTCCCTACAATACCCCTTCAAAACATATTTATTGCAGTTATCTCTGTCAGGTAATTATATAGTACAATACCTATGAAATATTTTCGATAAATATCATAAAACTACTACCACATTGGTCTAGTGGCTCTGCAATCGCTACTGCTGAGCGGTCCTGAGTTCGATCCCGGGTCGGGCAAACTGGTATTGGTTATTAGGGTTCCGTACTCGAAGGGTCCAAACGGAGCCCTATTGCTGTCACTCACGTGTCCGTCTGTCTGTCTGTCGTCTGTCACATAGGTTTTACAGCCATTCGGTTAGTGCTACAAGTATTAAAATTTTAACAGGATAAGCATCTTGTTGACCCAAAGTCACACAAATTGTCAAATTTTTTTTTTATAAGTTTTTATGGGGGGCTCCCATACAGCCAAAGGGGGCGAGAAAAATAAAATTTGACCCCATCGAGTGTGCTGTCGTTGTTTAGTGCTCGTTGAATAGATACATGCTGTATATTTGTTTTTTTTTTTTTGCCAAACAAAGGAATGAGAAGCCACCAAAGTAACCTTTATTTAACTGAACAGAATTTTTTAACTTCCAAGTGGTCTATGAACTGCAAATTTGGTGATAATGTTTATTATTACGTATATATTGATAAATCTGTTTTTATTTAAAAACAATATTTTAACCTATTAAATCAACTTGTTCTTGCGGTTTGGTACGGAACCCTAAATGTGCGAAGTCCGACACGCACTTGGCCGATTTTTCTATAGGGAATTTCTCAGCAGCAGCCCTAGGTCTTGATTTGAACCCGGTTAATGGAAAATTGGCAATAAACTCGCCCCCTATTAAAAGGGACTTAAGAATACTTTTTCTTTGTTTTGGCAAATCTGTCAATGACTGTCGGGTACCCGCCGGGTGACCACCCGTGTTCCTTCAGTTGTTTGTGCCAGGGCCATGGTAACTATTTCAAATTTATCCGCGACCGACTTGAACATACCAGCCACCGTACTCTGAAGTGTCAAAACTATCATAGTTCAACTGCAAAAAAGGGACAGATGTAGGTATACAAGTCTGATACATCTGTCTGATAAGGACACTCAAATTAACCTTGCTCTAAGAGCTTATGGTCAAATGTGGTTCTTACAAGAGGTGCGCGTGTATAGTTCTCGCCAAACTTGCTTAATGTAGCCAGTGACACTCGGTTAAGACGAATCGATTGATGTAAGAATCATCAAAATCGTCCAACGCGTTTGGTCTCTAGAACGCCACATAGGAACAAACATATACTGATAAGCACATTACCCTCGTTCAGCAGTCGGGTAAAAACAGCACCACGCTGCACCTAGCGCATCTGAAAGCCAACTTCAGGGCGACCAAGAAGTTTGGCGAGAACTAAACGTAACTATCATAAAACCCAGAATTCGAAGACACGACACATTAATTCATCAAACCTTACTTGTCCGTGCGAACAGAGAGAGATGCTAATGCTAAGAGATTATTCTATATTTGCACCAATTCAAATAAAAATCCATCTTAAAGTGAAGTGCTCAAACTCAAAGCCATTTATTTGCATTAAATGCGGTACAATATATGGTATAATAAATAAATTATTAGCACAATGACACATTTCGCCATAAGTTTGCATGCAAATAGTAACTTACAATAAGCAGATATACAACAATAACACGTTATTTTTATTAGGTATTCAACCTATTATTCTACACTTAAACATACAAACAACTTTTATACCTAATCTTGCGTCTAAATATTGAAACAGGTGTATTTTCTCTAATACTCAAATACAAGTTGTTTGCATGTTAAAGAACCGTTTTGGAAAATTGCCAAAGATTTCAATGTCAGTATGTAAACGTAATATAAATGACGGCACGGTTAGCGCAGTGGCTGAACGATTGGCTGCTGCGCTGGGTGTCGCAGGTTCGATTCCCTCCGCACGGAACAACTAAATGTATGGCCAAAGCCATGGCATCCTACAAAGTGGACTCCACACTTGTTCTGGATGCTTACCAAACCCTAAACAGCCTTCGGAAACATAACAGAATAAGAATGATGTGGGTCCCAGAGCATAAAGGAATCCATGGTAACGAAATGGCAGATGAACTGGCAAGAGAGGGCTCAGCAAAAGATTTTGTGGGTCCAGAACCATGTGTTGGCATTTCGACGTGTCTCGTAAAAGCCATATTCAGGGCATTTGTAGATCACAGTCAACAAACACATCTAATACCGGTCTGGAACTCTCCAAGAAATACCTGGGCTCTACGTTCATTGCACGGGAATGCATTTGGAATATGAGCAGGGGGCAAATCCACTACCTGCTTGGGGCGTTCACTGGCGACTCACTGGCGACCTTTGGGACCAACGACATGCTCATGAAGATGGGTCCAACGGCGACACCCATGTCACAGATTACTTAATAGTTACTACGTCCCATGTGAAAGTTATGTGGGGAACATACGGAACGCATGGAGCATCTTCTGTGCACATGCGATGCTGGGCTGGTAAGCGAATGAGTCTCCTAGGGGCAGGATATCCAAGACCAGAAGACTACAGGCTCATATCTCCTAGTCCCGTTGTAAAACTCATAAAGAAAGTTTTCAACGAGATTGAGGAGGAGTCTAGGGGACAATGGGTCGAAGTGTCCGAGTAATGTCTCGGCCCCTCCACAAGATAAAATGGCCTACAAATAGTTGTTCTGGGTTTGGCTTTTTGTGTGAGTTTTAATATTGTGAACGCACCCACGATGTAGGAGAAATTCTTGGTGTGTGACATCATTTTTAACCGACGAAAAAAAATGGAGGAAGTTCTCAACTCGACATTTGTATTTTATTTTTATGTATGCATAACTTTTTATAGACTGGCCTTATTTTTTTTTATTGGAAATATTATACCTCAACGTTGGTCACATTTTAATTTGAAAAACAAGATCCACCCAAAAAGGTAGAAAAAACTGAATTTTCAATTGTGAACCGATACTGTTAAAATGAATTAAACTGAATATCAAAAAAAGAACCTTTGAGTAGGTGCCAAACAAACCAACATGTAAATTAATTACCTCGAAGCTTAAAATGATTGTAGCTAGGTTTATCTTCGTTCATTCGTTTATTTGGCACCGCCTCAAAATCCTAAACTAAAACTTTATTTATATTTTTTGTTATTTCGTAGGTTTTTTTTTTGTTTTAGAAAGGTTATTTTTTTTCAAATTAAAAGAAACTCGGTAGTGGCATTACCAGTGGTTACGACCCCAACGAGTTGAAGGCTGTGGGTTACCCAGCCAAGCGCTATACTTGTAATTTATTTTAACACTACTGCTATCAACGGTGAATTAATATATCGTGAGGTAACCAGCGTGTTCTTGAACAAAAAAAAAGGAAACCCTCTTACTTGTAAGTCGCTGCTAACACCATCTATTGCCATGGAATGGTACCGAACGCGATCTATGTACTTATAAAAATAATTAGTTTAGTCAGATGAAAAACGCCAGTTACGCCGGTACGGTGTCTTTGTATGGGATGAGGCATCTGCATGCTATTGTAGTATTTTATATTTAGGTACTTGAATACTTAGACAAGTCAAACTCACTCGAAATAGAGCCACCCCTGGGTCCCATCCCTACCTAACACAAATTGACAACAATGGACAACTGTCAAGTTATCAAATTAATGACAACCGTTTGTTTTCAATTGCGTGAAATATTTGATATTTCTGTGTTTATTTAAAGAATTTAGTGCATGAATATGACATCCTCAAGTACAAAATAGATTCTAAAGCTTTTGTTTTAATTGTTAAACCAGATTTCAACGAAACGTGCGGAAAAGCTGCTGGAAATGGGGCGGCCTCGGGTATGATCATTTGAACGCGTGTAGTTTTATCATATTGCCTACACATATTTTTAATAATGACGTATTATCCGCCTAAATAACGCCGGTTTTTTTTTGTCGGTTAAAAATCGTTTAATGATGACACCTATCCCGTAGGATGATTGTGAAGATGAAATAGCTCTGTAATGTGTTACGTAGATGTTTTCTAAGAACGGCTATTTAGTAGCTTTTAGTGTTGATTTTTCAACTTTCGATACTGCAATTTAAAGCGAAATTTCGAAAGTTGAAAATGCAATTCTATCATGTACACTATGCTGAAAAGCGACAATTTTCTAAAAGTTTTATCATCATTATTTCTAACATAGTTTTTTTTCTATTCCAGGAATTGGACAGCCAGTTTTACAAACCATCGTGGGGTAATACGTAGCAGCCGAAATAAAATAAGAATAGAATTTTAAATAATAGAATTTTAATTAACAAATTTTATTGAATTATGAGTACAAATTGAATCTAAATATTTGGTTTTATTTTGTTTCTACTTGCACTAAATACATTAATATTCCTCGCATGAATAACAAGCGGATAAAATGATTACAATGAGGTTTATCTTTGATATGAAGCAGTGGTGGGTCAGTGAACAGTTACAGCCCAGTGGCATCGGCCTGCTTTGCAAGTGTTGACAGTGTGAGTAATAAATAAATAATAAATTCTTTATTTTACTATTCACAAAGGTTCACATCAGTATATACTTACATACTAAATTTATATAAAACCAACAAAAAAGAAGCATAAAAATATGACCCTTTGTGAGTGACTGGAGTCCATACTAGGATACCCTGTGTGACGGATCACCAGGCTCTTACCCCGAATCAGCGTCTATGTCAATTAATGCTATACTTATATCTTTACAAATCACTAGGAGACAATAATAATCAGGAGATAATAATATTGTCAATCCAACACAACTACGAGAAAATATAAAAAGGGAAACATTTAATTCCAAACTAATAAACAAACAGAAAATAAAATACAATTTTGGTAGGTATCATTATCGAATAACAAGTGATGCTTGTGAGAGTGTGCATATCAAAGAAAGTTTGTATGGTGTCAGCGTGAGTGAGCGCATGTATGGTGGCTACTTAGGCATGGATGGTAAGAGACCTACAAACATTCTACGAGGGAACAATGAGCAACTGCTCCGTGGCATCGTAATCTAACCCTAGTAACCATACTGAGAGTTTTTTTCTGCAAAGCTGTTTAGGAAGGGCATAAATTGATTAATTGATTATTTTTGGCACACGTTACTTTGTACAAGTTACTTCATGACGAATACTTTCACCATAAGGTTGAAGTTGAGCGTGCTCTCCAGAACTTTCATCAACGGACTCATGAACCGCATTCATGCAAAGATATTACCTAGCTACGTCATATTCATCGCAAGACTCATGATATAATTATGTATTAGTCTATGACTGTTGATTTGTTTGTCTTCTGTCAGTCATGTATTTCAAATAATTTAAAGATGTCACGCGATATCGGGCTTGTTTGAAAAGCTGGCGTCTTACCCTAATTAATAACAAAAAATACTATTCATTTTAGAGTAATTGTAAAACAATGTTGAAACTTTCGAAAACGCCTTCTATTTTTTTTATGTTATGGGAAACAATCGAGCACATGTGCCGGCCGAAGTACAAAAAAAAAACAATGCCTTAACAAATTCTAAGAACTTCCTGTAATCTACCGCTCATGAATGCAACGCAAGTGGGCTCGCCAAGGGTCCTTCCCTTAGAACAATAACTAAAGAATTTGTACAATAAAGGCAATAACTATGTCTCCGCAAAAATGTTGAACATAGACCGGAACATGTTGTTTTAAGAGTTTTTGATTCAACTGGAGTGGGAGCAGAACAGGATTTTTTGAGTACGGACGTTATAATGTTATGTTATGCTAGTTTAGAGACTTTGTATCCATCGAATATTATATGAATATAACCGACATTTGAATATCTTAGATTAGAATATCTTAGAAGTTATCACAAAACCCAACTGCAAAAAGCAATTAAAAAGTTCCAAACAAGTCACACGCTTCAAACAGTCTGATACAGTTAATGGCATTTATTTTAGTCCAATCAGAGATGTAACTTACTGTTTGGGAAGTGAGTCACTATTCCAGGAAGTGTTACTCGTATTACTTTGGGCGTAATAATTGTTAATTATACCAAAAATCGTCAAATGAAACACTTGATCAAATGTTAGTTAAAACAAGTAAAATTAAAAAAAATCCCGTCTCATTTTTATTCCATGCTACATAATTTATCTAGAAGTAGACACGCTTCGATCGACAATCTATTGAACACGTAATTATGACACGATATCTTGCGAAAACACTCCGATTCAAACAGTAAAACTCCCGTAACTATTGAAGGGCTGAACCGATTTTCATCAAACATAGCTAAGAACACTCTTGATAAAATTACCTTTCAACCAAAAATGAAATCAAAATCAGAAAACGACAAGAAAACAGACAGATACACAAACACAACACGTCAAACTAATAACACCCCTCTTTTTCCGTAGGGGTTAAGAAATGATAATTGCTCCGTTGGTGGTGCATGAGGTCCTGGGTTCGATTCTCGGGTTTTTCCATCAGATTACAGTTACAGATTTTCGATATGGATCTTCTCAGTAGCAGTCCAGAGTGTGGATTTGTGCCCAGTTGATGGTTATAGACTCACACCCTATTACGACTATGTCGGTAACCCTGATAATTATAATAATATAATAACTAGCTTCTACCCGCGGCTTCGCCCGCGTAAAAAAAACAGATCCTTCCAGCCGTTTGTGCGTAAAGAACTAAACTCTCATATGTAATTAACCCCCGCCGGAAAAAGAAGGGGTGTTATAAGTTTCACGTGTGTTGCTGTGTATCTGTGTATCTGTGTATCTGTGTATCTGTGTATCTGTGTATCTGTGTGTCTGTCTGTGGCATCATAGCGCCTAAACGGATGAACCGATTTCGATTTAGTTTTTTTTGTTTGAAAGGTAATTTTGTCGAGAGTGTTCTTAGCTATGTTTGAATAAAATTGGTTCAGCCGTTCAAAAGTTATGGGCATTTTACTGTTTGAATCGGGGTGTTTTTAACCCCCGCCGGAAAAAGAGGGGTGTTATAAGTTTCACATGTGTTGCTGTGTATCTGTGTATCTGTGTGTCTGTGTATCTGTGTATCTGTGTATCTGTGTGTCTGTCTGTGGCACCATAGCACCTAAACGGATGAACCGATTTTGATTTAGTTTTTTTTGTTTGAAAGGTGATATTGTCGAAAGTGTACTTAGCTTTGTTTGAATAAAATCGGATCAGCCGTTCAAAAGTTATGGGCCGTTTTACTGTTTCAATCGGGGTGTTTTTCGGAAGATAAATGTGTCGGGGGTTTTTTAAATTTTGAAATTTTACTTGTTAATTATTATTAATTTAATGTTATTGTAATAACACACTCACATAACATATGAGAGTTTCACATACACACATATTTTCGCCTTTATGATATTAGTGTGATATAGTATAAGATGTTTAAATCGCTTGGAGTTCAGCTTTTTATGTACCCACCTTTTTATTTCCACCAACCGGGCGACGCAGGGGCCCGGGCGCAGCGCACCTTGTCGCAGCGGATGCGCGAGCACGCGCCAGAAGCCAACCGCGTCCGCCGGACAGCTACAATCTGCTGGAACCCGGGCACAAGCGCGCGCGCTCGCGTATCCGCTAACATGCTTTCAAATAAACAAACTTTTCATCTGTATCCATTTTCATTTTGCACGAAAAACAAATAAATAAATCACGTCTACAGTCTACAGTTCACCGCACAACTTGAATAATTCAACTTGCTGGCCGGTGACAACACATGATCGCGCGCGGTGGTAGCCGAACGGAGCCGACCGGACGCGACGACAGCCGAGCGCCGCCATCCGAGGAGCCAACCGGCAGTCACGGCGTCCGAGCGCAGCCGACTGGCTGATGCGGCTACGCGCGGATCTAACCGAGTTCCAAGCAGTGTAAATGCCATGCAAGCATGAAACTTAACTATTGTATAGAAGCCTGTATTTACTTTAGCACAGCGCGAAATGCGCTCCGGCGCGCCCAGGCGCGGCCCGGTTGGTGGAAATCGTACATAGTTCGCACGGAGCGGTATAGATGCCGCTATATCACCCCCCTCCGGGGACCGAAGGTCTATAACAAGATGAGTCGTCTATATATCTTGTGATGCATGGCCAGTGGAAGGTTGGTTCCAATGAATCGAAACAAGAAGTTTCATAGTTCACGGTGAGTTGGAACTCGTCTGCAGTGATGCTTCAATGATTTGGGATGATGCTACAGACTCCAGGGGGTTTGGATTCGTTGTCTTTGATTGAAACCTAACGGTGCCAACGAAACGAAGTCTCTGTTACACCTCTCCTTCAAGTTGAGGCAGCCAATGGATGTCGGGAGTTAAAAGCTCGGTCTTGGGGTATCTCCTAGTCGAATCTAGTCGCTGGTTTCCTTTTCAGCTACACACCTAGTGTCTGTTGGGTGTATCTACTAGTCCCAGTTAGGGCCCCGTTCGCACAATAAGACTGGCTACGGGTTACAGCATAGGGCTCACCAATAGGAACTCACCTCCCAATCTATACCCACCTGGGACGGTTCATCCCCGGGTCCATCCACCCGAGGAGACAGGTGTTAGGATGTTTATAAGAACACCTGGAGATTTATAAATCGCCACATTCGGTCTCTAATTGAACTCCCCCTTGACTTGATGGCTGCTATACTTTCAGCGTTCAAAGCTTCTCCAATGCCAGCCACCCCACACCGCTAATGGGGACTGGTGGCCCTAGCCGCTTCCAATCCTGCCCAAGTCCCAAGGTCACTGCCGCCACCTTGCGTGCGCTCCTAACTCCTTCTGACCTATGCTCCTGGCCTTAGCCACTGGCAAATGACTTAGTGACGCTTAGATAATTCTGAACGCCTACAGTCTATCTATTCCTAACTCCCTCCGCCAAAATCACGTGGCAATTGAGCTTCGTGCCTTCTGCCAGATCTTCGATGCACCCCCTTGGTTACGCTAACCTTGAACGAGTTAGCCCACGGATGATTTAAAAGATCATCAAAGCTTAGCTGCGCCCTACCGCGATCCCTCAAATTAGGCTGCTTCAATGCGAAAGGCATTTTTCATCAAAGTGATGTGATCGCCAAATTCCTCCGTGACCATTGACTAGGTATCCTAGAACAACAAGCACAACACACAATAATTACGTTTACCACAGCCGGGGGGACGGGCAAGAAACCGAAATGATTCTATTGATTTCCAGATTCTCCTCTGGGTCTACAGCAGTTCCGTATGTTCAGGATATAGCTTGTTTTGGAAATGGATTGGAAAGAAGCCGAATTGATCCAATAGGTACTTTTAATTAATAAAGTAATTACAAATAACTAACCTACGAATATTGATTTCAACTCAAAGTAGGAATATGGAATGAGAATATTCTTACTAAATAATCATTAAAATAAAATTTGCTCGCTATTGATTGATTCCTAGACGTAAATGCTGTATCGGCGATTTAATGTTGTCAATGTCCATTGGCGTAACTGCACCGTCAGTGACTTTTTGTGTGTGTTCCGCTACGTTATTTCTGCGTCTGCAAGTTCTTACAGCAACTTAGCAACAAGCAGTTAAAACAACAACAATCAATTATAATGGAGCTGTAGGAGCATCCTCTTGCATGACACAGATTCTTTGCCTTTTCAGCTCATCAGTGTGGATGGCACATGGCAATGACAGCAACGCAAAGAAAAACTAATATTATAAAGTTTGGATGTTGGCAAATATGAACACAATAACCAAAAACCGTGTCAAAATCATACACACCTATAATGAGATGCATGCAAATCGAGCTGAAAACGTAGCAGACAAGGGGCGAATGTTTGTTTTTTGACCTTCAAACATGACGTCATATATAAACTTTTCTTATAACAGTGTGGAGCACGGTGATGCCACATGAGTAGATAAACGGAACTGAGACAAAGCTTCTTAAGAACGTGCAAAATTGTTACCAATTTTGATAGGGTTGTCACAATAGGTGAAATCAAAAACAAAACATTTGTTAAATAGTTTTTTATTTATTATGTATGATAGAATACTTTACAAATTACTTACTCTAATAATTTTCTTTTTTATTATTTTAGATTTTTTTTTATAATTCATTGTTTCTTTTAATGGTGTGATAAATTCTGAATCTAACATAAAGTTTCCCTCGTGAGGAGACTATCAGCAGCAGTTTATGGTGGAGATCATGTTTTGCAAACAAACTTAAATTTAAATGCCTACAACGTTTCGAGTCCATGCTACTACCCGTTGAAGAGTTCCCTAGTGAAGAGACAATCATGGCTGCAGCATCAGGTTATATCTGTCATATAATTGCATTGTCACTGAAGTTACGGTATACAAAATTTCAGCTCAATCAGACATCGGGAAGTGGTTCAAATCTTATTTGGAATATTTGAACTTAACCCACATACCTACAAATGTTTAGTAAAAGCTTGTACTAACAATAAAAAGGTAAAAACACACAGTGGAGTACCCTCTTATCAAAAAAAGGATCATACAATAAAATAAAGGTACTGAAAAAGTAATAATCCCATATTTGCTTACCTATTGTACTCCTTGGGATAGTTATAGTATGATATATTTTGATTTTTTTTAGTATTATTCATACACAGTACAATAAACAATCACTATTAATAATAAAATACAACGTTTTTACATAAAAATATTCTAACTTGCAACTAACAAAACAAACAACGTGCGTTGCACAGACCCTGAGATTGTCCACTGGCTGTGCCAACGTAAACCGGTTTTTTCCAGTCTCGCCGCGTACGTGACAAGCGGAAAGTGGTCATGCGTCCGCGTGCTTGTAGTAGTGCAACCGATTCGCGCGGTTGTATGAAGCTTTATCTCTGTTCCGTTTATCTACTCATGTGGTGATGCCTAGGTAACAGTCACGGTATCATGAACCCACAGAACAGAAAAAACGCCTTCTAAGCCTTCGCCTTCTTCTTCTTCTGTGTTTCTCTGTTCTGTGCTAAAAGCAATGTCGATGATGTCAGATTAACCTTCTAAGCTGACCCGAATATCAGCTTATACCAGGGGTAGTAAACGTGGTAAACCACTATTGGTGATTGAAGAATTTTTTATAAAAATGGGTCTGACGCAAAGGGGCATAAGCATAGGCAAATCTGAAAAGGAACTTTTGTTTTTTGGGACAAACCCACCACACTATTCCCAAACCACTTCAACTCCTGAAAGCCAGAATCAACAGTAGCGCCCACCAGAAAAACGCCGAGGCAATGAAGCTCGACTAAGTCCCGGCGAACGAATTTAACTACCACGAGTCCACGAGCCGCCTACTCGCCGGGGCCCCCCTGGACTTTACACAAGAATTGTTCTAGTTTCCACAAGGTCCGTATAGTAAACAACTCCAGATGCAGCCTGTACATTATTCAACATAATATTGCGTTCATTCGTGTTCGTAGTCGCGGCGGAAAAATTACGAATTTCTTAATTTCAGTTTAGTAGATATTTAGTGTATGACGTCATGTAATGATGTATGGTAAGTACAAATTTGTGTATCCAACCATTGGGGAGCTATTCAATAAAAAAACTGTTTCCGCGTGTGACATAAAACTGCGGCAATAATCAAGTTTCCGCTGCTTTGACGTTTGACTATTTGATGAAAATCATTTAGAAGGGTTTAGTGCAGAGTTGTAATTTTTTACGCACGTTGCTTTGAATTTGTGTGTAATGTTTGTGAAAACAGAATTTGAATAAAACCATACCGTTCAGAAGATATACACGTAAAAGTAAAATAAGGTTAGTGGTTTCGCTGCACTTCAAGGTCGACCGGAAGTAAGCCAGCAAGTATAGTTCTCGCCAAACTTCTTGGCCATCCTGAAGTTGGCTACAATGCGCAGTAGTAAATCTCATTCAAAAACGGTACCGTTTCGTGCCTCGCGCATCCGGTAAACCAACTTCAGGGCGGCCAAGAAGTTTGGCGAGGACTATACCGGTAAGGCCTCAGTACTAACTGTGCTTTGCATAAGAATATAAAAGCTAAACGCTGACTTTGAAGTAATTTACGTCGTACCGCCCCTATGGTGGCCCTATCTATGGTAAAGAAATTGTGGGCTTTCCAAAAATGGAAAGACAAGCCGAACCCATCAATCCTCCTTCTCTCTTCGTCTTCCTTATTACTGAGTGTCGTGATTCACCCGCCGGGAGATCAACCATTCTCTTAAAATATTCCTCCTTACGTGTCTATCCTTGGCGTCGCCGTCGTGGAGTGCATCATACAAGTTGGTGATAAGCCTCGAACGAATTTGGTCAGACCACCTGATCGGTGTGTGACCCCGTGGCTTCCTGCCACCCGATTTACCAGTTATCATCAACCGCTCGAGGTTCCTTTAAAAGGTGGTAATGTACGAGATAGGTTGAGGCTAAAAAGCAATCGATGCTCTTAGCCACGCTCAAAAGTTTAAATGGAGATGGGCTGGCCATGTGGCGCGCCTTAAAGACCATAGATGGACCAAAGCGGTCACAACGTGGAAAGGTCCTCAGGGCAAAAGCCACAAAGGAAGACTTCATTCTCGCTGTGAAGATGACATCAAGAAAATAGCCGGATCAAACTGGTATCATATTGCTCAAGACCGAGATAAGTAGCAATCTCTGGAAGAGGCCTTCACCTGAGAGGGATTCCTGTTCAAAAATTATAAATCTAATTTAAGAATCGGGTTCGTGAGTCCTTTGACTTGAGTGTTTTTCGATATTCCGCATAGTTTGGGATTTGGCCATCCACGCCCACTTGAAAACTCACTCTGGTATTCTGTCAGCAAGCTGCACCTACGCAGCTGGAGCCTGGCTAATATACCTATGCAGAACTCATAAGTTACTAGAGCTGTCAGATTGCTTACGCTGTACTTGTTTTTCACAAATCCTATTAAAAGGATGGTTAAACCACACATGTGTATGTGAGTTTATATGTTTGTAATCGCACCCACGATACAGGAAGAAATTCCTAGTGTGGGGCAACGTTTTTTTAAAAACAAAACAAACAAACAAAACAAACAAACCTATTAGAAGTGGAGTGCGGGCTTTATTAAATTAAATGTAATGTAAATTCCAAGATGTGAAGAAACAGCATGATGTCGTTCTTGGCCAAAAACGACAATGTTTACAAGATATCGAAACTTTGACGTGTAGGTACGTCGGAGTATCTTCTGTATGGTTTGGATATCTTCTGTAATATGATAGGTACCTATACAGTTATCGATTTTGCAAATGGCATGCATTGACGGAAGTACCTAGGTACATAAAATAATAAATATTAATGAGCAGATTGTGTGTCTCATTTGTTTTGGTGGTAGTGGTCTTGGAGACTATTCCTTTATTTATGCAAATATCAAGGTGCGTGTTAACAATTTGTTGAATAAAGCAATCTGTTGTATGTGTCAAAAACAATATCATCATGAGAATTACTGAGTCACTAACATTTAAGTCAATATTCAATGGTTACGAGGAACTTTGACTCCTGAGATACAAGTATATTTTTACTTAGTTCAGGAGCCAGCTGTTCAACTGGATTCTGAGCACCTTTTGTAAAAATGTTTAGTGTATATTTAATCTTGTGTTACTGTTTTTAACTGATTTTTGTTTTGTAATGAATTTGATATTTTGCCTTTTGATTTTTGCCTAATAGATTATTTAACTTAGAACAAACTTTTTCTGATATTCTTATGCCTGTTCATGTTGTTTACAAGAAGATCGTGTCAAACTACAACATTATGAAGAAGAACTCTGTGGTTTTGCAGTAATCAGAATCACACACCGAGAAAACGGTCACTCACAGTTACAAAACTGTATCAAATCCACACAGCATCGTACTAAAGTGACTATTCTTTAACAGGAATGAATTAGAATATAAACAAAGTAGCCTATCAAAAACAACAAAACAAAAATCAAAATCCTTTTTCGTCGTAAGTACAGACGGTGTTACCTTCCCCATAATTTTCGATTGCCCACCTTTTTTGATTTAGGCACAGTTATAATTGCCAGACTCTATCAACTTTTCGCTAAGCCTGGCCGGAGGCTAAGAGATTAAGCCTGGCCGGAGGTTAAGAGATTAGTCTCCACAGGGAAGCCCGGTTAAGCATATGTCGGTCACTTTAACTGTTTGCGAGACGCCACGTATAAAAAATTTTTAAAAAAAAAACTACTTTTCGCCCTCAATATGCTTGCTCAAAAACCCTGCTAGCTGCCATTCTATAGCAGACACCATCGTCTTTTGTTGTCAAGTGACATGCCACTTATAAAAAACATAGGCGAAAACATCCACTCCGAGTCTGCAACCAAGGACCTCGCTAAATCGCTATGCACTTACACTAAGGCGTCGTATACAAAGCAACACGACGTCGTATACATTGCCCCGAGTCAGCGACTCAGCAAAATTTTAGGAACGCAGCCACTGTCTTGTCAAATGTCATTGTCAAAAGACGAATTGTCAGTGTCAGTGATGTCACTGTCAGCATCAAAAGTAGAAGTATTACTGTCAATACTGTCATTCAAGCTGTCATTCTTCCTCCTTCCGTTTCGTCGAGTTGAGTTGAGTTTTCAATGAATATAAATCGGACGCAATTCACGCAATGTAAACGCGAACCATCTAAATCGAATAAAATAGTTTTTCTTAATTAAGACAACACACACAGCATGGGAATGCAAAAGCATTAAATCAATTGGCTCTTAAAGATTACAGTCAGGACTTTTATTTACAATGTCTTCAGAGAAAGTGTTCCTTTCTACACTGCATTCTTATGCCTGAAAATGTTATTATTTTTCAATTTATTTCCGCATTACTGTACTCGGTTTCGTAAATTGAGTTTTAATTACCAGTATAAAATGTGGTATGCTGCTCTAGTGCGATTCATACGAAGAAGATTAGTGTTGGGCATAATATTTGCGTCTTCATTGACCTATTGTATTGTCAGTTTTTTAAGAGAGGTTAGTATTAAAAGTATCGTTTTGTCCTTTCCAATAAAATGTTATTCTATTTCATTAAGTTTTTGCGGTGAGCTAAATCCATCTCGATTGTGAGCTGACTAATTATTATCACAAGAACTATTTTAACAACAATTGTTAATATCTATAGTATCCACCTACCAATGAATTATTTCTTGATACTTTTTATTGTACAGTAAAGTAAATTATATCTATCCTCCAACTACTTTCTTATATACAATATTTTTTACAATTAAAAAACTTTTTTAAATAAGCTTTTTAGTTTACCTTGCATTGTCATCCAAACCAAATGTGTATGCAAAATTTCATCTTAATCTGTTGAGGTTAAACTGCTCTAAAATTCAGTTGCAAGAAGAAAAGAAGTTGACCCAAACACACATACATACAATACTTTAAAAATAAAAAAAATATATTAATCCTCATACCTACATTCATTCATAATTAGTACAAGGACAAAAAAGATTGACCAAATAAAAAATACAATTCCAGGGCAGTAGCAGAGGCATGATATATCAAGATGTATCATTTGAAAGGAAGCCGTTTGTTTGGAGAACTCTACAAGAACACAATGATACTATTGATCACATGATATGCAGAAACTCTGTGCAAGGAAAACAATTACTTGTTGATGATAGAGGTAATAAACACTACTTTAATCATCCATCACAGACTCTGAACTGATACCATCAAAAAAATGTTTGTTTACAAATGTGTAAATGGTAATCTGTGAAAGTATTTATTTAGTATCACTGAAGCAAAGATATTCTATAGCTGAGTGTCATAGGCAGGAGCAGTGGTGGCGCAGTGGTAAAGGCCGCGACTTTCAAGTTGTAGGTTGACCCAGGCAGGTGCTTTATCACCACTGATCTCAAAACGGTGAAGGGAAACATTGTGAGGATACGAGCATGTCTTAGAACCAAAAATTCGAAGACATGCGACATCCACCAACCCGCATTGTGCATTACTGCCCATTCCCTCTCACAGTGAGAAGGCCTGCACGCACAATTGACCAAATGGGAGTCATAAGTGTGGCAAAGGAGTTCATCTATCCTATCCTGAGACACTCAGGCTAATTTTTATTGTGGAAATATAGTCCTGTGGTAAAAACGATAATGTCAATTTAAGTATGAGACTTGCCAAAACTGGTGGCATAATGACAAGGTTGACTAAACATTAATATACAAATGCAAGCCATGGAACGAGGCGCGTTGCAGCCACTGAAGAAATAGTTGTGATTGCTTGCTTGCATATATGCTATAGCAACTTAATTATTATATGCCTTTAATCTTTGTACAAAGCAATATGTTGACAATGTTTTATTGCAATCAGATGCACGATATGGCAGCGCATAAAGTATGAGCAAAACAAACAAACATTGATTATTATATATTTTTAACAAATAAACATTTGTATTTCAGGATATGTGTGTCACAGAAGTGATGTGACAAAGAATGGCTGTTGTGACGCTGATGCTGAGTCCGCTGAAAGATATAGTTGTGAGACATGTACAGAAAATAATTGCTGTATTATATATGAATATTGTGTATCATGTTGCTTAGATCCCAGTAAGGTAAAATACTTTTATTGGTATAATACTTTTTGTTATTGCATATATATTCTCTTAAAATAATGTACCTGTCCATCCTGTCGAAAATAATCATATACTTAGTCACATAAAACTGCAAGAAATAGCTGCTGATCACGATTTTGTAAGTTTGTGTGTGAGTGTACGGTAATCACCAGAAAAACAGCACATATTTGAAAAAAAAATCACCCTTTGACAGATACATTATTCCGGATATAGACTATAATATCGTGTATATTATTTAAGATAGATAGTTCTTCAACCTGGAAAAAACTAGGACAGGCTAATATTTTTTTTTTTTTTTACAGAGAGACATGCTAGAAGTAGTGCTATCCAAACTGTCGACGGAGAAGAATGTACTCTTCCGTTCACTGAGTGACGATTACGAACTGTGCTTGACGAAATGTCGCACCAGTTCCCATAGTGTTCTCCATGAGAACTCTTATAAGGACCCTATTAATAAGCATTGTTTCGGAGATGATTTGCCGAGATCCAGAACTCCAGACTAGTGAAATTTTTATTTATACTTAGCTTAAGTTAGTATTTTTTTTACATTTTTATTTCATTTGAAATGTATTTAGGATATGATAGTCTTAATTATATTTTATTGCACATTCTGTCTATGAAATTGTATTAAAACAAGTCAAATCTCCATGATATGTGGAAAGAGAATTCTATTTCCATAAAAAATAGTGTCACAAAGATTAATTACACAACGAATTTTAAAATCCTTGTCTTTATCTATTTAACTTAATGCCAGTAAATAAGAATATAAAGCAATGTTTACTTAATAAAATTATGTACAGATGAGACACCAAACTAAAGATTTTAAGAGCAATAAAACTAAACAATGCAATCTGCACATTGTGTACTTATACATTATAAAAGATGACTTATGTGAGGACTTTCACATATTATTTTATAGCTTCAACATACTGGCCTTATTGTAACATAGAGCACGGAGTCCCCTTGTCGGCCACTGCTAGAGGTTGCATTGTCAAAACCTTCTATACAAACAAAGTTTTGACGTCTCGTGACAGTTGTAACTATGGCTATCACAGTTGAAACTTGTGATGGGCGCATGCGCACATTGCGCAGCTATTGTTCTTTTTGATAAAACCTTCCTCAGAACTAGGAATCTCTCTTATGTCGTGGATGCGTTTACAAACATTTAAACTTACTTGCTTCAATGGCGTCTCTAGTCGTTGCTGGTGCGGCGTTACTGTGGTCTATGTTTTGATAAACAATGGGGTCAGAGCAGACAGCAGCAATATGATCCTGCATATTCTTTTCTACCGACTTTCGAGTAAATTTATTCGAAAACATACTCGAAACACGTCGCAAAAGATTATCACTTGCACGCTATTTTGAACTCTATGTTTGTTGTGATTTAGTTCATTATAGCAAATATCTCCCTCATGCTTTTCTAATTACTTATTTATTTCTTCGCCTTTCATCGTCATTTGATTCCTCAATGCCTAACTTATACTGACATCTATAACTTATAATCCATACTAATATTATAAATGCGAAAGTAACTCTGTCTGTCTGTCACCACGCTTAAAGCGCTGAACAGATTTAGATGAAATTTAGTATGGAGATAGTTTGACACCATGTAAACGACATAGGATAGTTTTTATCCCGGCAATCATCCTTTAGGGGGTGGACAGGGGGATAGAAGTTTGTATGGTGAACTAATAATTTCTCAAGTTATGCGGCCCTAACCTATTATATATATACCTACACACCTAACCTATTATGGCGTGATATAAAAAATAGGCTAATTAAAGTACTAATGCTACGCAGAAGACGTCGCGGGCAACAGCTAGTGACATTATAACAATAACTATTTGTGAATTCACCCAGAGTACCTACGACAGAATAGGTAGGTATACTTACGAGGGGACGCTAGTGAGACTTTCTCTCCATACAAACACATTCTGCTGTTTTCTTCGTGGATAATGCCTCTAGAGCAATGTTTGTCCATAAAATCTAGGTCTAATTAATACGTGCCTATATCATTTCCTTTTTTCCAAAACATAATCACAAAAAGAAAATGACAATCCGAAAAAAATGCCCGTTTTTACCGCCATGTTCAGAAGACTTTCAGACAAAATTTATAAGTTTTTAACAAAAAAGGAAATGACAGAAGCATAGATATACTTTTCCTCTAAATTTTGACATAAGAATTTTATAGATCAGACCAGTTTTCATGAAGAAAACAGCAGAATACGAAACGTCTTTTAGTCAAAGTATTTGTAGGTAAAATCAGCCTGAGCTGCAGTTGTCCCTTTCGCACTTTACGGGGTGAGGTTGGAGGCGACGCGACGGCAATAGTTTATTCAAATACCTATTTTTCAAATTTCTGTTGACTAGAGTCCGCTCTTAATCAATGAAAAACTACACGAGCATATTGCTGTTACGTGTACCTGACCCAGTAGTAATTTAAATTAATTAATATTTTATTGCCGAATATCAAAAATGTTTGATGTAATTTTTTATTTCCAATCGCATCAACAACAAGTCGGTCTGAATTGAACTCCGTTTCTATTATTTGCCAAATACTAGAAGACTAATGAAATTGTTAAGATTTTTAGGAGAACTAATTATTTAAATTGTTATTGCACAGGACAGGACGGTTAGTGTTGTAAGGTCCAATCTAATGAAATTATCTATTGTTATTTATGGTTTCTGGTGCTCATTGTGTGCAGCTACTAAACTTAAGGCGAGATTTTCTCGTCGCGATTCGTGAATTACCGAAACAAAAAAAAAATAAGTTTAACACGTTCGCTGCCGTTATGTGTAACTCATCAATCCATGTATTTCAATTAAATCATTTCAGTAACTTTTGAATTGTAAAGGGAGATGTTACATTCTTAGTTCTCACTTGTGAATAAACTCACGAGTGCAATATGAATGGCGAGATTCGCTTGTGAATATATTCCTGTTTGTCGATGGGCAAGAAGAAACTCCACGTCTTTGTGCGAAGCACAGTGCAGCGCGATTTACACTGGCAAACAAATATAAACCTTGATGCTATTTAAATAAAGTTCAAAATAATCAAACTTTCATTCGTATGTGAAACCATCAAAGCAGACGGAGGAACGTGATAAAGGTTATTTATTTTGGATATTATTAAAAAAGGTATAGAGTTGATATTGGCTTGACACGGAAAACCACTCCTCTACACATTGACAGGTCTCATCTTAATTTAGTTTAGTTGGCACACACCTGCATCGGGACCATATTTAATGTTTGTTAGAGGTTACTACCGCGATAATTCACAGTCGACCTTATATCGTTACAAATAAGTTTGAATATCGGTCGACTGGGAACTTTCGCAGGTATATCCATAATTAATGTTTTGCATGTTTAACTTTTTAATATGATTTTTATGATGGGACAAAGTTACGGACACTATGCCTCTTTTACATAAATATGATGTCATATTCATTAATTCAGCAATGTTTAAAATATTGTATGGAGGTTATCCTGAATAACAGATATTTTTTACACATATTATGCATCTTTTATTTGGAATCTTAAGGCGTATATACGCCCCAATGTTAACGCAGTAATGGCCGTGCGCCCGCTCGGAGCCAGAATATCAATATTGAACCTCATTTTGGACAGTTTTGTTTGCAAAATATTATTTGATTTACATATTAAGCTATTTCAGAAGATATTCCAGCCAATATTTTTCGGTGTAAAATATTTTTAAACATTCAAGTCGTTTTGGTAGCGAAATAATATCGTGTTTCATCGTGTGGGGTATCAAAATAAAGGGTTTTAAGAGGTGATTTCAAAAATATAAAACACTTATATGTTTAAATGTATCTAATTCGAAAAAAACTTAACTAAAAAGTTATAAATAAACAAAGTTAAATAAAAAAATCAAGTCGGAGGATGCATATTCGCGGGCTGGCTGACCAAAACCTGGTGTATCCTCCGACTGCACAGCATAATTTTTTCCTTGTTTACGACTTTTTAGTTCGCTTTTGAAGCAGTCGGGTTTTTTGATTTTTTTATTTAACTTTTTTTAAATCATTGTTAAAGCAAAACACGAAAACACCATCTTTCACAAATAATGTACATGAATCAATATTTTTTTTCGATCATTTTAACCTAGCCGTTATTAAGGAGTACAGCTTCAGAAATTAACTGTTTTACGGCACTAAAGCGGTGGAAGGCTCATAACTACTTCCAATATGATATCTCAAGTGTAAAGTTGTACAAACAGCTTAAATAATTGATCTGTTTAAACCAGCCAAGTGCGACGACTACCTATAGCGCGCTTCTACGCTAGCAACTAATTCCGAATGAATTCTCCGACGATACGATATAAGACGAAGACTAGTTCCGAATGAATCTTATTATTTTTTGACATCCTTAAATTTTCATAGGTATAATTCTAGGGTTCTAAAATCAATAAGTAAAAGTTTAGGCCGAGTAGTTTCGGAGATAAGGAGGGCGAAAATGTGAAAAAAATTGAGACCCTCACATTAATATCAGACATAATTGTAATAAAAAGGTCTGCTTAGTTTTTTTTACATAGCAGGAATTGCCCCCCATAGCACTGACGTTTCTGGGCGGTACTGCCCACCTAGCCGGGTTCAGATTCATCTCATCATATCAGCCGAAAGACATCCACTGCTGGACATAGGCCTCCCCCAAGCGTCGCCACATTGACCGGTCCCGTGCATCTCGCAACCAGAGGATCCCCGCAAGCTTCACCTGGTCATCGGTCCACCTGGTGGGAGGCCTTCCAACGCAACATCGCAGATTCATCTAATACTACTCAAAATCTTTAATTTTACACGGTTTTGTCCGTAAAACGATGGAACATGGTTTTGTTCGTGGGCCCTCGTTCTATAGTGTGAACGGTGAGCGAAAACTCGGCGAGCATTAGTTCTCATCCTCGTACCTACTCCTCCAATCCAACCTCTACAAAAATATCGCCTTTCTCAAGCTGACCGGCCTAAGTTCTCGGCCCATCTGGACTCTGTACTTCAAAACTTTCCTCAAATATATTCTTCCAACTCCCTTACCCTCTACAACGATTTCGTTGAATGTTTGATAAGCGGCCGATTTTAAATCCCCCTGAAGAATTCCGCCACTTATAACCTTCTCCACCATGGTGGGATGCTGAGTGCGCGGATAGCGTTCGTAAACGCATAAGTAGCTGAAAACACTTTCTCCTCTAGTCTAAACATTACCGATTATTTGAATTTTAAAAAGATTTCTGCAATTACATGTAGGTTATTGGCAAAAAAGAAAAGAAGTGGTTGGCTCAAGTTTTGTAAGTCTCTTTCTCCACGCAGTTTCCCTCGTGTGAAAAAATAAAAATCTACCGCAGAGCTTGTGATCAGCCTCCTGACATTTCATCCAACGACACAGCGTCCTGGTTGGAAGACTTCATAATTAAATGCCTCCCCTCCTTTTGTTCCTAATTTTGATTGCTTTCCTACTATAAATCCCCTTTCGTCCACTTCCTCTGATAGATTTGATGACCCATTCTCTTATTCAGAATTAACATGTGCCTTGGACCACCTTCGTGACTCTGCTCCGGGTGTCGACGGAATCCCCTACTCCTTCATTTCCAAATCTTCTTCTAACTGTGAATTACTCTTTTTCAACCTAATATCTTCCTTTTTCGATACAGGCCAAGTTCCAGAGTCATGAAAATCCCAAATCATTAACCCAATATTGAAACCTGAAAAAGACCCAAAAGACTCAGCTTCCTATCGTCCTAGCGCTCTATCTTCTGTCTTGGCTAAAATCATGGAGAATTTTATCAAGAACCGGCTTGAATGGATCTTAGAAACCAAAGGCATTTTATCCAGATCTCAGTTAGATTTTCGAAGGGGCATGAGCACTCTGGATAGCCTTAGCATTTTGTTCTCTGAAGTCCGCATAGCTTTTTCCAAAAATGAGAGCGTTCTTGGTGTTTTTCTAGACATAGCTTTAGCCTACGATACTAACCAACTTCCAATACTTCACTCACTCAAAAGTTGCTACAGCTGAGTATCCCTGTGAGGATAGTAAACATCATTTGTAATCTCCATAGGCCCCGCTACATTTCAGTTCGCTTTCTCCAAGCCGTCTGGTGTGGAAGGGTTTGATTCATAACAAAGTTAAATTTCTTGGCCTCATTCTTGGCTCAAAATTATCTGGTTAATATCATTAGGACTACATTTCCAAAAAATTTGAAAACGGCGTAAATGTCCTGCGTGTCCTCTCTGGTGAACGCTGGGGAGTTCATCCAACTTCCCAGAAAATTCTATATAATGCCATAGTTCGTAGTCACTTTGACTATGGAAGCTTTCTACTGGAACCGTGCAACAAAATAGCCCTCTGCAAACTGAAAAAGATCCAGTCAAGTGCTTGCGCATTATCACGGGAGCTATGAAATGCTCGCCTATTAAAGCCCTTCAGGTAGAATGTTTAGAGTCCCCACTTTACCTTCGTAGACAATATCTCTATGATAGATTTTTTTATAAAGTCATCCAGAACAAATCTGATATCCTTCTCCCTCTTCTCCGCACACTTTGTGAGTTAATCCCAACGCCAAATGGAGGGGTCCTATTGGCACATTTCTTTAGTCCAGTTAAAAACGAACCCTCTATTTGAAGTAGATTTTGACTCCTTACTCTTCCAACCAAAAAATATTCTTAACTTTAGTATCTCTAATCATGACCCTGCTGCCAATGATAAACTCAACAGAATTCTATCTGAGGACTGTCACGATTGGCTCACGATATTTACAGACGCTTCTAAGTTGTAAGATGATAGCAATGTCGGTTCTGCTGTGTGGATCCCAAAATTCAAAATTATTTTAAATGTTCGTAGTTCTCCATTTGGCTCTATTTATACGGGGGAAGCAATAGCACTTTTTGGAAGCGGTTTTCTACATTGAATCGTATGGAGCATGGACTCAACAAATCCCTAATTCTCTCGGATTCTCTTAGCTGCCTTCAGGATTTATTTAAGTCGCCTTTTCGCTCTCGTCACAATTTTTTCCTTGTTTTACAGATCAAACAACTTCTGTATAGATGCCACTGTTCAGAGAGTCACTCTGGAATCGTTAGTAACGAGAATGCGGATTTGATTGCCAAGTCAGCTACTCGGAATGGGATCAAATCACGTTCAACGTTTTATCCCCGTGATTTGCGCTGTCTTGCTAAACCAAAGATGATGAAGTGCTGGAATACCCATTGGCAAAAGTCTCGTTTATTGAAGGGGATTTTTGTGGATCTATCCAACCATACATTCCTTCTAAATGATATTTCAGCAAACTTAAACTTAAATGTTCATAAAAATTAGACACCTCTGTTATGATTCGACTCCGTCTTGGGTTTGTTTGCACTCCTGTCTATTTGGCCAAAATTCACGTTACGCCAGAGACAATTATTTGTGTGAATACGGTCTAGCTGAGGGTACTTGGACTTGGAGCACTAATTTTTTTTCCTGTCCTCGTTTAACTATTCCCCTTTACGACTTACTCCCTGATAACATTCCCCGTCCATTTAACATTCCATTCCTATTATCTTTACTCCATACCCCGCAGTAAAAAATCTTTATAGATTTATTTATTATTATGTATTAACAAAATCCAACTGTAGCTAGTATTTCTATTTATGTATTATACCTACACTTGACGTTTTAACATTTATTTTGTGCCGTTCTATATGTTATAACCAAAATTGGGCGCACGGTTGGCGCAGTGGTTTAGCGATTGGCTGCTGCGATGCGTGTCGTGGGATCGATCCCCGCACGGAACAAATATTTGTATGATCTACAGGTAGTTGTTCCGGCTCTGGGTGTTGTGTATGTGAGTTTATATGTTTGTAAACGCACCCACGATACAGGAAGAATTTCGTAGTGAGGGGCAACGTTTTAAAAAAAAAAGAAAGAAAATGTTTTGTCCTTTTTTTTAGCATAGTGAATAATGGAGGTCATCGCTACAAACACTGATCAATATAAATGACAGTTTTTCATAATTTTAAACCGACTACCTCCAAATACCTTGACATTGGCAAAATCATCGAATGTCCATCGATGGAGCTATAAACATAATAATTTATTTATTAAAAATCTTTTTTAAAACATGCTTTTTTCGTATTCTTCTCAGCATTTCCTTTCATTTGATACCCATATCATGGCAGTGCACAACAAATAACTAATCCACCATCTTGGCCGTCCGCCATACAAAATTCGATGTTAGTCGGTGGAGGATAACTGCTTTAAAATTCAGTTGCAAGATTTGACCCGAACCCACTTACATGCATACATACATACATTGCAAGTTAATTAAAAGCTGTGACGTCATTCTTAATCCAATATGGCGGACTAGTTATTTTAGTGCACTGCCATGATATGGGTATCAAATGAAATAGAAATGAAAGGGTTTGCTTAGAAGAATAGGTACGAAAAAAGCTTGTTTAAAAAAAGTTTTTTCTAATGAATGATTTTTTAGTGAATTAATTTAGCAGGTCCCAGCAGCGCCTATCTAATTTTAGAAAATTAGTATAAAAAAAAAAACAAGTAATTTAATTTTAGAATCTCGGAATTATAGGTAGCGTGGCGGTTGGCAGGTTAGAATGGATGAAGAAAACAGAAAATGTTGTTGCGCCGACCCCAAGTAGCTTGGCACCTGGGGGGTGACCATGACCATAAGCTCTTTGAGCAAGGTTATTTTGAGTGTGCGTAAGGCCTCATGTATATGACTTGCATAGTATGTATACATCTGACCCTTTTTTACTGTCGAACTATGATAGTTTTGACACGTCAGGGGGAAGGGCAGAAAGATGATGATCTTGACATTAATTGTGTATTACGCATCCCGCGGGTTCGATACAACGTGGCTCTATCTATCATAGTTTGTGGGGCCATACTATAACGAGTAAACACCATCATGATTGCGCTCTGTGAAAAAGGGATAAGTTAGTGCTCTTCGTCATGTATAGCTCCGTCCCTCTCCCAGATAATTTTGACGCCTCAGAGTAAGATCCATGTTTGCCCCAAAGTGTTACCTATGATAGCCAGCGCCTGTTAGTATTCTAAGACCACGATTTATAGCAACATTGGGCTAACTACAAATAAAGGATTTTCTCATCCGCTTTGAAAAACAATGGATGAATAAAGGATTTGTTGCAAATGATTTAAGTGAAATTAAAGTCCTTTTTATATACTTTCGTTTGAAAACTCTTACCACATCACTACATATTATCAAACAAAGTCCCCGAGCCCCGCCGCGTCTGTCTGTCTGTTCGTGATAAATTCAAAAACTACTGAACGGATTTTCATGCGGTTTTCACCTATAGACAGAGAGAGTGATTCATGAGGTAGGTGTATAGTTAACAGGTTCTCTGTCAACATAGCATAAACAGTAGCTAAAACGATCACAAATGCCATAAGAACAAGAAACCAACAAGAATATGAACCTGTTAATGTTTAACCCGTGCGAAGCCAGGGCGGGTCGCTAGTCTTATCTAAATTACTACAAACACTATGGGAAAAAAATAATTTAGGCGTAACTTTTCTATAAAAGAATGATTAGCATTGTAGCCAATCGGAGACTCGGAAAGGGTAGAAGGATTAAAAATGCAAGACTTCAGTAGACAATGTAAGGCAGGAGAAAGCATAGCATCTGGTGGTTGCCCGTAGGAGCCAAAACAAACGTGACCGCTCTCAATGACGGTCGGGAACAAGCGGAACAACTGAAAAACCAGAAAAACTGCGCAAAGAAAGACGCGCGGCGCGAGCGGCCGTACCCCTCCCGCGCCCCGCCAACCCTTCAATGACTGCGGACAGCACCGAATGCTAACTCTCTTCTGTCTTCATATTTATTTACAAGAAATAAACACAAAAATTACAAAATATGTCATTCACATATTAAACAAATGGACAACTAAGGTTTTATTTCACCAATATTCAAAACAAACAGTACAATTTATATTTCTTTAAGGCAAAGTAAGTTCGCGTCGCTAACAAGCATATTTACGAATTTTTCATCATCGCCAGCCCGTTTCATCATCGGACTACCAGACGGCGGCGAATCTTTATTCTACTTTTTTGTGTATGTGTGTGTTTTTGGGAAAGAACCAGATTGTTTCCTTTGCCGAATTCACTTACACAATTAGGCTGCCGGTAGATGTATATAGGCTGGCCTCTATTACATGGGCAAATATTATAGATCATGGCAGTACAGGTACACCTTTGCCTTATAATACTACAGTTAATACAGAAGTGATATTATGTTTTGTTACTTCAACATTTTTGTAATAAATTAATTAAACCGACTTCCAAAACAAAACACTACAAAAAGTACAGGTACCTTTTTTTGGAAGTCGGTGTCTTTAGGACTTTCCTATTTTTTTCGTTACCGTCTTCTGAGATTTATTCTTCGTTCGGCCCGAAGTTTTGTCCCACATTCCAAAAAATTCTTAGTTCGTCCCACATCATCATTGAAGTACTGTTTCGTCCCATATTACAAGTACTTTAAAGGTACAGTCAATAAAAATAACACACACACATGCACACTGAAGCGTAAAATTAAAAAAAATACATAATTTTTTTCGACTTATATTACATCGTACTTTAGAATAGTCAAAGAAAAATATGAATCTAGTTGCACATTAGCAAGCGGGAGAAGAATGTGCAAGAAACTCCACGGACTCTCTTTTCCATCAGCTTATTATTTGGTTACATCATTCTTGTTGAAAAAATACATGTGTGAGAACGATGTAAAAAGTCGTGCACGTAAAACCATCACGAGAGAAACAAACAATAAAAAAATACAAAAAATAGGTAATTAAAAACTAGCCGAGGCAGCTAAGTTGAGTTGGCGAGTAAGCCAATCCCAACTGATGGCGCCCGTTTACGAACATGACGCATGAATTGGCACCACTCAGCTCAAACATCATGAAGGGAATTGAATAATCCAACACATGTGCCACCATCAGAGAGACAGTTGAGAGAGCATGACACAATCTCAACTGCCAGGGCACACACAAGTCAACGAACGACACATAAGTACAGTAAATCTTAGATTTACAGTTGGTACATAGTACACACACATATGCTGTGCAGTTATCACTAAACGAAATTGAGTTTAAAAATATATGCATACAGTCTTCAGCAGGTCCAACAATACTTCAAAACAATAATGTTCTACATATCACTTGTTTTTGCGCCCTAGTGGTTGTGGAGCAGGGCTATGATTGAGCCAAGCATTTTTATCTGCGATGTAAGCGCCCAACTTATAATATGCCTGCCTGCATTGTGTGCGTTTTATACAAGTTTTAAATTTCGTCTCATTCAGTTATAGAATGGGGGGAGGAATTTTATTGTAGCATTTTATACAGTACCCCATGAAAGAAGAGGCTACTTTAGCCAGTCTGAAACCTGGTTGAATTAATTGTTTCCTATTTCTACTAACGTAATTATGTCTGTCGCCGTTTTTACTAAAAAGTATTTTTTTTGTTTGTTTGTTTTATCTTGCGATCAGTCTTTTACTATGAGCAGATGAAATGGTTCGGATGGCGTGTTAGGCTCTACTCTCAGTGGGGTCTGCCCCATCTTTACAAAGTCACTCTTCTGGCTCACTGTTCTGGTCGAAAATATCCCGCCGCTTTTTTAATCGGCAGATGCTTTCTGGGATTGTAAGTTGTTCTGCGAGCATGTTCGGATAATTTAGCAGTCGGGATTTGTACTGGACGCCATGGGCATTTATCTCCTCATTGACCATAGGAATATTGAGGATCTCATGAATTTCTGTTGTTTTGATAAACCATGGTGGCGTTGGATATTTGTTTTAGTATATAATTTTGTGCCCGTTGCACTTTCATTATGTTGGAGGCGCTGGCTGATCTCCAAAGTTGGATGCCATATGTCCAGATTGGCTTCAGTATGGTCTTGTATATTAGAAGTTTGTTATCTATCACGTTTTGAGTTTTTTTTTAAGTAGCCAGAAAAGACACAGACATCCAACACCATTTAAAACTAAATGATTGGCAGTGAACCAATCTTGAACCTGCCGTAGGGAGTTATTTACGCCGTCAAACTCACTGTTAAGTCTAATTATAAAATAAAATAAAGATGTGTCATCAGCAAATAATACCATGTTTAGTTTATTTTCCAACAACACGGAAGTTATATGCGTACTGAAGTGCAGCGATGAGTCCAGTATGACGCCCAAATATTTATCCATAGCTATGACAAACTCGATCAATTCTCAATCTTTCTTTATACACACTTTAAACTGGTGACGAATGAGTACTAATATTGAATGCACCACTTTTCATCACAGGAGCTAGCGTGAAGCCTGTTTTGCTGATAACGGAAAGTAATGCTATTGGCCAAATGAGTCAAAACAAACAAAGGACGCAATATATAAAAGAGGTGGACCTTTTTTACCCGCTCTTTTAAACAGATTCCGGTGACGTCAGCTGTACCTAGACGTATAACTTGCTCACTAAGAGCGGCTAGAAAGTGTTATTATAATAATACGAGTACATTTTCCATCGCGGAGAAGACAGAGAGGAGCGGTGGTTTAAAATAGTTTATTGATGTTAAATATTTCAAAATACGTAACCCTTTTTAATAGCTGATTGTACAAACAAGTAAGTTTGGTACATACAAAAAAGATATGGGCCGTAGAAGGAATATAAAATAGGACGAAGCAGGCATAAAATAATTAAAATTATATTTTGGGACGAAGGAAGCATATTGTTTGGGACGAACCAGGATTATGGCATTTGGGCCGAAAATCAGTGGGCCGAACGAAGAATAAATCTCTTCTGATTATTTTTCGCTTTGTTGTTTTTGTTTTTGAAGTCGGTGGGTGTGTTACGTCACTTAGAAAAGTGTTACATCGAATAACACGTCCCCGTAAGTTTACTAATACGGAAACACTTCACAACGAATGCACGCTACCACGAAAAACTTAACACCGTAGCCATGCGATCTCGAATAACCAAATCTCTAATTTCACCAATTCGAATCACTTAACAACAAATGCGCGCTTCTACGAAAAACTTATCGCCGAAGCCACGCGACCACGCTTAACCAAACCTCTAACGAAAGACACCAATAAATTAAGGGAAATCCTAAATAAAAAAATCTTTATTCATTTAACAATCAACAAAATCAAACATTTGAGAAAAAAAAAACAAAATCTATACTTAATATTATAAAGCTAAAGAGTTTGTTTGTTGGTAGGGTAGGTAGTGAATGTAGGGTAGGCAGGGTAGGTAGGGTAGATAGATAGATAGCCAGTTGACGGGAGCGAAGCCGCGGGGGTCAGCTAGTATATTAATATACGTTCAGTCATTGTTTAAAATAGCACAAGTATGCAAGAACATCTAAAAATGTGGTAAAACAAGTGTTCCCTGAAAGTAAACACAAGTGTTGTTACTTCTATCTGGCTCAAAGTATTTGGAAACATATAAGATCTGCTGGTCTATCCAAATATTCAGAATCAACATCTTTTGCTCACAAACTGCGTCATTTGGCCGCATTAGCCTTTTTAAAACCAGATGAGATACCTGAGGCTTTTGAAATACTAAAAGAAAAAGTAACTAAAATTAAAGACAAATTTTCAAAAGTGCCGCCATTGTTTCCGCCTAACATCTGGTCGGTAAATAGCTCAATAGGGACCACTGTTCCTATTACACAAAACTGAGGTGGAATCATGGCACCACCGTTGGAACAGCCTATTGGGCAGAAAGAAATGGAATTTATTTAAAACCTATATAAAATTGATGAAATTAACAAGGAACGATATAATTCCACCTAGCCCGTTTCATCATCGGACTACCAGACGTACGGCGATGCGCCATCGATACATGGTAGAGTCTGGCAAACGAAAGTAGAGACTGAAAAAGCGCGGCAAATTTAAAAAATCTCGGCATTGCAACCCCAAAACTAGTATGAAATACTTGGAATAACCTAATTCGATACTTTAGATTTAATAATAAATAATTCTAAAGTATCAAATTAGGTTATTCCAAGTATTTCATACTAGTTTTGGGGTTGCTAAGCCGACATTTTTTAAATTTGCCGCGCTTTTTCTGTCTCTACTTTCGTTTGCCAGACTCTATACATCCCACCCATACGCACAAAACGTTTTGGGAACACTTTCATTATGCGTACAGCTAAGGAGTGGAATTCCCTGCCGGAGTCTGTGTTTCCCGATAGCTACAATCTACAAACACGAACGAATAGGTGAAGGTGTAGGTATAGGTGTAGGAGTGAATAGGTTATTTCTAGGCAAGCGTGTTTCACCGTCGACCACATCATCGCTTACCATCAGGTGAGATTGTTTTGATTGAACATCTAAAAAAAAAATGGAGAAGAAAAAATAAGAAAACATTTGGGAAAAAAAAAAGGAAACAATGGACTGAACCACATTTTTAGATGTTCTTGCATACTTGTGCTATTTTAAACAATGACTGAACGTATATTAATATACTAGCTGACCCCCGCGGCTTCGCTCCCGTCAACTGGCTATCTATCTATCTACCCTACCTACCCTGCCTACCCTACATTCACTACCTACCCTACCAACAAACAAACTCTTCAGTTTTATAATATTAAGTATAGATTTTGTTTTTTTTTCTCAAATGTTTGATTTTGTTGATTGTTAAATGAGTAAAGTTTTTTTTAATAAAAAGTGGTTTTTATTAGGATTTCCCTTAATTTATTGGTGTCTTTCGTTAGAGGTTTGGTTAAGCGTGGTCGCGTGGCTTCGGCGATAAGTTTTTCGTAAAAGCGCGCATTTGTTGTTAAGTGATTCGAATTGGTGAAATTAGAGATTTGGTTATTCGAGATCGCATGGCTACGGTCTTAAGTTTTTCGTGGTAGCGTGCATTCGTTGTGAAGTGTTTCGTATTAGTAAACTTACGGGGACGTGTTATTCGATGTAACACTTTTCTAAGTGACGTAACACACCCGAAGTCGGTTTATATTTTTTGTTCAAAAGATTTTTTTTAATTTTTACCTTGTATTACCACGAAAATCATTTATAGCCAGAGGGCTTCTCATAACAATTCCAACAAGCCTAAACACGACTGAGATACATTGTTTTATTACGGATTTCCGGTGCCTACCTAGCTTCCGGCTTCATCCCCAGAGCAGTTCGATGGTACCATTTTCATAAAACCATTTATTTAAATTTGCTTTAGCGCAGTCACTTAACAATTCGAGATATTTTAAACCCAAAACAAACATGTCATTGAGAAGTTCCACTGGCCATCTGTGCTCTTCTTCATCAGTTCCACTTCACCAAATGATACTTTCTGAATGCAACGTGGCAAAAGTTGAAGAAAATACCAAAATCGCTATAAGTACCTATACTACAAAATTTAAAAAAATCCCTCGATTTTCATGGGATTTGTTTGACATTGGGACCACCTCGAGAGTATATATATTTCAAAAAATATTTATTTCCGAAATCTGTCCATAGTTGAAGGAGTTATCATCGATGAACATACACATAAAAAAAATCAGCGTCAGGTATACCCTGTACCATTATTATCATTCATCATTACCATTTGGCATTATGCTGAGCTGACGCCCTTTTGGCATTGGTAGTTTTAAAAATATTTTGTTTAATTTTAAGGTGTTTTTGTTTTTAATGCAAATAAACTCATTTTCCTTTCTTTCTTTCTTTACATATAGGTATTTTAAAAAAATGCATACAGTCGAACATAGAACCTCCTCCTTTTTGGAAAATCGGTTAAAAATTAATAGAAATCCTAACTGACGACCTGACTTTCACACTAATTTCGGTTTATTAAAGTCCATCGAACAGTCGAAATCTGCGTGAAAGTTATAAATAATAACATGCTTGCATGTCATAATACAAAATGCTCACTGCCCGAGCACTATCCCAGTTGACTCACTATGTTACAGATTCTTGTAAAAAAATCAATCATCATGGTGCATTTTTGAGATGAGACTTCAGATTAGGTAGGTTGATTGGTAAGTACCTGTAATTGTAACATAATTATCACAAAAATCAATCATCATGGTGCATTTTTGAGATGAGACTTCAGATTAGGTAGGTTGTTTGGTAAGAACCTACCTGTAATTGTAACATAATTATCACAAAAATCAATCAACATGGTGAATTTTTGCGATGAGACCTCATATTAGGTAGGTTGATTGGTAAGTACCTGTAATTGTAACATAATTATCACAAAAATCAATCATTTTTGTTAGGGGACCTCAGATTAGGTAGGTTGATTGGAACTGTAATGTAACATAATTATCACAAAAATCAATCATCATGGTGCATTTTTGAGATGAGACTTCAGATTAAGTAGGTTGATTGGTAAGAACCTACCTGTAATTGTAACATAATTATCACAAAAATCAATCAACATGGTGAATTTTTGCGATGAGACCACATATTAGGTAGGTTGATTGGTAAGTACCTGTAATTGTAACATAATTATCACAAAAATCAATCATTTTTGTTAGGGGACCTCAGATTAGGTAGGTTGATTGGAACTGTAATGTAACATAATTATCACAAAAATCAATCATCATGGTGCATTTTTGAGATGAGACTTCAGATTAAGTAGGTTGATTGGTAAGAACCTACCTGTAATTGTAACATAATTATCACAAAAATCAATCAACATGGTGAATTTTTGCGATGAGACCTCATATTAGGTAGGTTGATTGGTAAGTACCTGTAATTGTAACATAATTATCACAAAAATCAATCATTTTTGATATGGGACCTCAGATTAGGTAGGTTGATTGGACCTGTAATGTAACATAATTATCACAAAAATCTATCATCATGGTGATTTTTTGATATGAGACCTCAGATTAGGTAGGTTGATTGGTAAGTACCTGTAATTGTAACATAATTATCACAAAAATACAAACAAATAAACGTCCTCCTGCTTTTATAAATTGTTTATAAAACATAGGCACTGAAGTCAAATCACAACCAAGATCGAGGTATGCATTAGGATCCACAATTCCACACCCTATAGTGAAGTTTTCAAAATTAAGAACTTCTGTCGAGCTAAGACATCTCAATTGGCGTCAGACAGACTCAGTCAGTCGAACTTCAATGCATCTCAGCCTACCCTTTAGTTACACTCATGAGGTGTGAAGGCAAGTTAATTAATTGAATTAACCGCACGTGTCGATCTTTATCAGAACATAACTTCTCTATATCTGTCTGAAAATGCGTCTATTATCATCGACTTTATCTTCTGTAAGCTAAGATATCAACATCAAGGTGTAAGATCGTCAATTCATGGTCCTACGCAATAGGAAAGCAAGCGATCGACCTTAAGCCATTCAACAATTCTGTCTGCGCTCGCGCAGTTTGTGAGTGACTCCGAACACGGACTGTCGTCAACATCGATCATGTGGTGAGTAACATCGACGTTTATTTAAACAACAATATTTTAAGTGAAATAACATCAGCAGCTAATCTGATGGTTTTTGTAACGAACTTGTTTTAGAAGAAAAGTGAATTGAATAAGGTATGCTTAGATAGATCTCAAAGTTTCTTGTATTCTAATTGTAAGGACAATTTTGCATCTTAAAAATACAGTTTGCAACCAATTTAGGGATCGTGAACCTTTTTTACCGAGGAGCTCGTAGCTAAATAATAACAGCCGCACTGGTCGATCATCAAGGTTAAGCAACGCTTGACGAGGTCAGCCCGTGGATGGGTGACCATTTCAACATACCGAGTTTCCTCCGTGCCTCGGCAAGCACGTTAAACCGTTGGTCCCGGCTGTCATTTGAAGATCTTTGACAGTCGTTACGGGTAGTCAGAAGCTTGAGATTGACTAGTCTTGCCAAGGGGTACCGTGTTACCCAGTTACTGGGTTATGGAGGTCAGATAGGCAGTCGCTCCATGTAAAACACTGTTACTCTGCTGAATCCGGTAAGACTGAAAGCCGACCCCAGTATAGTTGGGAGAAGGATAGGCAGATTGGTTGTGTCCTTTTTTACCGACTTCATTTTTAGTTACGGTCTCAATACTTTTTGATAATTTTCTATGAACCAAAACCTACATATAATTGGTAGGTATGTAGATATGTATTTGCTTAACAAACAAAACCATGAGCGCAGACTATAAATTCGTGTTAATTTGGGCAGGTGGTTATATAAATACCTACCTCTTTTTAATTGAAACTCGTTAATGGTGAAAAATTTAATTAATTAATTTCCATAATATTACAGAGCTCCACACGCCTTCGAAAAAAAAAAAAAGAATTATTCCATAGCCTTTCAGTGCTTGAAATATTTATTCCTAGTAGCTAATAATAATAATAGACAACTTTGTCTATCTAAACTTAACTCCTTTAAGTTATTTAATTTTATCTTAGACTCTTTATTATTATACCTCTTAAAAAGTTAACAACATCCTGGCGATTGTCATTCATACCTGATATGTACATATACCTACCTACATATTTTAAACACTTTGGGCCCACCCAAAAAACACAAGAATGAAGTGTATTCGCCTTAATAGAGACGATAAGAAAAGTGCTATTGGACACATTCTTTATTTATTTATTTTTATTTAGTTAAATGCCTTTGTCGCTTAGCGATCACATCGCCCAAAACAAAAAAAAAACAAAAAAGTTACAAACTACCTGGCTTTATCGGACTTTGGAGAAGCGATAATGGCAAATGCCCATCGTAAATTTTACAACGCCCAAAGACATTGTTTAGTAAAGACAATGTAATAGTTTAGGTTATATTTAAATTACTTATTAGTCTATTTAGTAGGCTAGATTGCAATAAGATTAGGGTCCATCGTATTGATGAACTCTAGGTAAAAGAAAAAAAACACCACAAAGCGAAAAATAACTTCAATTTCGGAAGTCGGTGTTCCTGTATTCGTTTCATCCCTTTTTGAAAAAAAGAAAGAGAAAAGAAAATTACAAAATTCTCTTAGTTATTGTATGATAGCCAGCGCCAGTTGGTATGCTAAGACCACGGTGTACAATAATATAGGGCTAACTACAAATAAAGAATTATCTCATCCGCTTTGAAAAACCATGTATAAAATAAAGGATTTGCAACCAGCAGCCTAATTGTGTAAGCGAATTCGGCAAAGGAAACAATCTGTTTCTTTCCCAAAAACGACTTTGCGCAATACAAAAAGTCGATTTCAAAAAGTTATTTTAATTTATTCCATTGTAATTGCCAAAATGTTCCAGTGTTATTTATTCCAATCTAATCTAAATTTCTGTCAACTCTTTGGAAAAATAATATAAATTTATTTAGACGTAAGAAAAATGATTAGCATATTATTATTAGGACTTTGTTATCGCGTAGTAGACTGATTCGTCAGTCCAGTGGTTACAAGTGCTGTTTTTGAGCTGCTGCAAGGAGTATGGCTTGGATGCCCGGATAGGGCAAAGGCCTTACCTATTTTGTAAGATTTAAGGGATAGACATCAAAGAAAGATCGTTTTACGGATTCATATTGTAACTGTTTATTATCTTAACTTTGTTTATTGGAAGGTGTGTTTCACTAAACTTATATGAGACGTGTGGTTGCAACGAAGTCTAATGAGATGCAGTACCGTGACCAGCTTGTAATTTCAGTCTCAAGTATTGACAGGGTCTCGACACATTTATAGTTGGACAGAGACAACTATATTGAAGTAGGAATTTCTCAGCTGCAGTTCGGAGTTTGGTTGTGTGCACGGTTGGTGGAAATAAGCTTGCCCCTATTACATGGGTCTTAGGCCGATTTTCTCACTTTTAAATTATCGCAGAATGAATGTAACAAATTTTCAAGCACGCGATATCTGCTATGACTGGCTGTTGAAAATTCATTCAACCAATCACAGCAGATAACGCGTACTTGACAATTTGTCACATTAATTCTGCGATAATTTAGAGGTGAGAAAGTCGGGGTCTTACACCTAACTGGTGAATACTACTGATCAGATTATGTACACCTTTTCCTAACACTGCAGTTAATACAGACGTTATGTTAAGACACTTCAAAATGTTTGTAAAAAAAAAAAAAAAGATTAAAAACCTAACTGACGACCTGACTTTGACACTAATTTCGGTTATTAAAGTCTATCAAACAGTCGAAATCTGCGTGAAAGTCATAAATAATAACATGCATGCATGTCATAATACAAAACGCTCACTGCCCGAGCACAATCACAGTTGCCTCAACATGTTACAGATTCTTGTAAAAATATCAATCGTCATGTGATGATTGATATTTTTAGGTGATTTTTTTAAATAAGACCTCAGATTAGGTAGGTTGGTACTTATAACTGTAACATATCACACAAATAAACGTTCTCTTGCTTTTATAAATTGTTTATATAACATAGGCTAGCTAAAGCACAACCAAGATCAAGGTTTGCGTTAGGATCTACGATTCCACACCCTATAGTGATGTCTTTAAAATAAAGAACTTCTGTCGAGCTAACCCCGAGTTTGAATGAATTCTCAACAGCCAATCACAGCAGATAACGCGTGCTTGACAATTTGTCACATTAATTCTGCGATAATTTAGAGCTGAGAAACTCGGGGTAAGACCTGCCAATTGGAGTCAATCACACTTTAATGTATCTCTGCCTACCCTTTCGCAACACTCGCGGTAGGTGTGAAGTCAAATTAATTGAATTAATCGCACGTGCCGATCTTTATCAGAACATAACTTCTCTATATCTGTCTAAAAATGCGTCTATTATCATCGACTTTATCTTCTGTAAGCTAAGATATCAACATCAAGGTGTAAGATCGTCAATTCATGGTCCTACGCAATAGGAAAGCAAGCGATCGACCTTAAGCCATTCAACAATTCTGCGCTCGCGCAGTTTGTGAGTGACTCCGAACACGGACTATCGTCAGCATCGATCATGTGGTGAGTAACATCGACGTTTATTTAAATAACATTATTATAAGTGAAATAACATCAGCAGCTAATCTGATGGTTTTTGTAACGAACTTGTTTTAGAAGAAAATTGAATTGAGTAAGGTATGCTTAGGTATATTTCAAAGTTTCTTGTATTCTAATTGTAAGGGCAATTTGTAGCTAAGAAATACAGTTGGCAACCAATTTACGAATCGTGTCCTTTTTTACCGACTTCTTTTTTATTTGCGGTCTTCATTAGATTTCGTTTTTTTTGATGAACCAAAACCTGGACGAATTTTATGACGCCCTATGACCGCCGCCCTTTTATTCGTAGTTTTATTTTATTTTTATTTAAGTGTATAGGTAGTTATTTTTAATTAAGTATTTGAAATGATGTACTAAGTTAGTTATCGTGTTTCAATAAAACAGACTATTAACAAAAAACCAAAACCTACATTCAATTTAAAATACAACAATAAAAATAAAATTTGCTAAACAAATAAAACCATGAACGCAGACTATAAAATCGTGTTAATTTGTGCAGGTGGTTATAGAAATACGAGTACCTTCCTCTTTTATGTGCGTTTCGATGGCGCGGCCTCGGCGATATTTAAAAAAATATCTTCCAAGATCTTGTAAAAAATTATTCCCAAAACCATAAATTTTTTAAAGTGACCTGGCTGATCATAACCTGGTATCCTCCGACTGCACAGCATGATTTTCTTCTTGTTTACGTCTTTTTAGTTCGCTTCTTAAGCAGTCGGGTTTTTTGATATTTAGAATTAACTTCTTTAATTTATAATTATAACCTTTAGTTATTTTTTTTCGAATTAGGTACATTTAAACATGTAAGTGTTCTATATTTTTGAAATCATCTCTTAAAACTCTTTATTTTAATATCCCAGAAGATATGTTGGGACGAAAAAAATTAGGGCCCGCACAATTTTAATGTAGCCAGTGACACTCGCAAGGCAATCAAAATCGTCTAACGCGTTTGTTCTCTAGAACGCCACATAGAAACAAACATACCTACATACAAACATACATAGGTAGACTGATATACACATTAACCTCCTTCGGCAGTCGGGTAAAATGTGCAAAAATAACTTTCGTTTCGGAGTGTTGAAAAACAATAAAAACAACCAAAGACACCGACTTCTGAAACGAAAGTTATTTTTGCACTTTTTATTGTTTTGTTTTACAAGTCGGTTTATTTTTATGTGAAAAAGTTTTATCCTTGCTTTTCTTTACTTGCAATATTTGATTAGCTACTAAGGAACAAAAACAAGTGTAAAGAAGGTAGGTAACTGTTTATCTAATCTCTCCTTTAAATTATTTTAATTTTATCTTAGACTCTTTATTACCAGATATATCACCTAAGAAGTTAACAACATCCTGGCAATTGTTATTCATACCTAATATGTACTTATACCTACCTACTTATTCTTCTTAACACTTAGGGTCTATGGCCTCTGCTTTTCAAAGAATCAGAAAAGGAAAAAGCCGACAAAAAATACTTTTTTTAGGTAGATATAAGATATAACCTACCAAAATATTAAATAAGATTCCACTACGAAGTGAAAAATAACTTCATTTTCGGCAGTCGGAGTTCCTGTATTATTTTCTTCGTTTTGACGCCAATTTCCGAAATAAGAAAAATAACAGAAAATTTCAGAATCGGTCAACAATTGACGGAGAAATCGGTGAACATACCTACACAAAAAAAAAACAAACAAACAAGTGCAGTCGAACATTGAACCGCGTCCTTTTTGAGAAGTCTGTAAGAAATGCGACTTTTTCCTCCTTGGATCTGCATTAAAGCAAGATCCAAGGTGAATGCTACGATTCGCCAAACATCAAAGTGCAGTCACCGTTACGATTACTACGTAGTTAATTGTAAGCATTGATGTTTTTAGGGTTCCGTACCCCTTTGGGTAAAAACGGGGCCCTATTACTAAGACTCCACAATCCGTCTGTCTGTCTATCTGTCCGTCTGTCACCAGGCTGTATCTCATGAACCGTGATAGCCAGACAGTTGAAATTTTCACAGATGATGTATTTCTGTTGTCTCTATCACAACAAATAAAAACAGAATAAAACAAATATTTAAGGAGGGCTGCCATACAACAAACATGATTTTCTTGCCATAATGGTACGGAACCCTACGTGCGCGAGTCCTACTCGCAGTTGGCCAGTTTTTTAGGCATAAGTAGTAAACAATAAGATCTAGCCTTTTCAATTTGCTTAGTTTATGACTTTGTTTACAAGGTAACACAAATTTGTTTAAAGGCTTTTTTCCGTTTCCGTTCCGTTCCGTTCCAAATAGATTTTCTCAGGCTTTCTTTAAAAGCCAACCTATGGGTTTTCTTTTTGAAAATATCTTGAATATTCCTGAATTTCTTCTTCGTGTCGCTAGCAGAGCAGTTATTCAAATTTGTTTGGCCCAAAACTTGGACACTTTCAAGGCATCGTCGGTGGACAGTTTACGTTTTTTTACGGGCACAGAGGGCACAACAGACTAGACATAGAATAGACAGCACCCCGTCAAGTAGAGGATGTCCTGTTTATTCTGCCCGTAGGTCATTTACTGTTTTTAAACCCCCCAGAAATCTTGGGGATTTCTAGTGGCTCCAACGAATGAACCAGTTTGTTACATTTAAATGACCTACTTACCGCTGAGCTTTTGAGCAAACGATACTGGATAACTATTGCCTTACCATCCTCATCATTATTATTAGACATTATGATAAGCTGCGAAAAGCTGATATAATTGTATCTAAATAAACACATTACCCTCCTTCGGCAGTCGGGTAACAAAGAACGTAAAATGCTACTACGCAAACGGTATCTACTACCTAGTTAATTATGTACTTACCTACTCAAACCATTGTTTATTTTGTAAATGTTTACATAAAGTAGCTCAGAGCTCTACGAATATATTATAAATATTTGACGGTTATTGGACGATTCGCACGAACGTAACTCGCCCGAAACGTGCGAATCGACACCTTTTAAAAAAAAAATGTGGCGATTGATGTAGAAGAAGTGCAGGCAATGTTTATTAATATTTTTTAAAAGTTGGTAAAGAGGGATGCTAAGAGGATTCCTAATGGTGGTTTATCGGCTGCTCGAAGTATTAGACATCAACTGAATAGCAGCATCCTAATTGCGTAACTGAGTTCGGCAGGGCAAAGGGTATGCCTCCATGAAAGAGTATGACACATTCTCTTATTTTTTTTTCAAAAAAAAAAAAATGGTATTGCCAAAAAATATTGTTTAGGAGTTTGGATCTTAGTTTTCCGACAGAATTATTCTCGGATATTACATTCTTAGTTAGGATTCATTTCCAGTCTAGAAAATTATTAGCAATGGCAATACATTCATAGTCGCGTGTTATAATTATTTACTAAGTTGCACTGATTAAGTTAGCTACTTAGTTGATGACGCGTCAGCAAAAAAAGTGCGAGTCGGACTCGCGCACGAAGGGTTCCGTTCTTGGTAAATTGCGGTTTACGATTTATGACGTATTAAAAAAAACTACTTACTAGATCTCGTTCAAACCAATTTTCGCTGGTAGTTTACATAGTAATGTATATCATATATTTTTTTTAGTTTTATCATTCTCTTATTTTAGAAGTTACAGGGGGGGGGACACACATTTTACCACTTTGGCAGAGTCTCTCGCACAAACTATTCAGTTTAGAAAAAAATGATATTAGAAACCTCAATATCATTTTTGAAGACCTATCCATAGATACCCCACACGTATGGGTCTGATGAAAAAACATATTTTTAGTTTTAGTTTCAAGTATGGGAACCCCCAAAATTTATTGTTTAATTTTTATTTTGGTGTGAAAATCTTAATGCGGTTCACAGAATACATCTACTTACCAAGTTTCAACAGCATAGTTCTTATAGTTTCGGAATAAAGTGGCTGTGACATACGGACGGACAGACAGACAGACAGACAGACAGACAGACATGACGAATCTATAAGGGTTCCGTTTTTTGCCATTTGGCTACGGAACCCTAAAAAGCAAGACAACGCCAAAACGTCGGGCGAAATAGGTAAACAAAAAATCGAAATCATCGCGTTAAATTTCCCGTGATAATTATATTGTTTTCAATTATGAAACGCGAAAGTTTTAAAGTTAATACATTTTATAAGTTGGTCGACTATTACTCGTAAACTTGTAAAGCCTACTTAGCTGTGATAGTTTTCCTTTTAATTTCATTATATAAACTACTTGCGCTTTTTCACATAGCCAAAAGCAACCATTTCGCTGTCAGAGGAGGGGGAGGGGGGATACTTGACTATGACAAAAAAAATATTTGATGCTTTATTTTACGCAAAAGGATTTCTGAATCGAAAAATGGTTTTACAGACCCGTAATATTTTTGAATTGCTTATCCAACGATACCCCATGGGATAGTAAAAAATAAACATCCCACTTTACGTCTATAGGAAGTAAGCGAAAAAAAAAACTACTACCTACTTTGTCGGCATTATTAATATGTATATCCATGCCAAATTATAGCTTTCTAATACTAAGAATCTCTGAGCTAGGCTGCGGACGGACAGACGGACATAGCGAAACTTTAAGGGTTCCTTGGTTACTTCGGAACCCTAAAAAAGGTTTCAAAATAAAACAATAATTTAATCGCCAGAGGTGCCTTTCAAGCACAATAAATTAAGTATTTAAATTAAACCATTTAAAGGTATTTTTGAATACTTAAACAAAAAAAAAAAGTTGGTTGCACATTCGCAAACGTCAGGTATATATGGAGAAGAACGTGCAAGAAACTCTATTCCATCTATAAAATTTAATTAGGGTCGTATTTGGTTATTATCATTCTTTATGGTAAATTATTTGAGAACGATGTAAAAAGACGTGCACGTCAAAGCGTCTTGAGTTAACCAAAAAACCTCAAAATCCAAAAAGTAGTTAAAAACAGGCCGATGCGGCTAAATTATGGGATGACCAATCCCAACTGATGGCACCCGTTCACGAACATGACGCATGGATCGGCACCACTCAGCTCAGCTCACGAAGGGAACCGAATGATCCAACACATGTGCTACCATCAGAGAGACGAGACATTTGAAAGAGCATGTTTGGCATTCAAGTCAACGAACGACATAATAGGTAGGTACAGTAAATGATAGATTTACAATTGGTACATATTAATACTCACATTATGTGATGTGCAGTCTGTTATAAAATACAAAAAGAAATTGGTTTTATACAATACAAATATGTATATTCATACTGTCTTCAGCAGGTCCAATACTTATGTATCTGACATTTTTTTTTTTTTATTATCTATAGGCTCGCGTTTGACCACTACCTCGCCTGATGGTAAGCGATGATGTGGCCTACGGTGAAGCACGCTTGCCTAGAAGAAACCTATTCACTCTTGACTTAAAGACCCCAAGGTTGTAGCTATCAGGGAACAAAGACTCCGGAAGGGAATTCCACTCCTTAGCTGTGCGCACAATGAAAGTATTAGCAAAACGCTTTGTGCGTATGGGTGGGATGTCCACCATGTACCGATGGCGCATGGCCGTACGTCTTGTAGTCCGATGATGGAAAGAGCTAGGCGGAATCAAATTGTGCAGTTCCGTCGCACACTCCCCGAAATGTAACCGATAAAAAACCGACAGGCTGGCAACTCGGCGTCGATGTTCGAGGCTCTGGAGCTTTGACGCGACCAGTGCATCATTGCCAATAAGCCTCTTGGCCCGTCTGTCAATCGACTCAAGTGCATCAAGCTGGTATTTGGCAAAATGGTTTGCTTATCACTTCTTCTTCAGGACTAACATTGAGCCGAGCATTTTTATCAGCGATGTAATCCCCCAACTTATAGTATGCCTGCCAGCATAGTGTGCGTTTTATACAAGTTTAAAATTTTGTTTTGAGTATTAGTTGAATATTTTTTTCGATTCTCTATGCTATTGTCGTAAAAATAACATTAAATTTACGGCTCTGTGAGACCTAGGTCCAAAGTTATGGTTGTTAGACTATGTGGATATCGTAATCAGTAAATCAGTACTAAAATTATTCTATCTTTGAGGGTGTGGTAATTGGACCCTATAAGTGTGGTGTTTTCATCGATGAAATTAAGTGTATTTTACGGCCTTAAAGTTTTATTACTACAAGGCCGGGTACATTGTTTATCAAGTTGGCAAAACAAAGCACTGCATGAATGCACCAAATATTAACTCCTAAGGTAATAGGTGATCGTCCGACCGATTTTCGACTACCAGATCGGAGCACAAGTGTGTAGGTCGTAATGCCCTGTAATGCCCTTGAATATAATTTATCGTAAGTCATTTAAATAAACATCTACATACATTCTTTTTCCTTATACAGGATTAGGCCTGATATGAAAATGCAACGTCACTATTTTACCACGTGTAAACATGCCCATATCTTAGTTTATCAACATAATTTAATAATAAAAATATGTTTGTAATCTAATTATCACAGACATTGTGCCGAAACTGGTTTGTCATTATGTTAGTGCAGTCTCAAGAAGTTGCTTTACTTACTCACTATTATTCTTGAATGGGATTTGAGTGATGTTTAGTTAACAAATGCTCTCAAACACTCTCACTCATAAAGATACAGCAGGCAAGTCAATTTATTATCTTTGTAAGACGTGACTACTTACCCTAACTAAGCTATGCCACAGACATATGTCTGTGTCTGTGGCGTTTTCCCTTCGAGTATGACGGAATCAAACAGCTTCTGAAGGCCTTAAGTATTGGTTTTCTTAAGGAGTTCGGCTGTAATTCCGTCATCACCCGGTGCCTTGTTGTTCTTAAGCTGTTTAAGAGCCATCCACCCATCCATATGTCTTCAGTATAGTGTCGGTTCAATCCAACTCGGGATTTTGAGATCCGTCTATTTAGCTATCGGTATTTCAACGCATCGTCTGAAGACTACAGGATCATCTCACGCCTCTCCTTCATGAGCTTGAGAGTAAAGAAATATTATGGGTTGTGTGGAAAAATAAGGTCTAGGCCTAGATCTTTAGATTCCCTAAATATAAATTTCTGCAATTCTTATTTTGTGACAATTTCTGATAATTTCTAATTTTATATGTCATGACATGTTCATGTCTAACCTAATACATTATACCTAATTCTTTAATTGGGTATTAATATTATAAATTCACATAAATATGATGATTTATTATGTAGATTATTGATTATAAATACGCAATGTCATGTTCTACATACTGATTCCTTTATCGTAAGTCTGAAGTTGCAAATAGGTTTATCTCCGCAATTTAAACCATTCCGTCTTAAATTTGTTTTAGTTATGGTATTTTATGTTTTTTTTTCTTCTAAGTATACTTTTCTACAAAACAGCAACGATCACCATGTTGCTATTTTGCTGTAGGTATCCATTTCGTCTTGTCTATTCTAAGTATTGTGTCCTTGCCAAATTATTTTATTGTTACTTTTACAGCACTTTAGTTAAAATTGGAAATGTAAGGATCTTCTTCGGGTTCAGTCTTTCTGACGTTTCACAATTCAGTTTAACTTTTTAACATAGCTACCGTATGTCTCTTCAACGGTGCCAAATCGACTAAAAGTACATCAAAATGCTGAAGTGTTTGTACAAAAACGCCACCATGTCAGTTCGACTTCAGGATCAGACCTCGGAACCTATCCTTCTGCAGCGAGGTGTGACCGTGTGAGATAGGGAAACGTCATATCTCCAAAACTATTCACAGCTGCATTGGAGGATGTCTTCAAGGTTCTAGACTGGAGAGGGCTAGGCATCAACGTCAATGGCGAGTAAATCACTCACCTTCGGTTTGCCGACGATAGTGGTCATAGCTTTGCCAAATTTAAGTGGCAGTGGGCAGGGCACATTGCTCGCAGAACGGATGGCCGATGGGGCAGAAAAGTTCTGGAGTGGCGACCGCGAACCGGAAGACGCTGCGTTGGAAGGCCTCCCACTAGGTGGACCGATGACCTGGTTAAGCTAGCGGGGATCCGCTGGATGCGGGACGCACGGGATCGGTCAATGTGGCGACGCTTGGGGGAGGCCTGTGTCCAGCAGTGGACGTCTGTCGGCTCATATGATGATGATGATGACCTAAATGGCCTAATAGACGAAATACAATGGTCTAATTGTGTGCGAAGTAACTACGTCGTTACTTAGAGGTTCAGTAGTTCACGATGGTTGACCTTGTCCCAAATATTTTCGGACATGTGCGTACATAATTGAATCATTAAGTGGCCGACGAATTATCGTCATATTCTGCCGTCAACTAGCGCTACCGTGTCCCTGTTTGTAGTTAATGGCTTACTAACTTTCTACTCGCGGCTTTGCCTGCTTAAAAATAACGCAGAAGTGAAGTATTTTAAAAGAGTATCTTCACCAATGATAGCGTCCAACCATTTTTGGCAATACGCATACTCTTTCATGGGGTCAAACCATTTGCCTTGTTGAATTCACTTACGCAATCAGGCTGCGGGTTACAATGTTTCCTATGACCTAATCCAGGTGGTACACTCGTGTGCCAAGTTTCATCAACATCCGTTCAGCGGTTCGGACATGTATACGTAACAGTCAGACACACTTTTTAACCGACTTACCAAAAAGGAGGAGGTTTTTTTATGTGTATTCGCGTATAACTTCGTCGTTTATGAACCGATTTTGATGATTCTTCTTTTTAGGGTGGTACCATGATAAGGAAACCAGGATCTGATGATGGGATCCTAGAAAAATCGAGGGAACTCCTCAAATAATATAGGCATACAGATAGCGATTTTGGTATTTTATTGAATAATGCAATCATTTGCATTCAGAAAGTATAATTTGGTAAAGTGAAACTGATGAAGAAGACCACAATGGCCACTGGAACTCCGAAATAAAACAATGTATCCTAGTCGTGTTTGGACTTGGAATCGTCAAGAGATTTACTTTGGCTATAAATGATTTTCATGTTAATTGGAAGCCTAATATCCTACCAAAACTAAAAAACGGAAAATAAAAACTTTTCAACAAAAAATCAAACCGACATCCAAACAAAACACTACAAAGCGAAAAATAACTTTCTTTTCCGAAGTCGGTGTCGAATATCTGAAAACAATGGGTACACAAGACACCGACTTCGGAAAAGAAAGATATTTTTCGCTTTATTGTGTTTTGTTTGGAAGTCGGTTTGATATTTTGATATGTATTTATAATATTAGCACAGTAATTGCGGTGCAACATATTCAACTAGTATCTAGAGATTCTCCTGTCTTGTCTGTAGGTAATCTATATCAAGGCTGACATAGTTCAGATTTTTACTATCTACTCATAATGAGATTGAAAATATGTAATTGACTTCCTACGAGTAGTTTAGTTTGTTTGTAGATAGTTGCTAATGAATCCTCTTTATTGCTTAACGCATTGTCCTGTTTTCTGAAACGTCGCAGTATCTAGATCTTCATTAACCTGGGCCTTAATATCCAGATTGATTTGCGCTCTGCATAGCATAGCTTCGTTTAATGAATCATTATCAGCTTTCATCACAGCATTCATCCCTTTTCTACTGGCATTAACTTTCACAAAATCCGACCTCGATTTTTTTAAATTCTCTCGCTCGTATGTATGAGTATATTCATCCACATTCACACTTAAAACAGTTCCTACGATATGCCCATCATTCTTCCGCATCACATGAATTCATACTTTGAAGCCAGGGCCTGATTTATCCACAGGCTAACCAGTCTATAGCCTAGGGCACGAGGATCGAGGGGGCACCAAGCTTCCCCAGGCAATCACCACTTATTTATGGAAAGAAACACTTTTTTTTTTTTTAATTCGCTCGTAAAATACTAAAGCACGTTTTACATTGTGAGGCAGACATCGGTTTCTCGAACACCTTCCTATCTATCTAGTGCACCACTTACTACACAGGTTAAATTAATTTACCGCGGTTTACCTCAGTCGCAGTCCGCAGTCACGCAGTTGCGTATTTACTATTTACCAAAGAGCCATGACGGGAGACAGCGAAGGGTTGCTTAGCATGTTTTTTTTGTGACAAGCACAACTAAACTCTTCTAGCTTGCCGCTCCGTCTTCTTGTCTATCAAAAGTAAACCTCCCTATCCGAGACAGGGTCTTTTTCGAGCTAGCTCTTACAATCTCTTTTGTCAATATGTTTAGCATGTATCGACAAAGTAACTCCTATGAATACAAATATAGAAGTACTCTCTGGATTCGTTATCTTAGATGAACGTAACGTTTTGGTGCTCGCTTCGCTCGCTCTTATGTTCTTAATTCTGACTCTTTGCTACAGTCGACTTCTGTCGGTCTGAATGGTGAAATAAAATCTTTAGTGCTATTATAAACCTATCCAAGACAAGGCTTTTAAAATTTTAAGCTAGCTTCGTACGCTTATGCATTTCAAATTCTCTTGTTTCTTTGCCTTTCATCATCATCATCATATCAGCCGAAAGACGTCCACTGCTGGACATAGGCCTCCCCCAAGCGTCGCCACATTGACCGGTCCCGTGCATCTCGTAACCAGCGGATCCCCGCAACCTTCACCAGGTCATCGGTCCACCTGGTGGGAGGCCTTCCAACGCAACGTCTTCCGGTTCGCGGTCGCCATTCCAGAACCTTTCTGCCCCATCGGCCATCCGTTCTGCGAGCAATGTGCCCTGCCCACTGCCACTTAAGTTTGGCAATTCTTCGGGCTATGTCGGTAACCCTGGTTCTCTTGCGGATCTCTACGTTTCTGATTCGATCACGCTAGGAAACTCCGAGCATAGCCCTCTCCATTGCCCTTTGAGTGACTGTAAGCTTTCTGATAAGTCCCATTGTAAGCGACCACGTCTCAGAGCCATTTGTCATCACTGGCAACACACACTGGTCATAGACTTTCGTCTTGAGACACTGCGGTAAGTTGGACGAGAAGATACCGCGCAACTTCCCAAACGCTGCCCAGCCGAGTCGGATTCGACGGTTGACCTCTTTCTCGAAGTTGGCCCTACCCAATTGGATCGTTTGTCCCAGGTACACATAATCGCCCACAACTTCGAGTGTAGAGTCTCCAATCTTGATAGGAGTGGGTGTAACATGGGCATTCAACATCAACTTAGTTTTGTCCATGTTCATCCTAAGACCCACTCTTTCGGAAGCTCTACTGAGATCATCGAGCATTGTATTGAGGTCCTCCATGGTCTCAGCCATAACCACTATATCGTCGGCAAACCGAAGGTGAGTGATGTACTCGCCATTGACGTTGATGCCTAGCCCTCTCCAGTCCAGAACCTTGAAGACATCCTCCAGTGCAGCGATAAAGAGCTTCGGAGATATTACGTCTCCCTGTCTCACACCTCGCTGCAGAAGGACGGGTTCCGAGGTCTGATCCTGAAGTCGAACTGACATTGTGGCGTTTTTGTATAAACACTTTAACACTTCGATGTACCGGTAGTCAATTTGGCACCGTTGGAGAGACTGCAGTACAGCCCAAGTCTCGATCGAATCGAAGGCTTTCTCGTAGTCCACAAACGCTAAACAGAGAGGCAGGTTGTACTCTTCGGTCTTCTGTATAACCTGCCGCAGCGTATGTATGTGGTCTACGGTGCTGAAGCCTTTACGGAATCCGGCTTGTTCGGGAGGCTGGAAATCGTCAAACCTGCGTGCGAGACGATTCGTGATGACTCTTGAAAACAGCTTGTAGACATGGCTAAGGAGTGTGATGGGCCTATAGTTCTTCAGTAGGGCATTGTCACCCTTCTTGAAGAAGAGTACCACCACACCCCTGCACCATGCCTGTGGCGTTTTCCCCTCGAGTATGACGGAATCAAAAAGCTTCTGAAGGGCCTTAAGTACTGGTTTTCCACCTGCCTTCAGGAGTTCGGCCGTAATTCCGTCATCACCCGGTGTCTTGTTGTTCTTAAGTTGTTTCAGAGCCATCCTAATCTCATACAGGCTGACGTCCGGAATGTCTTCGGTATAGTGTCGGGTCAATCTAGCTCTTGGGTCATTCGCCAGATTTGCGACGGGTTTACTTTTTGACGTGTACAACTGTCCATAGAATCTCTCGATCTCCCTCAGAAGCTCCGGTTTGGCGGACACGATCCTGCCATCATCGGTCTTCGGTTTCGTGAGCTGGCTCTGCCCAATAGACAGATCTCTTTCAAAGACCTTGGAGCCTTTGTTCCACTCAATCGCGTCTTTAATACTTTCAGTATTAAAGCGGCGGAGGTCGCTTTTCAAGGACTTTGAGATCCGTCTATTTAGCTGCCGCTATTTCAACGAATCGTCTGAAGACTGCAGGATCATCTCACGCCTCTCCTTCATGAGCTTGAGAGTATGATCATAGAGCTTTTTTTTTCTATCTGTACGGCGGGTCTTGAAAAACTTAGACCCGACCGTATGGACAGCTTCCACGAACCCATCGCTGTATTCGTCCACGGAGCTCCCTAGGCACTCGAAACGATTCTGGAGTTCGAGCTGAAAGCTCTCAGGGTTTTGGACCTGGATTTGTGCTGGACGGAGCGTGGACTTCATCAGTCGAGACCTTTCAAGCTTAACATTAATGTTCAATGTGCCTCTTACCATGCGGTGATCACTCCCGGTTTTCACCGAATTGATCACTGAGACATCATTGAACATTTGCTTCTTGGTTGACATGATGAAGTCGATCTCGATTTTAGTTGCACCATCGGGGCTTCTTCATAAAACTGGCCAGTAGGTGACCCCGGTGGTTCCGGCGTCCAACTCCAAATTGCCCCACTTGCAGCTCATCCATGTCTCGTTTGCCCAGTTTCGCGTTGAAGTCCCCCATGACAACGGTGAAGTGAGTTTTGAAACCATGCATGGCTATAGAGATATCCTCATACATGGCCTCTACCTCGTCGTCGGGGTGTGCCGAGGTCGGGGCGTAGACCTGTATGACCTTCAGCGAATATCTTGCGGATATTCTGAGTATAAGGTACGCCACCCTGGTCGACACACTCTCGATCTTCACCACGTTGTTCACAAGAGACTTGTGGACGATAAACCCAACACCACCCTGGGACTGCCGGTCTCCCTCTCGGAAATAGAGCAGGTTACCGGATTTGAGGATTATCGAGTCCTCCCCCTCTCTTCGGACTTCAGATAACCCTATAATACTCCATCGTAACCTGCTCAATTCTTCCTCAAGTTCGGCTATCTTCTCGTCGGTCCGGAGTGTTCGCGTGTTATATGTTCCCAGGTCCAGTCGTCGGTGTTTGTAGGGGTAGCCGGGTCCACTCCGGGGATTCTTAGCACCCCTTGCCACGCCATCGCCTCGACCGCTACCGTAGCCGAGGGTAGACGGGCTGCCGGGCACTCGGGGCCGTTTTTTCGGTGTGCTGTTCATTAGGTTTGGGGGGGTTTGCCATAATCGCCACGCTTGGCAGGCGGGTCGGCGATCGCAGTTTGTTGTTTAAGTGCACAGAGAACGCTGCTGCCCATTCTCTGGTGTGTCCCTTAGTCGCCTCTTACGACACCCACGGGAAGATATGGGATGGTGAAATTCTTTACGTCCGTCACCATACGGTACCGTCCGTCACCATACGTTCTTTGCCTTTACTCTGTTGAAACTTTTCTGCAAAACAACATGTTCAACATAAATGTTCGGTATCTGGGTGTTTTGTGTATGTGAATTTAAATATTTGTAAACGCACCCACGATAAAGGAAGAAATTGATGAAAAAAGTGTGGTGGGGTTTTAAAAAAAGCTTTTAAAATATTCAATTGATGGTAAAAACCTTTCCGAGGTCGCTTCGCTCGCTCTTTCAATCAAAACTTTTTTTAGTTATTACCATACCAAAGAACTTTTATTTCTTGTTGGTTTTGAGTTGGCATAACTCCATGACCCGGATCGCCAAATCTTTGTATTCACACAAGGTCACACGACGAGAGGAAAGAGGGAGAGTTTAAGAATGTTGACTACCTTTCTTACTCTCACTCTCTCTTTCCGGGCAGCCTCTAATATAACGTGCTTAGTAAGACTGAAACTCGTTGACAATCTCTTATTCGTAATAAGTTAGTACACTGTCGGGATCAGAACTAAAACACTCTTCAACATGTGAAAAAAAAAATTGTATGCATAGTCGTGAGCTGGGCAGGCACACCGCACAGGCTTGAAAGGCGCTTATTGAAAGTAAGCCTAGACCGGTCACAACTCTAAATTAGGCTCTGCTTGAAGCTTCTTCAACATAACTAGATAGTAGATACTACACTCTCATTTCTAATTGTGCACTTTAATTGAGTACCACCTTACAGACATCCCTCTTTACATTCTAATCTCAGTCAGTTACACACTTTGTAGTAGTTTGCAACATTATATGACTCTAATCTGAACACGGGACATAATTAAGTACAAGTACCTTTTCATTTATCAGAAACAATTGGCTCTCAGAGCATTGAAGAGCTTAACGTTTTTAAACCATTGGTTAACATATTTAACCATTAGTTAAGTTAACTACGGATCAAAAAACTGGGCTTAAGGTAGGCTAGATCTACTAGATGTATTCTAGCTAAACTAGATCGATTCTTCAAAAGATTGATGATCGTTGTGTGCTGTTCGTTGTGATGCTGCAAAAAATACAGCCTGAGCGTTAGCGAGGGAATCAAAAGAGCACGAGGTGAAAAATCTTTGCACTCGAGTGCAACACGTAACTTTTCATTCCACCTCAGCGATGAAATGACTAAATGCAAAAAAAAAAACGTTTACAATCACAACATAGGTACACTTTTATTTCAGTTTAGGTATTAATTACTACATTATGACAGGTAAGTATTACAGAATAATCTTTAAATTATAACAAAATAATACTAAGGTATAATTAAGAAAATTTTAAAGTAACGTTGCTACAGTTATTTAAATTGAGTTTAATATTTTTGTTTGGTACTGTAATATTGGTGTTAGTCACTTGTGTACTGTTTTTCGGTAAACTATCTGTCATACTTAATAGTTGTACCGATTCATCGGATTCCCTTGGCGTGAATGTTGGAGAGAGAGGGAGATGGTTAGAACCGCGTACAAAGCAAATTAAAAAAATAACACCAAGAAGGTTCCGAGTCTGAGTTTTTAACAAATTAAAAAAAAGTTGTATGATATATTCGGCACCATAGAGGTAGCAGTAAATAGGTTAAATGTTTTTTTTAATTCAAAAACTTAGTGCACACGATGTTCTAAATTCAATTTACTTTATCCTCTAGTGAATAAAAACGGCTTTTCCACTCAGATATTGAAGATTAAAAATACTCTTTGCGAGATGGTGGGATGAAAAGGTATTTGTCTAGTCTACTCGGCAGGCATACATTGTGGTCAAGTAGGGAGACTTGTTGCCTTCGGTTTTATCGCAATAATGTCAAGCTTATCGTCATCATTTAGTAGTAGTGTGGTCACGAATTCACTATTTACACAGACAAAATGTGAGCAGTAAGCAGTCTAGGTAGCATTTTCCACTATTTTTAAAATTCTAAAATTTTTAGTTACATTTAGATTTCTGAAAATAAAATCGGTGACTTGAATTTTATCTAACTGTACCGTACTCATCATCATCATCTGCCTGCCCTTGTCCCATATTACTTGGGGTCTAAACACGTTTTCTTCTTCCATACCGTCCTGCTCACTGACTCCCTTTTTTATCATCTATAGGCTTGCGCTTGACCACTATCTCACCTGATGAAGCGATGATGTGGTCGACGGTGAAGCACGCTTGCCTAGAAAAAACCTATTCACTCTTGACTTAAAGACCCCAAGAATTTAACACCATCTTTCATATTACTCCTCTCACAGTCCATCCATCTTTTATTTGGCCGTCTCCGTCTCTCTCTCCATCCATACAAATTTATATTACATATTTATATTACTCTTTTAGTAACATGCGTATCTGTACCGTACTCAAATATAATTAAATTATTTATTTCGTGGCCTTCTACGACGATTATGCAGATAGGAACAACGTGTTTTTACGACTTTGCATATAAATTAAAGCCGCCCTATATTTACTTAGAGCATACGATTGTAGGGAGATATTACAACGAAGAAAATATTTTGTAAACATCACTTGTTTAAGAAAATGTGAACGAATGTTTTAATTACGTTGGCTGAGACGTTTGATGATGGCATATATTTTCTTGCCCACTGCATTAGTAAATTATGACGTCAGAAATAATAGAATCTATCCGAGGCGAGGGGAATGCTAGACGGAATTGTCGAGCACGTTTCGCTCGCTCTTGCATCCTTCTTTAGTTCTAGAACTTTCCTGATGACCTACTTCTGTATGAATGAACCATCGACAAAATGAACCAAAGAAAACCCCGGCGGCGCACACAAGGCTGGATTACCAATTTACGACGACAAAATAATTGTAGGTTTTTATTTACTTTCTGACTCGGTAATTATTTAATATCAGTGTTAAAATGTAGTAATAATTGTTTAACATAGTACAATCAATAAAAAAATTAAAAAGCTTTATTTTAAGTATATCGTATAAAAGTCCTTAAATTAATTAATAGTCATACATAATTATTGGAGTTTTCTTTATATAAAGACCACGTGAACACACCAGTAAACCGCCGTGAACGTGTTTATTTTTTTTCAACCTTCTAGGAGTCAAATTTATAGCATTTTTTACAACTTGAGCTGCTTTTCTCTTGCCAGATTTCAGCAGACTTGTTGCAGGAGTAAAACGTGTGACAAGAAAAGTGACCAAAGTTTTCTCTTTCTGCTGCGTTCAGAGCTGATTTCAAACAACTTTTTTTCACTACCTCGCTTTTTCCGAAGGAATAGGTTGTTGTGAAGGTGTTGATTGTATCTCCGGGAGCATAAATTCTTCACTAAGCCAATTGGCAAGCTTGACTTTAAAACGGTCGAACATACATTTACATTCACCCCATTTAGCTAAAAGCTTTGACACAAACACTTGAACAACATCTTTTATCTGTTTTATTAAAGTCTCAGAAGGGTCCACTATGCTTATCTGGTTCGTTATGTATTGTAGTACTCGTTCATTACACTCAAATGACGAAAAACTATAAAAACGTTCACCTTTTTAACAATAAAAACAACTCGTGTCTATAGAACATCCTCTGCTGTGAAACAGGATCATCGCTACTACCTAAAAATAAAGGCCCCAATTTATCAAAGGGGGCAATACGGGGCGAAGTCCTTGCTTGTTTTAGAATCCTCAGGGGTTGTAGTTTCCAAGAAACTATAAATGATAATGGAACTATGCGGCACTTTTTTTGAATGTTTAAAAACTCAAGTGAATCTAAAAGGTGTTGTGTATAAAATTTGTCGCCCACGTAAAGTTATATTACTGCTCGACATATAAAAAAAGGCAATAGATCAATAATAACTATAGTACAAACTCGACGTTCAACCTCCATGTTATAAACTCTCAATTTTTAAATACTGTGCCATGGAATAAACTTAGTTACTCCGTCAAGCTTTCGGGCGAAACCGTCTCACGTTTGCCGGGCAAAAAAAAAGGGACACAAAGCACGCTTACACAGGCTTTTGTGTTACTTTAGTGAGTTTTATTCTTATAAGATCCTATTGTTTGATTATTGAAGAAGCGAAACAAATAAGTTTTGTTAAGTTTCTAGAGATTCCAAAATTATATTTTTGTCATCGTAAATTGCCAATCCGGCCTTGTGTGCGGCGGTGGGGAGTTAAATTTTTGGAGCTCGATTCACTTCCTATTGCATCCTGCATGCTCTTGCCTATTGCTATTTCTGTAAGACATTATAAGACAAAACCTATCCTATGTGCTGCTGATCTGATGATGCACCCCCTGTAAGGACCTAATGCGGCCGCGTCCATCCGTGCATACAAAAAACATCATCGGAATATCGGCAGAGCCAGGTTCTGCCACTCGCATCTCCCTTGGCTGACTATACAGCTTAGATAGTTCCCCTTCCTCCCTTTCAATAGAGCATGGGTTTTTGTCGTACCACTGCCAATGCGACGATTCCTATAATTTATGAACTTTAACAGTATGCGGCTAGGAACGTTTTAGCAAGTAGTTCTTGCTTCTATAATTCGATTAACTAAAATATTAGCCGCATACAAAAAATAACCTACTATAATACAAAACTTGCACACAGGATGTGTGTTGTAACTTGCTTGGCGTTTTAAAATCGGATCCATTTGTCGAACAGGGCGCTGCCGCTGTACAGTCACAGATAATATAATACTAGCATAGTACAGTGTACATTCTAAGATAGGTATGGTAATGGGAAATATTATGTGTATCAATGTGTATTAAAAATAACTTAGAAAATAGGATTTAAAATTCTTCGTTAGCAAACTTGCTCTCCATGGAATCTCAGAAAGAGGTTTTGCATTCTACATTAAAACTTTTTACTTCGTGACTGTCTAGCGATCTACAAAAAAAAAATATAAAACATCTTGACATATATCTGACATTTTGAGGAGGTCATCCAGTTGTCTTTTAGCCAAAAAAAGCTTTGCAACACTTATTAAATTCATAATATTATTAGAAGTTCAAAATTATTAATGTTCAAAGATTGTGATAATGCGAATTTTCAAATGTACAAACATTTGTAAATAAAACGATACTAGCTGGCTTTCTATAAGGTAACGAATGATTGTTTACTTCAAGTTGCTTACTGCAGTAAGAACGTAAAATTGTCTTAGGTAAATATTAAACTGTTAGCTTGGAACACGACCTCTCTACTGGACTCTGTTTCCGGGAAGATACTTGGCCCTAGTTAAGTTAAGACGGGCTGTGTCCGCAACTCCACGTCTAAGCGCGTATTTTGCGTATTTTACTTGGCCCTATTAACTTTAATTTATCTTACAATAAAATTCAAAACTTAGCAATTTTACATCTCTCTCAATTACCAATTACCGATACTTTTCCAACAAACGCATACCTATAATTTTTATCACGACATCGAAAAAAAGGAACACCAATAGTCTTCCAATGGTTTTATTATTAGTCAGGTATTAACGTCCCACTTTTGAACAAAAGCCATAATACCATCTTTCTTTTTTCTCCGTTTATTGGAATGCAATTAACCCCAACCCACCACGGATTAGTTAGGAGTTTTTATACTTGTCTTACCATCACCTTCAAGGCCTGCGGCGTCGTCGGTTCCTGTTGTTCGGGACCCACTCTGTAGCTACTTTCACCCAAATGTGCTTTGACATGCGGCAGATGAGGCATACCTAGTTTCATTTTATTTTAGCAGCTCGGTAGCCAACGTCTGCAATTTATGTCAAGCATGGCTTACTGTTCCTTGTGTTCCCTCCCCTCCGTCTCACATCGTGTTCCTCATTAATGAAGGTCGTGTATAACAACTTTTCCATCACAAGTTTGCGCTATCTATGCCTGTCTTTTGCGTCGCGGAGAGCATCGTGCAGTTTGGTGTTCAATCAACGATGAGCGGACTTGGTTGGACTGCGGCCTCTATGAAGTTTCTCTTCGATCTGTCCAGTTACAATTAGGTGTTCGAGTTTGTACCCACCCTTTCTGGGCTTCTGGCAAAGTGACCGAAGTGACTCCAAAAGCTCTGTACGTAGGTATATTATATTTAGACTGCAAGAATAGGTACATCGTTTCGTTCCATTCCATTGATTTGTTCAGGACACCCCGAAGGCCTGAATGCGTACTGGTTACGCTTTGACTACGTTTACTCTCCGTGTAGACCTTTATATGATTGTTTTGTTATTGTGTGTTGCCAGGACCTTCAAGTCACGGAAGTGGTGTCTGGTGGGCAGCGTGTTGGCGGCGCTGGTCGCGGGAGCGCTGGTGGCCGTGCTGGTGCTGCAGCCGTGGGCCGGCCCCCAGCACACGCGCTACTCGCGCGCTGCCGTCGCCGCCAATGGCCCCGAATGTGCTTCTGTTGGACGGTATTTATTTATTTCTACAAGCTTTATTAGCTTCACCTGTGCCCTGGCAGTTGAGTGTGTCATTCTCTCTTAATTTCTCTCTGAAGGTGGCACATGTGTTGGATCATTCGGTTCCCATCATGATGGTTGAGCTGAGTGGTGCCGATCCATGCGTCATGTTCGTGAACGGGCGCCATTAGTTAGGATTGGTCATAACTTAGCTGCCTCGGCCTGTTATTGCATTTTTTTGTTAAAATTGTTTGTTACTATAGACGCTTTTACGTGCACGTCTTTTTACATCGTTCTCACATATATGTATTTTTTCAACATGAATGATGTAACCAAAAACTTGTAATTGAAACTGATGGAAAGAGTGTCCGTGGAGTGTCTTGTAAATTCTCCTCCATTGAGACCTACTGACGCTTTCGAATTTGCAACTAGTCATCTTTTCATTTATTTTGTTTGACAATTCAAAACTACCTCTAAGGTTTATTTGAAATAAACTATTTTGATTTTGATTTTGAGCCGTACGGGTCGATCTGCAAGGTTAATCAACGCTTGTCGAGGTCGGTTTGTGGATGGTTTACTATCCGTACATACCAATATTAGTATATTATATAGATCGATTGCCTATCCGACATCCACAACCACAACCCAATAACTGGATAATACAATAACCCTGAAAGTCTGCAAATGACAACTACGACCTAACAAGCTTGGTCGCGGCCCGAAGGAGTGTAGGTATGTATGTAATGAATGGTCACCCATCTATGAACCGACCTCGGCAAGCGCGTAGGTAGCTCTTATTATGTGCTAGCGTTACACATCTGCAATTCCATTTATTTTTGAAACCTTATCGTAAAGTAGTATAAAGAAATTACAGATTTATCCTTTATGTTTTCGCGTCATGTTTCTACAGAAATCAATAAATTAAATTGGTGCAACCTGCGATAGCCAAATCTATTTAATTGCCTAATATAAATATTCGCTGTCATATTTAATCTTGACGTATAACTCGAATGCGTAGGTAATTTACCTATCTCTAAACGACTTATTTGATTAATGTCTGCCCGAAGCAATAATTTGATAATATGGTAGGAAATACCCGATTTTCAAATTACTCCATATAGTAAAAAAAAAGTATATTTTAGCAAAATCCTGGAACAAAATGGTTCAGCTGTGGATGCAGCGATAGCGACGTTATTCTGTGAAGGCATCGCGTGCGCGCAATGTATGGGACTCGGCGGTGGGTTCCTGGCCACGGTGTACGACGCGCAGACGGGCCGGGTGCGCGTAATGAACGCCCGCGAGAGGGCGCCGGCCGCGACGCACGAGGACATGTACGTGAACGCGTCGTCGACCGTCGGCGGCCTCGCCATCGCCGTGCCCGGAGAGCTCGCAGGCTACGGCGCCCTCCATCAGGCGTACGGACGCCTGCCGTGGCGCGCGCTCGTGGAGCCCACGGTCGAGCTCTGCCGCCAAGGACATCTCGTCAACGCATACATGGGCCGCGTGCTCGGGACTTACAGCGACAGAATCAAAGCCGAGCCTTCTATGCGGTAAGGAGACAATTGCTCTAGTTATTTCTTGCTCTTCTTTAACTAATTAATACGATCCTCATCTTTTATGATAATTACATTTGCAATTCCACGACTAATTCTTTTACAATAAGCATGAGCTACTTCTGCATTAAATGCGGAACGACAGGTGCCAATGATCGTTTGGTGTTTTAGAATACTTATAATATAAAACTAAATAACCATTATTTTCCAAAAGAGAGCTATACGTGAATCCGGCGACTGGCGAGGTCTGGAAGGAGGGCGACTACATAACCGAACCAACGTTGGCCAAAACATTGGACATCATAGCGGAGGAGGGCCCACAGGCGATACACAACGGCTCCCTGACGGCGCAGCTCGTGCAAGACATTCAGAGCTTCGGTGGCATTATTACAGAAGAAGACCTCAAGAATTACAAGTGAGACTCTTATTTTATCTACGCACAGTACGCACATTTGGATTGATCGTCTAAATACACTGTACAATTGGACTGATTGTTCACAATTCAAATTTTTTTTTTGGGATTACCCAAAAAACATTATTTATTTTTTGACTAAAAATAAAATATCCTGTTACACAAGAGCTTACCACAAAATACCTCTTCAACTATATTCGGTTACCAGAGATGTACCTCTAAGTACTACCCCCAAGAGCCGGTCCGGCTGCGTCAGCGGCTCTAAGGGCACGCACTACAGCCGATCCGTTTCCGTGAAATTTTGGTGCCGAAGTAGCTGCAGTAGTACTTCTTGTAGGAAAGCATACGCACTACATCCGATCTCTATACGTCATAATCTGTCATAATTCAGAACATTTTGACCTCGGAACTCTAATTACGGGCACGGACGTGTAGTGCGTAACCGCCCTAAGGGTTCCTTTTTCAAACCATCATCGACTGAAATAACAAAGTTATAAAATTTTAGGGTCGAGTGGCAAGACCCAATCGAGGTCCCGCTTACGGAGGAGTACACACTCTATTCAGTACCTCTGCCGGGGTCAGGGTCGGTTCTGGCGTTCATGCTGAACATGCTGCGCGACTGGGTCGGAGACGGCACACCAGCCGCGACCGGCTCCAACCTCTACTGGCACCGCGTCGTCGAGACCTTCAAGTACGCATACGCCAAACGAACCGGCCTCGGCGACCCTTCACGCTCTAACCTGCCCTATGACATTCGCGAAGTAAGTATTTATACCTACCAGTTTTGTAAGCTTTTTCGGTTAAGAATTTAGTGCTTTCGTCACTTGAATCAGCCATATCATGAAGAGTCGACCTTCAACCTACTGGCCAGTTTTGTGATCTAACCAGACCTACAGTGATACTTAATTTCTGGTGTATTCGACTGGTGTTTCTCGTGTATCTCTGGTGTTACCCGATCGAATTATTCGAAAGTAGAAAAGATAACCGTTACGTTAAAGTAGATATTCGTAGCTCCTACACTAATGTATTCCTGAGACTTCTATTATTTTTGATGTGAGTGAAACTAACCTAGGTAACAATGATAAGGCTTGTAATGAGGTTAATACTTTCGTCGCTGTACTGCGACGAAAGTGTTTTCAAACCAATATTTAGCTACTTTTAGTACAAGTTAGTGATAACGATTTCAAGTAACACACAACAACCCTGATAAAAAATAGGTTCAAAAACTAAAACCAGACTACTGTAATATCAAGCTCTAAAAAGTGTGAAACAAGTAAATATTCTAATCTGAAATTGTTATGACACTATTCGATATGCATCGGTATAAAATAAACAACTTAAATGTAATAAAAACTATTGCATTTCATACATATTCATAGTGGTGTTCAGAGTATAACAGCGAGTGGTCGTATAATTATGCTACTTTGCAGAATGTATTGTAGGTGGCAAACGACCACGGTTAAACTCTGAACACCAGTCAAATTATGAGTAGTTATGAGGACACAGATGAACAAACATACACACGTACCGGTCAAAAACATAACCCTCCCTTTTGCTTTGCCGTAGTCGGGTAAAATAGAGGATAAATTCTAACTGCTTAAAAAGATAAGTTAGCCCAGTGTTTTGACTACCAAGCGAAGATTCGTATAATCTCGTAAATAGATCTATCTACTTCGGTTCATAAAACTAATACGTAACGTCATAATATAACACACACACACAGCAAATAATAGTTGCGCCCGAGCAGTTTGTGTCAATAAACTAGAAACATAGCATTTACAAATGTTCACCAAAAAGTGTGCCAGCTGTTGCTATTGTTATTAATCTTATATAACAACGGAAGTATAACTAGTAGATACGTCACTTATTAATATTAAATAAGCTCTGTAGATGAATGGTAGAAAATAATTTTGAAAAGTTCTCTCCTCAATGTATGGTTGTTCGTGATTAAGATGGTCGTAAAGTAAACGAGAGATTGAGGAAACTCTGTAATAGCCAGTTATTTGCATAGGAAGTTGTTATTTGAAAAAAATACCGTTTTGCATCGTTGAATCGAATCCAATGACATCATAATAAACGGTGATTAGGTAATGCATTTATAATGCAGAAACAAGCACACGTAAGAGAAGAGTTGTGTTCATAAAATCGCAGTCAGAATTACGCCCATTAAGCCGAGTAAGCCCAAATACTTACAGTCATGGTCCTGAATTTGAATCGGAGACCAATTTAGACATCTATATTTAGGTTAACTAGATAGGTCATAGTTTTCATAAAAATAGTGCCGACTACAAATTGGGAGTGGTTCGATATATGGAGGAGGAGATTTAAATTTTCGACCTTATGACTTAGATAGCAGAGATCCTGTCCAGAATAAGCTACATCAGGCACTGACACGTCAACATTTCATTTCAGTTGGAGAGGAATCTCTCAAACGCCGCTTGGGCGCGATCATTCCGGGATCTCGTCAACGACTCGACTACGTACAATGACTGGCAACACTACGGCGCCCTGTTCGAAGGCGCTGATGACCACGGCACCGCCCACGTCGTGGTCGTCGCCCCCGATGGCAGCGTCGTCTCAGCCACCAGCACCATTAATTATATGTACCTAAACTATGATATTTTAACCTTATCCATGGCTTATCAGGTTTCGAATTACTAAAATAAGGTATGGAAATGGTATGGAAATGAATTACGAAAATATGGTCTCGCATAAATAATGTCAAAACGTTTTCATACGCGTGCTTGATCGCAGTAGGTTCCTACCTTTATATTCTTTGTATATGTCATTATAGATTTCACCAGATCATTGCAGACACCGTAAGTTTGTAATTATTCTGGCGAGATTATACCTAAGCTCTCGATATATTGTGAACATATAATTTGAAATAAGTATCGTAAATCCCACCCAAAATCGATAATTTACAATGTATCCGTGCTTTATTGAGGAAAAAGAGTTAACAATATCACGCGATTTATTATAAAATTACGATGTTTGCGATCCAGTGACATATATATTGAAATACAGAAAGATGCTACTGAATAGTCCCCCAAGCACCTCTTGTCGAAATAAATGGCTTCCATAAGAGATACGAGTCAGCCGCAATCACTCGATCATAATCATTATTTAAATCTGTACAATAATCTAGGTATTCAAAATATTTTTATTTACGGACAAAGACGGCGATAGACATAACATTCAGACGTAGCATTGTGCTAGCGAAAATAATTCCAAACTGGTACTATTGGGTAAACAAAACCAAAAACAAAATACTCATTGTTTGCTATAACTGTATTGATTTTCTTCAGAATCTTTTTATACCGTTCGCCCGGTCATTTGGGTGTCTTTCACCTTGCCCAGATGACCTTGAAAAGATTAATTACGACTTTTCCTTCGCCGTATTATCGATTCAAAAGGTACATCCATTAGTGGCATGGTCAGAAATTTTCTTTTACGGCACTCTGTTATAAAAAAAATCCTTTCATTCTTCAATTTCAGAACCATTCACAAAATTAATGATCATTAATTTTTACAGTTGGGGCTCTCAGAGACGGTCACGGAGTCTCGGTTTCATGTTGAACAATGAGATGGATGACTTCGCGATCCCTCATGTGGAGTCAGCATACGGTCTACCGCCATCTCCTGCGAACATGTTGGCCCCTTCACTGCAGCCGCTCAGTTCTATGGTCCCCAGTATTGTGAGGTCTAGGAGTGGAAGGGTGGATTTAGTCCTTGGAGCTGCCGGTGGAACTAAGATCACCACGCAGGTCGCACTGGTAAGTGACGACTGCTTGCTTTTCAAGTAGTTTTTTTTTAAATAAAGGTTTGTGGTCAGTACTGGCATATTTTTTCTTAGAAACATGTCATATATACTGGCATAATATTGTAGTGAAACCTTGTCTACAAATATGCAATTTTGTCGAAGTGTGGTTGTGATTCCTACCAGTTTACAACCTCACAATGTCCATGTGCTCACGATGAGTTGAAACATCCATACAAACTTTCGCATTTATAATATTGTAAGAAATAAGATAGTAAAATTCTGTGATATATTCAAGTTGATACCAAGTCCTACCTAATACTCATGCTTCAGATGGCTCGACACACAATATTAGAAGGCATGGACCTTCCGGATGCTGTCCAGAGACCACGACTCCATCATCAGCTGCTACCTATGGAAGTGCAGCATGAAGCGGACTTCAACCCGGTAAGATATTCGCCAATATGGTTTCCAGCTGGTCTATAACCAAGGTCTTACCTTGACATACGAGTAGGTATTTTGAGGGTTCTTCCTTTACATGTTAGAATTTAAAGTTTTTAAATGTCGAAGTGATGGTCAAAAGGATTTGATTTGACTATTATAGCGAACACTGGGTACCTACATACGCTCTTTTAAAAAACGTTGCCCCACACTAGGAATTTCTTCCTGTATCATGGGTGCGTTTACAAACATATAAACTCACATACACAACACCCAGAGCCGGAACAATTATCTGTAGGTCATACAAATATTTGTTCCGTGCGGGAATCGAACCCGCGACACGCAGCGCAGCAGTCAATCGCTCAACCACTGCGCCAACCGTGCGCTCTGGGTAATCGAAACCGGCAAATTGTGGGGCTTAAGTAAAGTCCAGCCAATTATCCTGTTCTAGAGGACGTCTTTCGAAAAAGGACATCAGGTTTCCAACTTGAGTATTGACCAGTTTAACCTCCATCAGAGTCCTGTGCCTAATTTATCTGACATAGAAAATTTGAAATGAGAATCTGATAAGTAATCAGTATTTAAACTAATCATACGAGTACTGTCGATATTGTCGATGTCGAACTTGACACCTACATAAAGGACTGGTCTACACTTGCCCAAAACCGGGCGAAATGGAAATAGGAAAGGAAGGCCCCTGCAGTGGGACAATACAAGCTGTAAATAATAATAAAATAATAGATACGTTGGTTAAGTTTTTATAAGAAAGGGTGTTACGTTCTCATGGAGTTTTAGTACAAAGTTTTGGCCCTCATTAAAACTCGAAACTCGAAGCATTTATTTCAAATAAATTATTTATTGATGACTTGGGATGTGGGAATCCGTAGGATGGGAGACGCAAAGGACAGGTCGATGAGGCGACACTTTGGGGAGGCCTATGTTCAGCAGTAGATGTGGGCTGAAATGATGTTGATGATAAAACTATTTACAAGCACCCCAACCTTTTAAAATTTACAAACAACGATGCAAGTCAGTGAATGCAATGGTCGAATCGAGATATAATAGAGTTATGTCAACCGAAACGGCCTTGACTCTAATAGTTGTGTTATACAATACCTAATACCTGTTATATAGGTATTATTCGTCGATATAATAATAAATTATTTGTGAAAATTATATTTTAATGTTCGTTGGAACGATGAGAATGACACTGAAATGATAGCAGTTTAGCAGTAATCTCCTATTTTAATACTATAACGTGCTATCAACTATATTGTTAATGTTGTAATGTATGGTACTTAACTATAAGTACAGTGCGTGCCACGAAAGATGAGACTTGACACACCACGTGGTTTGATTTGCACAATAGACGATTATAGGTCTCTTTAGCGGTATGAGGTCTGAGGGTGGGCAGCAGCCTAATTGTGTAAGTGAATTCGGCAAAGGAAGCAATCTGTTTCTTTCCCAAAAACGACTTTTTGTATTGCGAAAAGTCGTTTTCGGAAAAGAAACAGATTGTTTCCTTTGCCGAATTTACTCATATTTCGTGGAACGCACTGTACAGTATTCTAATCGTTAGTATTAAAACCTGCAAGGGTAACTTTCTTACCTTAAGTATACTTATTTGCCTGCGGAAACAGACTTTTTCCTCTCTGCTGGGACGCAGGTGTCAGAAATCGGTCATCACTCTTGCAAATGTGTATCGTGTTGTCTGGCTAATGGGTTATGGAGGTCAGATAGACAGACTCTCCATGTAAGTAAGATATTGATACAGTTGTTATATCTCACAACGACGGCGCGGCGGGTTGTCTTAGTCTTAGGTTAACAGCTGAGCAACAAGCATGCAGATGTGTACGTTTGTATTTGGGCCTAAGACCGACCCGCCGTCGTGAGATGGAACAACTGTACCCAGCTGCATCTGGTTAGATTGAAAGCCGATTTACTACGACGCAGGATACACAAGCATGGCTGTGAGATGGAGTGGACTGTAATGCAACACACGGGTCTACTAGGTACCTATCTATCGACAACCGGCACTATCAAACGTTACAATTGATAAATGATATAGGTAGGACACGAATCATAAGGATAATTCAAAAGTTTATTGACATAGTACTAGAAGTTATTTCTCTTATCTGCATAATCTTCTTCAAACGATTTCCCTATCCATTTCTCGCGCTGATTCATCCATAAGCAATCACGTGCCTTAGTCTGGCCTACTATTGATTCAATAGAATATTTCGACCGCCGACTATATTGTCTTTATATTTCTCGCCAGTCTTCTTGGTCGCCCTGAAATTGCTTTACCGATGCGCAAGGCAGGGATCGGTGCTGTTTTTGTGTGAGATTTACTACTGCGCAGCCATTGTAGCCAACTTCAGGGTAGCCAAGTAGTTGACTTTATCTAACTAATACCGCTTATGGCTATCTTATTGGTCTTGGTGGTCGTGTCTCGGCTCAGGCAAAGTGCTATTAGGTTTTTAGGGTTCCGTACCCAAAGAGTAAAAACGGGACCCTATTACTAAGACTCCGCGGTTCGTCTGTCTGTCTGTCTGTCTGTCACCAGGCTATATCTCATGAACCGTGCTAGCTAGGCAGTTGAAATTTTCACAGATGTATTTCTGTTGTCAATATAACAACAAATACTAAAAAAATCTTTTTACAAAAAATACAACCGACTTCCAAATAAAAACACTACAAAGTGAAAAATAAATTCAATTTCGGAGGTCGGTGTTCCTGTTTTCGTTTCTTCGTTTTTTGACACCGACTTCCGAAATTGAATTTATTTTTCACTTTGTAGTGTTTTTATTTGGAAGTCGGTTGTATTTTTTGTAAAAAGATTTTTTATTTTCACTTTTTAGTTGTGGTACATAATGGACCAGTTCTATAGGTTAGGTACCTATAATGTCCAAAGTGAAGCCAGAATTGATTATCCCAATAACATGAAACTTAAACAAAACCGGTGGAATGAGAGTATACCAGGGTTAACTGATCACACCTGCGTACCCTCTTTAGAGCGTACTAGTGTGATGTTATGTTATATAATGGTAAAAACAATAAACAGACATGCGATTGCAGCTATCCCGAGTGATTTGCAGTCATTTATTGAAGAGTTCCGATGTATATCTCCAAAATTCTTCATCAGATCTTAATGAAATTTAAATGGGACCACATGACAAGCACCAGCTTTCAAATAAAAAAAGAATCATCGAAATCCGTCCACCCAGTAAAAAGTTCTGAGGTAACAAACATAAAAAAAAAAAAAAATACAGTCGAATTGATAACCTCCTCTTTTTTGGAAAGTCGGTTAAAAACAGAATAAAATTTATATTTCAATGGGGCTCCCATACAACAAACGTGATTTATTTGCTGTTTTTAGGATTCCGTACCCAAAGGGTAAAAACGGGACACTATTACTAAGAATCCGCGGTCCGTCTGTCTGTCTGTCTGTCTGTCACCAGGCTGTATCTCATGAAGCGTGATAGCTAGACAGTTGAAATTTTCACAGATGATGTATTTCTGTTACTGCTATAACAACAAATACTAAAAACAGAATAAAATAATTATTTAAGTGGGGCTCCCATACAACAAACGTGATTCTTTTGCTGTTTTTTGCGATAATGGTATGGAACCCTTCGTGCGCGAGTCCGACTCGCACTTGGCCGGTTTTTGTGATAATGGTACGGAACCCTTCGTGCGCGAGTCCGACTCGCACTTGGCCGGTTTTTACATTTGCGATATGTCAGTAGTAGCCCGCGGAGTCTGGCTTTGAGCTTTGTGCCCGGTTTATTACACCAGCTGATTCCATAGCACCCCCTATTACATGAGAATTAATTACCTCTGCCTAACCTAACAGGCGTGATGTTATATAGGCACTTACCTACTTCAGTATAGCTCACGAGTCTGCTAAATTACGCAATCCACCATGACCGACATGTGTTTGTGCGGTGGACAATAAATTGTACAGCCTAGCATTGTTCTCTGACAATAATAGTTGATGTATTCAAATGGAAAAAGTAATAGGCGGTGTTTCCCTCTATGACGATGTGAAAAATTTGTGTAATATTCTGAGAATTTGTTAGCAAAGCGGTATACTAAATAAACTTAAACATTTATTTAGAAATACAGGGTCAATGAAATTGAATATCAAAACGCCGCAGACTTCAGTATCGAATGATGATAAAGAAAACAATCTAAGCGTTTAATTTCAAGTAACTACATTATCTGTAGTGGCAGTTGATCCTTTAATTACTCATAAGGTCTTCGGACTTTCGCAACCTACCTACTTAATTTAATTTGCCCCTGTCTGTACATACATTCAGGTTTTAAGTAATATAATATGTATTGTATGACGCAAGTAAGATTCTTTGGTATTTTCCTCACCATCCAAGGATATGTTTTGCTAAAACTTATCTTTTTAACTAACGCGACACGACAGAACGTGTTTTGTGAATTGTTTAATACGTGTTCGAAGCCCTTCGCCATTTTCCTTGATTGCTCGCTTACACCATAACAAAAGTGGGCCACTGAGTCACACCCATAGCATTGAATGTACCTAATTTCTCAATATTTTATCGTAACGAAGATAGGTTTGCGACTTGTGTCATTAGAATTTGTCTTTATTGAGAATCATGAGGATGATTTGATGGAAGCCTGCTTGATTTTATTGACAAAATAAAAAATAATAATTAGGTTCCTAACTGAGTACAGCTTACAGATAACTTCTACATTCTTTGCGCTGTAGATCGCACCAAGCTGACAGTTTCAATAACATTTTTACGCATATATACGTATACCTACGCATTTTTTGTAGTTTAACGTCATACCATAGTTATACCATATACCATAGTTCCCTGTATGACGTTTAACTACAAAAAAGTGCGTATACGTATATGCGTATTATTTTTTTGAAACTGTCACCCGCACCATGCTACAGCGCAAAGAATAGAGAGGCATGACATCACTGACGAGAAAAAAGTGCCTAGTTATCTTGTGAAAAGAGGAGGGGAGAGGTTTTCTTTGTCGTATTTCTGCCTATGTATGTACCCTAGCCGTTCGTTATTTTGTGCTATTTCAAACTGCTGAACGTTTATTTTCTGTCAACAGGGTATCATCGCATCTCTTCGAGAAAAGGGTCATGCAACCACCGAGCTGGGACCGACCGCTGGTTTCGCGGCCATGGTGGCTGCTGCCAGGGACTCCTACGGCTACATAATACCACAGACTGACCATAGACGAGTCGGCAGCATCGATGGATTCTAAATTTAAATCGTTTTTTTAATCATCGACTGTTACGCTTGCCAAGATGAGCGTAGGACCTATTTGCTTAATTGTTACATTTGGTCAAATAGCGTTCTAGCTACCGTAAACTTTGTAGTTGCGAAGCCAATTCTTACTTTAATTCGTTAAACTTTGAATTAAATCTGAGTGAATTCGACTCAAAATTGACTAGTTTCTAGATATCAATTTATTTATAGTGTTAGTGATGGGTCAGTTTGAAAACCGTAGTTTATAGGTATTATACCTCTTTATACCTCAACTTGTTAAAAAAAATAGCAAATAGCCTCTTTATATAGTACCATATTTTTTATGTATCTACTAACGATCTTTTTTCTCATCGAAAGCTTACTTAATACATTATTTAGTTAGTCCATTGGATTCAATCCAATTGAAAATCGATTGTGATATTATATTTTATGAAGGTTTTCTGGTTGTAAGTATTATTTTGTTATAGAAATGTAATTAAGTTGCTGTGATGTAATTGTTATTCGTGAAATAAATGGTTTTGATGGTACAAAATGCGTTGTTGTTTTCTTAGTTTCGAAAACACAGCCCTACCCGTAACCAACACACTAAATGCAGCAGATAAAAGAATAGCGCACTTGTTTGCTTGCATTCATTGCTTCATAATCATATTATGTTCAAAAATCCGCCTTCTTGAAAGCGTAAAACCGGTAATGAAACTGTTGAGTTGTCAATATGATAGGAGGATAGGACTGCGCGTAGGTACTTCTTGCTGCCAGAACAGTTTCCCAATTTGGTAGTTCAGACCGTGGAGTGGAACGACTAAGGTAAAATGCCGGCAACATGCCAACCCAAGGACGTGTTTATTTATAATATAAGTAGTTAATATTTTTCAAACATCTAATTTTATATTTGGTTCAATTTAAAAAAAAAAACCTTTTTTGTAAGTCCATAAAGTGGGCATATTACCGGCAGGCATATTACGTATCTTTTATGGTGGCACTTCACATCGCTATTCGGTATACGCGTTTTTTTTCGTCTTTGTTCGCTATATTCGTGTTGAATTCCGAATAACACGAATACACCGACTACACATCGTTCATGAACAGCAAATATGCCGAACATTTACGAATATTTTTGCTATAGTTTACGATGGACGTGTTAACTGCAGCAGCGGCTTATTATCTGGCGAGCGATGTGTGGCCGGTAAACGAACATATTCGCCATATTCGCAATCCTTTGATATGTTGCAAAAAACCGACAGCCGGGCGGATACGGTTGTTCGGGTATTTGGCGTATTCGTCTAGTTCGTGAGAATAGGCAAATATAGTTGAATAGAGCTACTTCACATCGTCCATTTGGGCGAATACGACAAATACCCGAACACGAATAGCGATGTGAAGTGCCACCTTTACAAGAGCAAAACTATAGCGATACACTTTATGTCATAAAAGCCGATAATAGTAGGTAATCTTTGGTCCACACCACTCGAATATTCGACGTCGAACGCTCATTACAAGTGAATGCTCTCAGTGAGGACGCTCCTTTAGTGAAAGACTCCTATTAAAGATAGTGACGAAATAGCTAGTGTGGCGAGTTACCATCAAAACCAAATGTTGGGTAACAATTTATGGAATCAATTTGTGTTCATTTTGAATCGATGTGTAAACATGACAGACTTTTGTTGCTGATCACACCAATAGTACAGTAAAGCGGTCACCAGATGGCGGACCGCGGTCCGGATCCGGACTGCCAACCTATTTTGTATGAACCTTAGAAAACATAATATATTTGTGTTACTTGAGTACGTAATTTAATCATTTAATATTAAAGTTGTCGAATCGATGGCAGAAAGACAGAGCGCGGGGCTCTGTCTTTCTGCCATCGATTCGACAACTTTATTTCGATTTAGATTAGATTTAGATCGATTTGACAATAATAAATTTCGGCGTTGAATTTCCGATGATTATCTCCAAGATTTAATGACAATAGCCGAAGTTTGGACTAGAGTTGGTGCGCAACTTTATTCCAAACTTCGGACGGATACCTAGTTCTTGACCTGCATAAGGTTTTTTTACATTAATATTACATTGATTGAAATGTTATTATGTACGATGTTAATGTCGGGAGGAGGAGGAACGGACCGCGACGGGCATATTATTTTAATAAGCCAAATGAATGAAATTAATGATCCCTGCTATAGTAGTTCAACTTAGGACCGACACTCATACACATGGCACGCAAGTTGCGGTGCCGTTTTACGATGCATACCTACCGTAGATACTCGTAGCAACGGCACAGCGCCGCCACCGCAGCTTACTACAGTGCTACTTCCTGAACAAACGTTAAGTTTTTTCATTCTTTCGTAAAATATACGAACCCGTGCGCTACTAAAACACTTTCTATGAAATGTGTGTATCATCCAGGATTCCGAATCTAAATGTCTATTCAGGACACCTATGACCAAACCTAGAAAACGAACGTGTGCGGCCAGACTAATCCAGATCTCAGAGTACATTTGATCCAGATAGTCTGCATGAAAAAAACGAAGTAAGTCAAAAAATCATAGTTAAATAAATAGTTTTATAACCGTGTGAGGATATTACGGTTAGTCTTGCGGTGCCGGAGATTTATGCATTTTTATATCAGCTCCATACTGTTAAAGATGTTGCAATAAGTGGCAACACTTAATATTTGATTAAAGTTAATTTTAAGTTGTTACGCTGGCAACTCTCTCTGCAACTGAACGCCATGAAAGATTGTAATTTTGTTTATCGTTTTTTCACCTAAATAAAATTCCACGTGTGAACTCTGCGTTGTTATTTCCAAAAGTCCTAATAGGTTATGGGCCCAGACCCGTAACCGTATTTAGGTGAAGATTGTCTTGGATTGACGGAGCTTGGTCGTGTGTATCGACAAGCAAAAAGCATCTTGGTGGCGGCCGGCATTTTTGGCGTCACGCGGTTTGTTTTTTACGAAATCAAGACGATGGAAACACAAGGCGTGGTAAGGTTGGAGGGAGCGAAAAACTGGAGCGTCTGGCGATTTCAGATGGCTGTGATTTTACGAGAAAAAGGTTTATACGAAGTTGCGACGCGTTCGCATGTCAAACCGGAAAATGGCGGTCAGGTGTCAGCGGAGCCCGAGCAGGCGTTGGCAGCGAAAGATTTAAAGGCGATGAGCGCAATTGTAACTAGATTGGCTGAACCAGTTTTACAACACGTAATTACATGTCAGACAGCAAGTGAGGTGTGGAGCCGACTGCACAGTATATATGAAAGAAGTGGAGAAACAACACTGATGCTACAACAGCAACGATTTTTTGCCCTGAAATTTGAAGATGACATGAGTGTCGTGGTATTTATTTCCAAGATCCAGGAGCAGCAGCAGATCTTGAGTCGACTCGGAGAAGCTGTAACCGATAAGATGGCAATGTCTAAGATCATCATGTCACTTCCACAGAGGTATGCTCACTTTGTTAGTGCGTGGGAATCGTGTGCAGAAGAAAAACAGACTTTAGACAATTTGACGGCACGGCTCTTAGTAGAAGAAGAACGGCTAAATAATAAGTGTAGCAATAAGTCAGAAGAAAGTGTAGCATTGTTTTCCAAAGGTCAGAAAGGCAAAAATAAAGGTAATTATAAATGTTTTTTATGTAATAAGCCAGGTCATTTTAAGAAAGATTGCAAGCTTAAAAATGTTTGTTTTAACTGTAATAAGCCAGGTCATTTTAAGGAGCAATGTAAAGTAAATAAAAATAATACGAAGGATAAAGTTATTAGTAACAAAGATAGTAAGAATAACGAAAATGCTTTTGTGTCCACAGTTTTAGTTAGCGCAAGTGATAGTTCATTAGACGAAAAGTGGTTGGTAGACAGCGGTGCTAGTCACCATATGACTCATTCAAAAGAATTATTTTGTGAATATGAGAGGTTATCCACTCCTAAAGCAGTAATTATAGGTGATGGACGAAAACTAAATGCTATAGGTATAGGAAAAATTAATATGATGGCATTTGATGGTGATGAATATGTCCGTTGCTCGATAAATAATGTATTGCATGTTCCTGAATTGAAGGTTAATCTATTTTCTGTAGGTAGTGTGGTATGTAATGGTTTTCAAGTAAGTATGACAAATGACAAGTGTGTATTTTCAAAAAATAATATGGTATGTGCTATTGCTAATAAGGAAACAAGTTCAAAGCTGTATGTCATGGATTTTAAGACAGAGTTTTTTCAGGCTAATGTAGCTAAACTGGAGTTGAGTGAGTGGCATGAGAGGTTAGTGCATCAGAATTATAGGGAAGTTAAACGCATTTTGAAAGAAAATAATATTGATTTTAGTGAATCATCAATAGACACATGTATAGCTTGTGTGCAAGGCAAACAACATAGATCACCATTTGATAGCAGTAGAAGTACTACAAGCAAAACAGGCGAGTTGGTGCATGCTGATTTGTGTGGGCCGATGGAAATAAAATCAATAGGAGGGTCAAGATATTTTCTTTTGTTAAAGGATGATTTCTCAAACTATAGGACAGTCTATTTCTTAACTAACAAGTCAGAAACTGTTGAAAAGATCAAAGAATTTATTAGGAAGGCAAAAACATTTAACAATACAGTATGTACACTTCGTAGTGATAATGGTACAGAATTTGTAAACACAGAAATGAAGACTTTATTGGCAGAGCATGGAGTGACACATGAGACTACAGTACCTTATTGTCCAGAGCAAAACGGAAAGGCGGAAAGGGATATGAGGACCTTAGTTGAAGGAGCAAGAACTTTGTTGCATGCAAAAAGAATGGACAAAGTATTCTGGGCTGAGGCAGTTAGCACGGTTGTGTTCACTCTGAATAGAACTTACCATAGCAAAGAAGAAGGAAAAACACCTTTTGAGTCATGGTCAGGCAAGAACTTTGATGTAAATGGTCTACATGTATTTGGTAGTGAGGTATTTGCACATATACCAAAAGAAAAAAGGAGGAAATTTGATGCGAAAGGAAGAAAAGGCATTTTTGTAGGTTATGGGGAGAACACTAAAGGGTTCAGGATCTATTTTCCAGAGAAGAATGCTGTGGAAATAGTTAGAGATGTTACATTTGTAAAGAAACATGATAAACCTGAAAGAGAAGTGCAAGACGAAGAATGTATATCTCTAGATATAGAAGAAAATCTGAACAATGAAGAATACCAGTCTGAGACGGATACGGAAGGAATTGTAGAATTTGAAGATTGTTCGGTAAATGAAAATATGATGCAAACAGAGGAATATGTACAAGAGGAAATTTTAGAAGAAGATGAAGAAATTCAAAATGTAACAAAAAGTATGCCAGGAAACTCAGAAAATACAAATAGAACACGCTCTAGAAAAGTACCTAACTGGTTGAATGATTATGAGGTTGGTTTTATAAGCATGCATAATGAACCCAGTACTTTTAAGGAAGCCATAGAGTGTAAAGACAGAGAAAATTGGATAGAAGCCATGAACAGAGAAATAACTACATTAAAAGAAAATAATACATGGACTGAAGTAGCGGAGTTGCCTAAAGGAATAAAGGCAATAAATAGCAAATGGGTTTTCAGGATAAAAGAAAATCCTAACCAAGAAATCCAATACAAGGCCCGATTAGTTGCTAGGGGATTTGAGCAGACTGATATGGATGGTGCAGAAGTTTATGCCCCTGTTGCTAGTTTGACTACCCTCCGTACTTTATTGGCTGTGGCAATCAGAAAGAAACTTCCAGTATACCAAATGGATGTCACAGGAGCCTTTCTTTATGGTGACATTGATGAGCCTGTGTACATGAAACTACCTGATGGCGGTATAGGTAAATTAAACAACAGAAAGTTTAACGATTTTATGTGTAGTGATGGTTTCCTAAAATCAAAGAATGATCCATGTTTGTACTTTAAATGTTGTGAGGAGTATTTTATTTATGTGCTTATTTTTGTTGATGATTTGCTATATTTCAGTGATAGTGACAGTCAGATCAGAAAGTTCAAGGAGAAGTTATGCAAGAACTTTGCTATGAAAGATTTAGGTATGGCTTGTAACTATTTAGGGATTAGCATTGTGCAGGATGTAGAAAAAGGAAAGACTGTTATAAACCAGAAAGAGTATTTGCAATAAGTATTAAAAAAGTATGGGATGTCTGATTGTAAACCTTGTAACTTACCTATTGATCAAAATTTTAAGTTTGAATTGTTCAGAAGGGAAATGTCTGAAAATAAAGAAATTTGTTATTAGATTTTGGATTTAAATTGAAAGTAAAGATTTATGAGGATAACCAGAGTGTAATCAAAATAGCAGAAAACAATTTCAGTAATAAAAGGCTTAAACACATTGATATAAAATATCACTTTATTGTAGAAAAATTAAATGATGGTTATATAAGTTTATCCTATGTTAGTAGTACTGATAATCTTGGAGATATGTTTACTAAGACATTGAGTAGACAGTTGTATGTTAAACTTAGAAGTAAGGTTTTAAAATAGTTTTTACATTGAGGGGGTGATATGTAAGTAAAAGTTAACTTAATAAGGGGTTTGTATTTGTGTTAATGCCAATGTGTCCATTTTGTTATTAAGGGAAAGCTATCTTTGATGTTGTTAAGTGCTATACATACAGAGCTGTATTGGGATAAGTACTTAATCAAAAATTAAGTGTTGAGGGGGTGTGTTAAAGATGTTGCAATAAGTGGCAACACTTAATATTTGATTAAAGTTAATTTTAAGTTGTTACGCTGGCAACTCTCTCTGCAACTGAACGCCATGAAAGATTGTAATTTTGTTTATCGTTTTTTCACCTAAATAAAATTCCACGTGTGAACTCTGCGTTGTTATTTCCAAAAGTCCTAATACATACATTTTTTTATGCAAAAATAAAAAAATCTTACCCTTTTGCCTACCAGATTGCATCCTATGAAATAAATAAGCATGATATTGGCTATTAGAAGCCATTTCAAGCAAAAAAAACCGAATCTTTTAAATTTAAGTTCGTAAGTCTTCTAGAGCCGTTTTTCGATCCACTGCCGGTGCCGTGGCCTCTGCCGGCCGGCCATTTAAAAAACGCACGTTGCATAGGACGATATATTTTCGATCGTTTACATTATGGCAACACTAAATCATAGACAATGCAAACTTTCAACTGTTAAAACTTCTGCTTTCTTTGGTTCATTTGGTTGTCACTGACTCTCGCTGTCGGCCAGCGTTGCCAGAACGTAACTTTTGTTACATTTTACGTAACTTTTGACCGTCTCACGTAACCTCCATGAAACACGACTCAAAATGTAACTTTTACGTAACTTTTAGGACTTACTTAAATTAATAAACTAATTGCCCGCAAAATAATAATAATTGTGAAACGGAACGCATCTAAGAAACCTTTTGTTCGACGTGTTGTCGCACTGTGCCCTGACTTTATTCAATCACTCAATCACGTGTATTTCTTAATCTTCCATCCCGCTTACTCCGGCGAGCGAGTGAGCGTAGTGTTTGGTTTGCTAAAGTTTTATTAACTCCAAAAAGAAATATAAATAAATACGAAAGTAATGTAATTTTATAAAATTTATTTCCTCAATAGTGTAGTGATTGGTTTGTTTTAGACACGTTTGTGCTAACAATACTTGGTTAGTAAATGTTATATTTATTGTAGTTTTAATTTAATAATTAATTATTTAGGGAATCAGTACATCAACAACAAAGTCCTATTGGCTAAAATTTCCATTATGGGCCGTTGATTTGGAAGTTCATATTTTGTTTTGTAGGTAGTACTCATAAAGCTTTTTACAAATTTTCAAGACTCGGAAATTTAATGTTTTTTGTATATTTTTCGTGAGGTAATAAAATGAGAATTAGTCCAAGAGCGAGCGAAGCGAGCTCGGGAACTTAGGGCACCCCAATACGGATAGGGTAGGTTCGAAAAAGATGACGGGAGCTGAAGTGAGCGAGCAAAGCGAGCGAACGCAGCTCCCGTCATCTCCTTCATGTTAGGTTACTTTAGACCCTGCAGACAGAAATAGCATAGTTGTTTCTCGTTGTAATTTGAAAGTTCTAAACTAAACGCTACGGATTTACCCGTGGTAGACGCGGTGGAGGGCCAGCCCGCGCGAAAATTCAAATAATGAACGCGTTCCGCTAACAACAAAGTAGAAAAAAAATCGTTCGTTCGATCGTTTTCCACATAAAATAAGGTACCTAATCTGCCTTTTCTCATGCAAATGTAACTTTTTGGCAACACTGCTGTCGGCTGTTGTCACTTGTCACTTTGTCAGTTGTCTGTCAGATTTTCGCGCCTCGGCAAAACACGCAGATCGCGCGTTCGTTATTCTCTTTCTATGTAAATTAAATTTTAATACAGTTTTGTTTCCACGAATCTTTGCTTCAGCAAACAGCTGGACTATAATATTAGTTAAATCAAGACTGAAAAAGAGATTTTCTTCCAAAATGAATATTAAACTGTCGGAAGGATCTCTAGAGGTGAGTTTTTGCTCTACATCTATCTTCTACACTTGCATTTGAAAGCTGATATGAACAAATTTGTATAAAGCCAATATATTGAGATGTATGTTTAAAAGATTTAGTGCACGTAATTCAATGCACTTATAGATAAGCTACATGTATAATGAGTCATCATTGTTTACGGACAAGTTCAGGTTGTAACTTGTCGTAATATGAATGCTTCGAAGTCGTTTTGTCTAATTTTTTACTGATTTATCTATGTGATTCCTTAAACAACCATGGTGCAATGCCACTACACAATTCTGACAAGAAAGATTTTAAATAGGTACATAAAAACAATGATAATTATAAATAATTCAAATAGAAAATGTTCAGTCTTGAAGTACCAAATCTAGTAAGAGTACCTATTAGGTACTTCAACCTAATAGGTACTCTTACTAGATTTGGTTTACTGGTATTTTATTTTTAATTATTATTGACTATCTTCTCCCCGCGGCTTCACTCCCGTAGCGCAACCCACAGGACCCGCTTTCTGTATAAAAAAAAAGCTCATGTTAATATCCCTCAAAGTGTCAATTTCCAGACACAATAGAAATTACCATTGTTTTAATCCAATTCGGAAATATGGACAGTTGAGCTGATAAGGAATAATGTAGATTTCTATTGGTGAAAGAAATGTCAAAATTGGCTTGGTAGTTTTTAAGATCTCTGTAATATTAGTCTCTTTTTTAATATTAGTGTAAATTGCATTTAATTTGCATTTATTTTGTACATTTCCATAGATTATACCCCCTTTACTGTTATTGTAAAACCAACATTTCCAGTATTAGTATCTACCTATTTTTATTAATGATTTAATTTTAAAAGGTAGGGATTGCTCAACCAATTCGTACTATGTGATGGATCTGTCTTAACAATATTACTATCACATATGATATACAATATCATTCCTACTGTTTCAGTTTTGAACAAAACAGACAAATGTTATGAAATTCCTCATTCACACACAGTAATCTATATTTACAGGTGATAATGAATGGTGGAGTATATGATAAACCCATAATGCAAGTGTTGGGCAGCAAGAAGATCCAAGGAAGTGGTGCCAACGAGAGGTTCCGTCTGCTCGTGTCAGATGGCAAGCATTCCCACAGCTTTGCCATGCTTGCCACACAACTCAATGACAAATTGATATCAGGAGAACTTTCTGATTACTCCGTTGTGCAGATTGACCGTTTTGTCACATCTCTGCTGAAAAATACTGGCAAGGGAGAGAAGTATGCTTGATTTAATTTAACTTGCCTGCATTAACTGTAACTCTCTAACTAATATCTTTAATATCAAAAACATTGTTTCCTACAGGCGTGTTATGATCATCTTAGATGTCACAATAGTATCTCCTGGTAGCACGGTGGGCAAGAAGCTGGGCAACCCTCAGACATGGACGGAGGAGTCGGCGGGAGCGTTGTCGGCGCCTGCGAAGTCCGCGGTAGCACCCGCGCCGAGCCCCAGACCTGCTCCCACACCCATGTCCTTAGCACCAACTTCGACGGCAAACCTTGATTCCAGCATTCTGTCTTCACAGATGACCCATCCTATTGCTAGCCTCAGCCCTTATCAGAATAAGTAAGCATACTTTTCAAACTTCATTACCAACTAAGTAAGTTTAGTGTGTAACAGATGTTACACTCGAAACTTTGCATCCAAATATCAATTACAACTTTTTGACAACCTAGTAGTTCATTAATGACTAGCTGTTTCACGAGACCTTTTCGTTGTCAAACTATAAAAAAAGCCTAAGTTACTCCTAATAACATCAGCTATCTACCAGTGAAAGACCCATCAAATTTGCTCCAGTTGTTTTGGAGATTATTTCTATACTTTCATATGTATTTAGTAAAATACTGTTATTTTTACATTACAAACAAATATTTCAAAACATCTGGTGGATAAGCAAATAATTTGAGTATTTGATCATTTGATGCTAATGTGGTATAGTTAGTTTTTAGTAACACCCTTTATTTCCCTAGATGGGTGATTAAAGCTCGCGTGATGTCCAAGTCAGATATACGCACTTGGAACAATGCCCGAGGCGAAGGCAAACTGTTCAGTATGGATCTGTGTGACGACAGTGGTGAGATTAGAGCTACGGCCTTCAAAAACGAATGTGACAAGTTTTATGATATGATACAGGTGAGACCCACAACTTGATTAAATTATTATTGTCTTGTTTTCAAGTTTTAGGTTAGTGATCTTAATTATTATAGGTCCAAAGCCAGAAATCTTGACTTTTGTTCATAAGCAACACTGTGCTGCATGCAGTGGTTGAAAAGTATGTTAATGAGTAAGGAGGATTATAACTTGAATAATGCGTAAACTATGCATGAAAATTTGTAAATATGCAACATTAAAGTTTTAGAAAACGAAAAAAGTGAAAATTTGTAGCGTATATGGGCGAAATTTTGGTTATAGAGTTTTTTATTAACAGGATAGCCTACCGAAAATTTAATAATTATATTGGAAATATGCATCATAACTAGATTTTAGATATAATATGCAATTGCCGCTTCATATGCAAATGCATAATTATAATCCGATCTCTATTGATGAGACACAAATTATGATGGCAAACATGTTTTTTTATTTATTGCATAGATTCTATGCAATAAAATCTTCTATGCCATAGATTGATTGACACATCTTCATAAATAAATAACAGACACAAATGAAAAAAAAAACCGGCCAAGTGCGAGTCGGACTTGCGCACGAAGGGTTCCGTACCATTATCGCAAAAAACTGCACAAAAATCACGTTTGTTGTATGGGAGACCCCCTTAAATATTTATTTTATTCTGTTTTTAGTATTTGTTGTTATAGCGGCAACAGAAATACATCATCTGTGAAAATTTCAACTTTCTAGCTATCACGGTTCATGAGATACAGCCTGGTGACAGACAGACAGACAGAGGGACCGCGGAGTCTCAGTAATAGGGTCCCGTTTTTACCCTTTGGGTACGGAACCCTAAAAATGGATGCGGGTTGGCAATATATACCTAAATCCTTTCCCTTATTTTTTTTTACCTTTGTATAGATTCTTTTACCAATTGTTTTGTGAATGTGTGAACATTGTAGGCCTTCTAGATTTCTAGATGCTTGTTAACTTTTATCATGTTTTACTTTCCTTTTTTTTTGTTTATGTAATACATATACAATCTTTTTTATTAGTTTCGTACGATTTATTGTGGGGCCTACGTTATCCCTCCATATCTAAGTACTAATGCTGTAACATGGATATATTGTAAAACTAAACCATTATTTAAAAGAGTTAACCTTGCCGGTTCTTCTCCATAGGAAACGACCAACCCGAACCGTGCACCTTTTGACGACGATTTATAAGTGCCCATGGAGGCCTATGTAAAATATAAAATTTTGATTTTTGAATTAAAATGTGTTAGTGTGTGTACGGTGCAACCGCACATTCTGCAATTCAGCAGACGCCACACATTCATTTCAACTCATAATAATTAGTCTGTTCGCTTTGGGCTATCAAGTCAGCCAGGCGTTCTCGTTACAGCCAACAAGGGCTGCCTCACTCACTTTATTCTTCACACCATCAGTCCATTAAGCTTATTTAATCCTAAAAGCCTTTGGGACAATACATCAGTGTTTAAATACTTCAATTATTTTATTCCATTCCATTCATCTCTCATCTAAAAGTAATGTATGCAAGGGATCATACAGTGTGTGTGTAGAGAGGGGTCTCTTTTAAGATTAAGATAATTTATTTGTCCAAACATGAGTTCACATACAGTAGGCATGCAGGAGATCATTTTTTTATTTAGAATTTAAGACACTACAACTAAATTATTAGCCTTATTTAGTAAATTAAAACTTCATATTTAATACTTATACACACAAAAGTACAGCGACGGACTTAATGGCTTAAGCATTTTCTAGCAGTCGACCTTTGGCTGATGGAGAGATAAACAGTGGTAGGTGCAATATTGAAAGTTAAATGTATCAGGCTTATTTAAATATGTATATAAACTATAATTATACCATATATACTTAAAATAATAACCTAAATAATATATAAATATACTTAAACAGTGAAGTGATTGAGCAGTGATGGCCCAGTGGTATCGGCCGCGGCGATACCACTGGGACCGCGATATTCACCTAAACTTTGCTGCTCTCTTCTAACGCGTAACTTTATCGCTGTCTGTCGCGGAGTGACGCGCTAGGGTTGTCGGCTTGCCACTGTAACTATAATAATATTTTAGTCCGTCATTTTGTTAGGTACTTAACAAATGAAAACAAATCTAGGTTACCTAGGTACCTACCTCTTTGTTTACTCTTTAGTGATAATTTTGTTTGTTTATTTAAAGTTGGCTTGACGAACTCTTAGGAAATGTTTTATGTTTTTTCGTTAGGTATAAATAAGTAACTAGTTTTATATACAAACTTTCATCGTTCTTTGCAAAAATCATAGAATTAATAACGTGGCTAACGTGCGGGCCGAGCGGTAAGCGACAACCTAACGCGATATTCCGTCCCGGGTGGTGAGCCGGCCGATCGTACCTAAACTGCGGAGTGAGACCCCCCTGGTTCGAGCCCAGGCAGGCGCTTTACTTTGTGTAAATTATTTCATCACCACTGCTCTCAAAACGGTGACGGAAAACATCGTGAGGATTCGAAGACATGTGACATCCATCGACCCAAACTGGGCCCGTGTGGTGGATTACGGCCCATTCCCTCTTACAGAGAGGAGGCCTGTGTGGCCTGTGTCCCAGCAGTGGGAACATTAATAGGCTGATGATGTGATACATAAACATTAATAGTAATAGTGTTCATTGAGTCTGGTGATGAGATCAACCACCAAGTGAAGAGTGGATTTTTGTCTTTACAGGTGGACAAAGTATACTACATCAGTCGCTGTCAACTAAAAACAGCTAACAAGCAGTACACCAGCATGAAGAATGACTATGAGATGACATTCACTGCCAATACAGTGGTCGCCGAGTGTATGGAAGACGCTTCCTGTGTGCCCAGTATTAAGTTCGATTTTGTACCTATTAACGAGATTGCTGCGAAGAATGTGGATACTTTACTGGGTAAGAAAAACACATCAATGGTACTGCGCACCTGGCCTTTCTGAATAATATCACCAATAAGATCCATGTATTTCCGTCTAGGGCATCTGTCCCCTCCCGGCGCCCCTTATCCTTAACCCCTTTACTTTAACCGTTTATACCAAAAAAATCCAATAAAATAAAAGACCTTATGAAAATTAATCTATTTTAAGTATAGACTGACCCTTCTCATTAGAGCTTTTGTAAATACTTACTATAAAATTCTGTCATGTCTAAACAGACAAGAATAATTTGGTACCGGAACATCACATAAATAGTTTTACATTTCAGATATTGTAGGTGTATGCAAGTCGGCCGCTGACTTACAAGAGCTGACTGCCAGGAGTACAGGAAAACTGTTGAAGAAGAGAGAACTCACCCTTGTAGACAACTCTGGTGGCGCGGTTAGTATTTATTATAGATGGTATTGAAATAGTTATTTAGAGTTTTAATTTACAAGAAAAATGTCTATCGGAAGTTTATAAGTTGATATTGTAATATATGATTAACCTTTCAGGTTGTCTTGACAATGTGGGGAAAAGAAGCCGAAAACTTTGATGGCAACTCAAACCCAGTCATAGCTGTAAAAGTAAGTACACAACTGAATATTATTACCATAGATAGTAGAAATATAGGTAACCAGTGCCTGCGGGGGTGAAATGAAACCATACAATAAGTGTGATTCTTAATATTTCATTCAAACCAATTTCTAATTAAATATTGCATAAATAAGAATGTCCGTGTAGATTTTCATATAGCAATGTAATAAGGACCTTATATAAATAATATTATTAAAATAATATTATGTTACGTTTAGGGCGCCCGCTTGTCCGAGTTCAATGGCAGCAAGTCCCTGTCGTGCCTGGCCAGCTCCATGCTGCGCCTCAACCCGGACCTGGCGGAGGCGCACAAGCTGAGAGGCTGGTACGACAACGGCGGGGCTGATATGGAGACCGTTAATATTTCTGCCAGGTAATAAATACACTTTTAATATTAGAGCAGTGGTTGCCGTGTGGTAAAGGCTGGGACTTACAAGTTTGTAGTTCGTGGGTTCACAAAGTCAAATCTTTTATTTTAATTAAGCCATTAAGTGGCACTTTTTAGTGCCAAAATTTTTAAAAATAATAATTGATTCCACTGTCCATTCGCAAAGTTAGATTGTTATAGAGAAGAACAGTCAAGAAACTCCACAAATACCACAGTAAAAAATATACAAACAGTATGGAAACTACCTACAAACGCTCGAAACAGCACACTAACACAAAAATACGTGACCATTCGTTGCGACGCGGTACTTAGTATTAGTACTGACATTACCTCGAAAGTGCACGAACGGTCTCTTCGGTGCATACGTTTGTGTGAGTGTGCTGTTTCGAACGTTTGTAGGTAGTTTCCATACTGTTTGTATACGTTTACTGTGCAAATACCATTGATGTATTAAAAAGAGGAAGATACGGGACTGCTCACAGCGCTTGGTCCTACTAATCTAAGTGAATGCCCATAGCGGGTACTCAGTAGTACACGGCACATTGTTGATCACACAGCTCATTAATTTCAGTGTTTTATGTTTTTTTTGCAATAAATACGCATCAAAATGACTTCTTGTGTAGCTAAACAGTGTTTAAATAATACCAGGAAGAAAAATAAGTCACACGGGATCACTTATCACTCGTAAGTACAGTTAAAAAGGTTAGTTAGTTGAAATTTACAATAATATTGAATGTTTGCTTCGCCAAATTTGTGAGAGCGAGATAGATATTACAAACATGCGTGAGAGACACGATACGCACATATTGCAATGTCATTTCATTCATAATAGTAAACATTCGGTAATTCGGCCAACATTCGGCGGCTAACGCGATTTCGCTTGCACTACAGCGCCGTCTCATATCTCTGCCCTTGCCTATCGGTAACTGTTGGTTTGGGACTGGTGATGACACTGAACACAGATGTGTGAGTTTCGGTGCATGTAGTCGTGCGCCGAGCCCAGGTTTTCTGATCGCCATGTTAGCGCGTAACGTATCTTCCTCTTTTTAATACATCAATGGCAAATACTCTTTTTTTTAATCTAATCTTTTAATGCTAAACTGCCTATAGCCTTTGCCGCCTCTGTTCTTACTGTTGCAAATTTTCATATCACTATGAAACTCTGCAAAGAAGCTAAAGAACCATATTTTTTTTTGTGTATTCACAACTTATCCACCTATAAACCACCTTTCTCTCAAGCAACGTGAATTTTATGTTTGCCCCTCATCTGTTAAATGTTTGCATGTTTATTATTACACTATTAAATTGCCCTTCATACTCTAAGCAAAGTTACAAGCATCCAAGCCAAGGGCCAAGGTTGGTGATTAGTTTATCCAGCATAGAATCACTGTACTTGCATAGTAATGAACTTTTATTCCGTGATTATTACAACATTTACCCCATTTCACAGAGCTGGAGGCTACACGGGCGGCAGTAACGAATGGATCACATTCGCCGACGCCGAGGCTCGTCAACTCGGCTCCGGTGATAAAGGGGACTACTTCAGCCTACTAGGAGTACTAACATTTACCTTCGCTGATAACGCAGTTTACAAGGCCTGCCCACAAGAACAGTGTAACAAGAAACTTGTTGATCAAGAAAATGGACTCTACAGATGCGAAAAGTGCAACAGAGAATATCCTAATTATAAATATAGACTTTTACTGTCGGTGAGTGTTCTGTTATCTGTGCTATATTACCATAGTTACTTTTCCACGCTGATGATTTTGATTGTATTTTGTACGTGATGATACGACAACGTCGATGAATCTTTCAATAGTCAGTCAAAATCATTGTGACAATTGGTTATTTTCATTTCAACCTTACACTCGCGGTGCCGAAAGCCGTGAAACACGGATACGCGCATCCAGGAGTTCGCGCTAACTCGTCTACACTCGTAGCTTTCCGCAGTAGCACACGAGACACAGTCGGGAGTAGTCTTGCTTGCTACTCCGATGGATTTTTGGCATCTTATCTTTCTTACTCTCTTATTTTTAATACAAACATAATTGTAGAATGCTACAGCACATAGCGTCACAGCAGCAGCAACAGCCAAATCGTCGTCCATTATCTTTGAGATCGCGAACGCATCTGCGAACATTTGCTAGTGTGGAGGGATACGTATTTATACGCGAAGTTCACGGCGGAACCGCGTCGTCAATTCACAGCAAGATTCGCGAGCGTGTAGAGCGGGCTTTAGGGCAGTTTCAATTTACTGAGAATTGTAAAATGTTTAAAATAATAAATTTCCATCGCCTACTTCGACACATCCGAATTTTAGCAAATAAAATGCGACAAAAAACAAGCTAATATGCTTTCCAATAACTGTATGCCTTTGAATTAAGATTTATAATCCTTTAAATCTTCTGCTTCATTCAATAAATTCTTTTAATTGCAGGCTAATGTATCAGACGCGTCCGGCGACCAGCGCATAACGGCCTTCAACGAGGCAGCAGAAGCGATGCTGGGCACCAACGTTGCAGAGATCGGTCGCTTGTTTGAGTACGACAAGACTGCTTACACGCAGATGTTCGAGGAGGTCAAGTTCAAGTCCTTCGTGTTCAAGTTCCGCACTAAAATGGAGACTTATAATGTAAGTAGTGTTTGTATTTGAGTATTTGACATAACAACATCACTCCTGTATTCCCGGACGTTTAGGCGTGGCGATCTATTCGACAGTTATGTTATATTTCCCATGCAGAAAGCGAGCCATCAAGGAATATGCATCAAATAAATATAACAACAGCAGCACGGGTCGATCTTCAAGGTTAAGCAATGCTTGACGAGGTCGGTCCGTGGATGGGTGTCCATTTCAACATACCGAGTTTCCTCCGTGCCTCGGAAAGCACGTTAAGCCGTTGGTCCCGGCTGTCATTTGAAGATCTTTGACAGTCGTTACGGGTAGTCAGAAGCTTGAAATCTGACACGAGTGTTGCCAAGGGGTATGGTGTTACCCAGTAATTGAGTTGTGGAGGTCAGATAGGCAGTCGCTCCATGTAAAACACTGGTACTAAGCTGAATCCGGTAAGACTGGAAGCCGACACCAAAAACAATTAGGGAAAGGTTAAGCAGATGATGATGAAATATTTGATATATGACCAGTTTATCGATAAAAAGACAAAAAAAAAAGTTAAATCAAAAAATCAAAAAACCCGACTGCTTCAAAAGCGAACTAAAAAGACGTAAACAAGGAAAAAATCATGCTGTGCAGTCGGAGGATACATATTCGCGGGCTGGCTGACCAAAATCTGGTGTATCCTCCGCCTGCACAGCATGATTTTTCCTTGTTTACGTCTTTTTAGTTCGCTTTTGAAGCAGTCGGGTTTTTTGATTTAACTTTTTTTATTTATAAGTTTTTAGTTAAGTTTTTTTCGAATTAGATACATTTAAACATATAAGTGTTATATATTTTTGAAATCACCTCTTAAAACCCTTTATTTTGATACCCCACACACTGGGTTTGGAAGAAAAAGAAAAATTGGGACCCCACAATATGGAGCCCAAAATCCGCCATTTTTCTATTGTCCAATTTTAACGTAGCCTATGACACTCGCAGGGTTAAGACGAATCGATTGACGTATGAATCATCAAAATCGGCCAACGCGTTTGGTCTCTGGAACGCCACATAGGAACAAACATACATACATAGACTGATAAACACATTACCCTCCTTCGGCAGTCGGGTAAAAATAGAACACTTATAATAAAATTGATCACAAAAAATGGAGTCTACGAAAACGCCGTTTTCTATGGGCGTCGTGCCATCTGACGAAAAAAAAAAAAAAATTATAGGTATATTCTCCATATTGCTGATAATGATGAGATGATATGATTGCTGATGATGATGATTCCCTATAGCCATTGATCTGGCAAAAAAACTCACACTGCTAATGAGATATTCCATATGGAAACCCTAACCTAGAGGCAAGATTTACTGACCGGGCTTCATATGACCATAAACATTGTTTTACTATAGAATAAAGTACATATTTGTGTGAAACCATACCAAATTCAAAGTATGATCGGCGAACCTTGCCCTAAAACCTTACTTTTAGCTATCGCACTTGCGACCACTAGATGCGGAACATGTAAGCTTTTTAACCGACTTCCAAAAAAGAGGTCACGCTTGTGGCTAAGTTTTTTGCCATATATTAATGTAAATGTATTTTACAGGATGAAGCCCGCCTAAAGACCACAGTCATGAACGTACAACCAGTCGACTACAAGGATGCTAACAAAAGATTGATCGCAAGCATAAAGGCCATCTCAGGCGTCGAAGTCTAGTATATAACATTAATTTTAGTCTTAAAAACCAAACTAACGAGCCTATGTTTAAGATTCTGTTAAAAAATGATAATTCCATTAATCCACCTAGAAATGTGATTGGTAAAATTGATCATGAATTTGTAATAAGATTTAATTTCGTATTCGTTGTATTGTAATGTTAAATTATGTAAGTCTGGAACTACACAATAACCTACATATAATGATATTTTTTGTCAATAAATTTTAAGTTTTCATAAAAGTTCTGTTTTATTTGAACAAGTTTTCCATTGCATACTACCTGCATAAGTCTGCATTTGATTTAGGAAGAAAATATGTTATAGAAGACAAATACAAAGAGTCAAGCTAACAATGAATATAAACACCCATAAGTGGCATTTCACTTTATTTTAAGGAATGAATCACGGATAAACACGGATCCGTGATCATGGTGCTTACAACAGCACCGAAATATCGGAAACTCGCAGCAAACAGTAAACATGGTAAATATCCCGTTTCTAATGTTAATGTTTATAAACTATTGTTAAGATTCCGTACCCAAAGGGTAATAACGGGACCCTATTATTAAGACTCCACGGTCTGTCTGTCTGTCTTTCACCAGGCTGTATCTCATGAACCGTGATAGCTAAATTTTCAAAGATGATGTATTTCTGTTGCCGCTGCTATAACAACAAATACTAAAAACAGAATAAAATAAATATTTAAGTGGGGCAACTCTTCGTGCGCGAGTCCGACTCGCACTTGGCTGGTTTTTCTTTTGTTTTTAATAAAACATTGCCCACTCTAGGAATTTCATCCTGTATCGTGGGACGTGGGTGCGTTTACAAACATTTAAACTCACATAGGTACTCAAGACACCGAGATCCGGAACAATTATCTGTACCCCATAAAAATATTGATTTCGTGCGAGAATTGAACCCGCTACACGCAGCGCAGCAGCCGATCGCTCAACCAATACGCAAACTGACACAATCATAAGTATAAATTATTAAAATTAATTCATGAAAACTTTTTGAAGTGGGTATTCCTCGTCCCTGTCGCCGTCGCAGGCTGCGGTCCTGGGAATATTTAAAGAACTAAAGGAATCATTTCAACATAATGTACCTATTTTGTTACAAAATTCTTTTGTTTACTATTAATTTATAAAGATAAAAACTTTCTTTCGACAGAGCCAATTAACCGATTGCTTATCACAAAGGGTTCAAACCGAGGTTAATATACTTATAGAAATCAGCCAAGTGCGAGTCGGACTCACGCTCTAATGGTTTCGTACCACCGAAACCATATTATAGTTTACCTTTTTATTATGGTTAGTTACTATACTATGATAGAACTTATTGATAACAACACGTATCTTCTACTGGTAACATGGGTAGGAATATACAAAACAGTGGCGTGCGTAGGGGCGGGCTTTATGCTAGTATTATAATCAGCGTTGCCAGAACGTAACTTTTGTTACATTTTACGTAATTTTTGACCGTCTCACGTAACGTCCATGTAACACGACTCAAAATGTAACTTTTAGGACTTACTTAAAATATTAAAGTAATTGCCCACAAAAAAAAAAGTCGTGAAACGGAACGCATCTAAGAAACCTTTTGTTCGACGTATTGTCGCACTGTGCCCTGACTTTATTCAATCACTCAATCACGTGTATTTCTTAATCTTCCATCCCGCTTACTCCGGCGAGCGAGTGAGCAAAAGTTAAAGTTAGTAGTAAGTTAAAGTTAGTGGGTGGTAGTTAGTTAGTGAGCTAGCCCTCCAAAAAGAGTAAATAAATACAAAAGTAAAGTAATTTTATTAAATTTATTTCGTCAATAGTGTAGTGATTGGTTTGTTTTCGACACGTTTGTGCTAATAATACTTGGTTACAAAATGTTACATTTATTGTAGTTTTAATTTAATAAATAATTACTTATGGAATCAGTAAATCAACATCAAAGTCGTATTTGCAACTGAAATAAGTTTATTTTTGTATCAATCGTCAACTAAATATCAACATTATCAAGTCAAATAATATATTATATGTGTGCCATGCACTGCTTATAGCTTCAAGAAGTTCATGTAGCTATTTATTACTCATTGTTAAGCAAAGTTACTTTCCTTTACACGAACTAGAGTGGGCTAAGTACTTACTCGTACCTACCGGCTGGCTTAACCCAGACTTGATTTTGTTTATCGATCTTTTCGCAAATGCGACCAAGTAGGTACCTACCTACATAGTGTTGTTTCTCGTTGTAATTTGAATGGTCTAAACTATACGCAACGGATTTGCCCGCGGTAGTCGCGAGGGAAGGCCCGCCCGTGCCAAAATTCGAATAGTGGGCAAGTTCCGCTAAGTAGATGAAAAAAAATAACGTCAAGCTGTTGTATTTTATTATTTTTGTATCGTTTTCCACATAAAATAAGGTAACGTAACTTTTCTAATGAAAATGTAACTTTTTGAGATGTCTCATGTAACATTTGGCTATCTGCCACTGGCAACACTGATTATAATATTACTTATGTGAGGTAATGGGGTCCCGCAGCCTAATTGTGTAAGTGAATTCGGCAAAGGAAACAATCTGGTTCTTTCCCAAAAACACACACATACACAAAAAAGTTGAATAAAGATTCAACTGCTGCTGCTGCTGGTTTTTGGGAAAGAAACGGATTGTTTCCGTTGCCGAATTTACTTACACAATTAGACAGCCGTTTCCGCCCTTTGGATGAGGAACCTTAAAGTTGATAAGATTGAGGGATTTAACAGACTGCAGCGGATACAATCATTTCAATTGTGTTGTAGTGCGTGCGACGTAGAGCAATAGAGGACCATCGTGCTTTGTAGTATTTATATTCAAACACAATGCTAAAAACATTTGTTATCTTCTGTTTGTTTTCGAGTTCCTTTGCATGGCTTCCACCTGAACGATGCGAACAAGGAGAGACACCTCGAGAACGAAGAACTCCAGCTGCTATAAACGCTAGAATGGAACCTAGCATTGAGGACATCGCCGCCAAACAAAATGCGCTTTTGAAGGAAACCTATAAAAGTCACCAATTTCTTGGTGTGCCTATACGTGCTGAATGCGCTCCCGATGTGCCCAATTACATATACGCCCCGTATAACTGCACTTTCCATACTTACGGTCCTCGTAAGTTATCATCCGTGGCTTGTCATAACGCCGCCTGCAAGTTAACACACACCGTGTCTACAGTGGATACTTACTCATCGGCCGAAGGATACAATTGGGGCGTAACGATTTCCACAAAAACCTCGTTTCTTGGCAAGAAGTTCGAAGTGGGCGGAGAAATTTCAACTGGGGGAACGTACTCTTGTACCTATACAAAAGGAAGAACAACGACAGACACAGTGGAATGTTCCGATTCTTCCGGCAAAGGCGGACATCTTGAACTTTACAACGTTAAATCAGACATGGAATGTGATTTTGGTAGAATTACATTGGAGGACGATCCAAGGGACAACAATAGGCATTTTGTCAGGTCCCATGAATATTATTTCACTAAAAGTGAACTAGCAGAGATTGAAGACAGTGCAGCGGCTCGTTTTGAACCTTGCTTAGAAATTATGATTAATACAAGTAAGATTTCAGATCGGTTATTTAAAAAAATAATGAAGGCGATCCCTCTTTTCAACCCTTATACAGATAAGGTTTTGGTAAACTATCCCAGAACTATCACGGTAATTTATTTGAAGAAAACAAAGTTTATTCAAGAATATAGTAAAATTATACCATTTACCACCGAGGGCGGAGATTCCGTATTCCAATACGTATGTATGATGACTCCATTTTAACGTTTTGGCTAATTAAAATAATATCTATTTATAGTAAACTAGCTTCTGCCAGCGGCTTCACCCGCGTGCTAGTTAGAAATTATCCCAAGGGAACATATTCCCGGGATAAAAAGTATCATAGGTGCTATTCCAGACTATAATCTATCTCTATGCCATTCACACAATTTCATCCAGATGAATGTGAAGAAGTAACAAACATACACACTCACCGACTTTCGCCTTTATAATATTAATATATAGTGTGATTTATGTAAATTACGTGTTTTTGTACCGTAGATATCAGACATAATCCGCATCGCTTTGGACATCCGCATCCGCAATAATTATTGTTGATGTTCGTGCGGATGCGGATGTTGCTCAGTGGGGTGACCATAAGCTCTTAGAGTAAGGTTATTTTGAGTGTGTGTAAGGGACAGATGCATATGACTTGTATACATCTGTCCCTTTTGTACAGTTTTGACACGTCAGGGCACGGGGCAGGTCGTGACCAGAAAGAAAATAGGCGGCTGTCGCGTGCTGTACACACACACGTGCTCATTGACCAATAGGCGCGAAGATTTAGTTTGGTGTCAAGACCCGACACGTTTGTTATGTTTAATTTTTAATACTATCACCAATTTATACCACGCAGATTTTTATCGACACCACGAGCCAGTGTTCCTCCTAGCGAACAATTGTTCAGGTAGTTGGGTTCACAGAAAAAATAACCATTACGTTTTAGTCGGGTTTAATTTATTAGCCTCTGCTAAACCGATTTGAAGGCGAAATTTGTTTATTTAAATTACTAAATATAAAATAAGAATATAATAAAAATAATATAATATAGGTAAATAAATAATATACTCAAACAAAAAAAAAATGTTTGTTTCTTTACATAACGATATAACTATGTTAGGTTTGGAGTCACCTTTTAAGCAAAGATTTTGCTTGTATTAGGTGGTTCCGCTCCTCCAGTTTACAGTCATTCTACAGATGTGTGAGATATAAGCAACAAGATTAATTTAAGACTATCTAACATTTGATAAATCATATATCAGCAAGGGATCGCACTGGGTGTAGAATATGTTTGTGAGTGTGTATGTGTGTACGTTTGCGTGAAAGTGTGTGTGTGTGTGTTGTAAAAATAGGTATAATAAAAATTACTATCATACATTGAGATAATATGTACTACGTACTAGAGAAGCTATCCTAAGCAAAATGCATGCTCCATTTTGTCAATTTTGACAAGAGTTTAAACTAAAAAATTCGCTGCAGCGCTGAAACAATAATTAGTCGTCTAACAAAACAATATAAACATGCAGCGCTAGAGCGTTTCTAAGGTGTAGTTTTCTCGCGACCAAAAAGACGGAAGCGCCGTGATTTTCATTGCGCTTACGCGTTTCATTCAACTTTGTAATTCATATAGACTAAATTGCTGACTAACTACAGAAGTGACATAGCATTATACCTAACAAACTTCATTAGAATTCACACTTTTTCAAAATTTATTATTAGTTGAAATAACCGACTGTTAAAGTATATGATACTTTTGTATTTCTTTATTTAATATATAATCAAATGCGCTTACAATAAGTTAAAAACATATACAATTGGAATAGGGAATTTTACAATTCGCTTGAAACACGAATCTTTTGTATATTTTTAATATTAATTATGTTAATTTATTTACCCCTAAACAATATAAGTTTAGTTAACTTTTGACGCCTCGATAAATAATTATTAGTCTGATTAATTTTAGCTTCGTACTTCAAGCGAATTCTTGTGTATTTGTTTATGATGGCCCGTATCAAATGTGTTAGGTGATTTAAAGTGCTTGGTTGATCAAAAGAATGTTGAAGCAAATATGTAAATTTTTCCTTGTGAATAAAATATTCCAAAGTATTAACAGTAATATAACTGAAATGATATTAAGTAGAGAGACTGATTCAGAAAACGCCTGCCCGCTTTTGTGGTATATTTATCCTCTTCGCGAAAATGCAACGAACATACATAAGTATGATTGGATGGTATAGGTCTACCAGAATCTCATGGCAAAAAGGGAAATAAAAATTTGTTGTATGCAATACTGGGGAAATTGGATCAAACGATCTTGATACTGTTTAATTTTTATTTATGTCTTTAGTATTAATGAACATGAGGTACCTATATTATAGTAGTCACAACGGATCTTTGTGTCTTTGAACTTGGTCCTGCCAACGATTGCGTAAGAAACAGTTTGTCATTGAGTATACTGCATAGAGTAAGCGAGATAGGACGATGAAAAAAAAAACAAAAGATATTTATTTCAACTGAGCCACCAAGCGGCACTTTTGAATGTCACAATTTAAATTTACATGGAATAAAAGTTGATTCTACCGTGCATTCGGCAAGTAGCTTGTTATGGAGAAGAATGCACAAGAAACTCCGTAAGCTTATGTGACATACATAAGCGAATGAAAGAGACAGTTATACAATGCTATCTTCACCTTCAACATTGACACAAAAATAGCTACTACGCGAGGTCTTGCAACCAATTCAGAGACACAAAGATCCACTGTGAGTATTATAGGTATGTGTATGAATAATGTTGTTATACATCGTGTTCTTAACATAGGAAAAATAAATCAATTGAATATTAATTTATGTACTAATTTATTATTTAGCATTTAAATCATACTAATAACTTAAAACCTCATTCAGAACTAGAAAACTAGAATACGATTTCATGAACTCCAGTGGCATTTCAAAAACTTGTATCTTTGTAGTTTTATGTCATCTCTCTCCATCAAAATGGTTCTTTTTCATTGGCATTTAACATATTCAAAACCAATCTCTTTATGTATAAAGTCTGTAAAAAATAATAAAATGTACCATGTTACTTATATGTATAAGTCATTCATCATCATCAGTCTTCAAATTTTTTTTTAATGTAAGTTTTATGGCCTGGTTGCTAGGACCTTTTAGCCACGTCTTTGGAAAGAGTTTTGGATCTTATATTTATTCTTTAGTATGCATTAGAATGCGGATGTAACAGATTCTAATGTTTTTTGGAGTATTTGGCAGCAAATTGTATCGAGTCAGTCTTCCCAGTAAGCTTTGCAGAGGCAGTCAATACTACAATAAAATACACCGCTCCACTATCCCGAGATCGCTTTTGTCAATGATTTTACAAATTGTCCAGTTGCGGAGACAGTTGAGATACAAAACTACACCAATAATATATCACAATATCCACTAGGAATCAATTTGCAAATAATATTAACAGCCACTGAACTTCACTCGACAAAATCCCGCCAAAAACTCCCGTCTATATACACGTCCCACTGCAGGGCGCAGATTATTACTTAATATTTTTCTTACGTCAAAGATTCTCAATCTCCGTTAAAATCAATATCTTGTCGAAGAATTAGTAACAGTTACATTACTGTTGCCATTTCCTTCCAGCCATCATTCGATGTGCCCTGACCTACGATTTACCATATAATAGTAATGGAAAGAAATTAAAATTAAGTAAGAAAAATATAAATTAAACTAAAAGTATCAAAACAAGTCAGTCCAACTTACCGGTCCACTCTACGACGCACTTTAAAATCAAAGATTGAGTTAGATTTACGCCTTCTTCTTCCCTTATTTTATGATACACAGTGAAAACAATATGTCTCGCATGAGATCGAAGTGGGTTTTTCGACATATTCACAAAAATAACAAACTTTCAAGATAATATCAAAAAATTTCAGCAGCGGTTGACACATCAAGTACTTTGATTCGACAGGTGACAATTGACATTGCCATAATATGAAAATCACAATTTAAAAAAAATAAAAAATGCCATGAGATTCTGGTACACCTATAGGTGTACCAGAATCTCATGACAACAGTCTGTTTTTATCCCAAAAACTACTTTTTGCAATACGAAAAGTTGTTTTTGGGAAAGAGACAGATTGTTTCCTTTGCCGAATTCACTTACACAATTAGGCTGTTGGTATCTTCACTGCGGTTAATTTAGATAAATTTTATAAATTTTTTCCTATCTATTCGGCCCAAACGTGGAAACCTTAAATAAACAAAATGTAACAAATTATGTCTTACATTATATAATAATTATTTTTCATCTTTTATCTTTTTTCATTGAATAACCACTGTCAGTTCTTTTCTAAATATATGTTATTATTATTTTCTGCTTTAAAAAGAAACATCAGCTAATTTTACCTACACTTGTTATACAAATTGTCACATCTGAATTTTTAGTCTATATGAAAATTGACACAACATGGCGTCCAGCAAATATATTATTAAAATTAAATTTTAAAATTATTATCTAGTTAGCCACAATACATATGAAAAGTTATTCCTTTGCTCTTCGCCGTATTGGTTGAATTATTAGTGCAAAATCTTAAAACACACGACCGGCATATTGAATGCGTTTGAACGTTTTTTCGTTTAAAAACATAAAATGACTTAAGCGCCCAAGATCTAGCAAGCACATAAGTGAATTGCGGCTAGAAGACCGCAATTGAACAGAACACAGTAGTGATGGGTGGTGACATGGTATAATAACATACTCCGTATACTTCGCCTGGTATGTTCTTCCCAGGATGGCCTAAGCCTACGTCACGATAAGTGTTACCATTGATTGTCCTTTTTAGAAAATTTAGGTACTTTCTCATGTAGTTAAGGAAAATAAAATTAATTACTAACTAGCTTAACTATTTAGTAACTCATGTGATTCATCTATGTTCATCTATGTCATGTATATTTAGTGTTAAATTAATTTATATTTTGAATTATTAGTTCAAAATTGCTTTGTTAAGATAAAAATGCATTTTGCTCGGGTATTTCAAAAACACACAGTGGCAACACATCGAATTGACAAGTGTCATACTGACAACTAGCCATTTCATAGCTATTGTCGTGTCACTCACACTTATAGCGTTGTTTCGCTCGGTGAGAAAAATACTGTGGCTCCCAAACATTTGTGATGAACCCGTGAACTTTGAAAGATACACAAGAAAAAATGTTAATTGTTCCGTAAACTGTAAAAACAGCAGTATAAAAGGCGGCGTAATATATTTTTTTCTTTTCCCAATGAAGAGACGCTTTTATATACGTGGCTTCAATATTGTAACTAACTCCACCTAAAATAACTGGTATGTGCCTTTCATTAATTTATTATTTAATTTATATACGCGTTCTATAATTTAAGGCATAGTTGTGTCAATACGTCTTTACGCCCGAACTTAATTAACCTAACCTAATTAATTTTTGACTTATTTTAGTCAAGTCAAGTTTTGTGAGTTTTCGTTCAGAAATAAATAAAAATACTAAAATGCAATCAATTAAAAGAAAGTAAATAAATAAAAAAAGTATCAAATATGACGATTTATTAAGAATTATAAAACATTTGTACTTATTGTATTATTTTTATCTTTTTCCCTTAGAGCATTTAACCTATGGAGATGGCATAGCTGAGCGTACCCCTCTGCCAAAGTCGCTTGGCCATATGACCATACGCGTTATATAAAACTAGTTCATTCGCCGACCGCCGCCATTGTGTATCGTATTGTGTCGCAAGTAAGTTCTCCGAAAAAATGGTTAATTGTGCGGTTTCCTCTTGCAAAAAGCGAGCTGCCACTTTCAATTTGCGAAGCCATGGTGTTTCCTACCACATATAAGTATAAATTATACATCAAAATAGTTTTATTTAAGAACAATGTCGAAATAATGGATAATGCCTTTACGATAGAAAAATTCAGTGGTACGTTGGTAGCACAAACGCAGTACAGGGGCTGACAGGGTAGCGATGTGCATAGTGCTGGGACAACGTGAATGAATGATTGATAAATTAAATGATTTTTTTGAATCAGTATGTTCAGTATCAAAATAATTTTGTTTGTGTTGGTTTCTGGGCGTCAGGTTGAACTAAAAAAAATATATTATTTATAAATGTCTATGAGAATAGATTTAAATTCTTTTCTTTTCAAGTTTTAGGCTAATAAAACGTAAGTTTGTTCGTTTCGTTAGTGAGTTTTCAATCATTTTTTAATCCCCGACGGAAAAAGAGGGGTGTTATCAATTTGACGTAAATTGCTGTGTATCTGTGTGTCTATCTGTGGCATCATAGCTCCTAAACAGATGAAGCGATTTAGATTTTTGTTTGATACCTCTATCGAGAGGAGACTATCGCAGCCATGGTAGTTACAATGACAACCCCACTGCACATTAATTCGAAGCCATATACAATTGCGAATGTTAAAAATACTCAAATGTTCGTTTATCCTTTTTAACCAAAAAAGTTGATCCACAGAAATGTGTTCGACATGTATATAATAAACTGGTACATTTAAAAAATCAGTGATTGCCTCTAGGCGTGATCATTGAGACATGTATATGAACTAGATTATGGCTATGAAACCATACACGTATGTTTTCCTATATAAGATATCAAACTAGCTTAGCTAGGAAACACCGTACTCAAATAGTTCAAAACAAACGAAAAACTGACGTGTTAAAGTGTTACATAAAAAAGTTTCAAATAAAAGTCTATCCGGTTGATTGTATTATTTATTATTTACGCTTTCCTACTATTTAACACGTATACATAATATCCGTATTAAAGAACGGTGCTCATGTATGAATCCCGAATGCCCGAACCTAAATAAAACAAAATGTCAGTGACAGTTTCATACTATTCTAAGCTGAAACCTGTAGGTACTTTAGTTTATGATTAACATTGTTCCAAGACGTATGCCACCATTTTTTTGGGTACTACACCCAGTTCGTCTACCATGCATGGTGTATTTGGATATTACATTTATTTGTAACGTCATTCTTATAGGAAAGACACGGGTCCAACAATATATATTATGTAATTATGAAATATTATTCACTAAAAATAAATTCTATCGTTCTTTTTTTAGTGTATCTTAAATTCTCCTACCTTTCTTACCTACCTACGTAGTTTCGCAGACCACAAATCATATTTCGTATCTTTTTTTATTTGTGAAATTATTTACTTAACTTTATTTTTAAGTGTACCAAAAATAAAACGAATGAACATTTTGCTCATTCATTTATGCATTAAAATGAAATTCCACTCATTCTTCGTATCACATCACTAGCACTTTGTGTTTGTTGTCGTAGGATAACTGTTTAAATACACACAAAATTTCAATGAATGTGTGTTTTTTGATTGTGTGATTATTATTTCTTCGTGTGCGTTTGTAGCAATAGGATCCATGTATCTGTGGGTGATTGTCAAATTTTTGTAGTGTGCTGTATGTGTTTCCCTCGTCCCCCGCCGAAAGTGGCAGAAAAAGTTGTTCGGTGATTCGCGGCTTGCCATCTCCATAGGTTAAATGCTCTAAGCTTTTTCCCCACGAAAAAAGTTTGAGAACCGCAACGCAATTGATGACGTAGTCTTAGGCCAATCACGTGACCCAGCTGTCACGGCAAGAGACTACCATGTCTTGTTCTACCATGGGTGGTGACTTCTCTAGTGCGTAGTACATTATTACCTCAATGCTATCATATTACTTTATTTCTCTACCATAAAAAGCAGTTCACTATCACTGCACTGCACTGCACTATCCAATTTGTAGGAAACCTAACTTGGAAATCGGAAAATGTAATCGTAGCAGTCACGAATAGATTGGAGCCGATTTCGTCAAAGAGTAAAATAATAGTACATTACGATATTAGTGCGTTATAACCAATACGCACGTATATCGTACGACGTTTTTTAACACATTTGCGAGGAAACTGAAAAAAAAAACATTTTATATTTTGTTCATTTCTAATTATTGAAACAGTTAGTGAAATTACAATTATTAAAATATAATAATAATAATAATAATATCGTTTATTTATAATATAAGGCACATTTTACAATAAAATATCTTAAACATATAAAAGAAGACAGTTTCTTATTTGCCTGAACTAGGTTGAACCTGTGTTTCAGGGTATAAAGTGCTTAAAACTTATAGTAAATAATAATAAATTAACAATAGGTATGGTATAAGAATACTTAAATTAAAGACACAGCAAAATTATTATTTTGTTACAGCCAGGAGATCCTCTGTCTCTCCGTAAGAGATGCCAAGTAGATGTTCAAGGATAGTCTTTTTACAGCTAAAATAATTTAATTTATACATACTTAATTTTCTATTTAATCTATTGTACAGAAATGGACCTAAGAAAGTAAAGAATCTATTTACAAAGACATATTTTGAGGATGCATTAGAATCGCAGACAATGTCATTTCGTCTCTTATTATTTATGTATTCGGCGTTATAGGAAAGCATGGTGTGTTGTTTTAATACTAAGTGCATAATGAAAAGCTGCCGAACAGTCAGCACGTTGCAGGATTTGTAAAGCAGATCAGTGGGGTAGAGAAAAGGGTGGAAATTGGCTACTTTTAAAATTGCTCTCTGAGCCCGTTCAAGAGGCAGTAGATGCGTTTTTAGTGCGCCACCCCATGAGGTGATACAGTATAGGATTACAGATTGACCTAGGGCCAAATAGACTTGTTTGATCAATTTTGTATCTGCAATCGTTCTCAACTTTTTAAAAACATAAATTAGTTTGCGCACTCTATTAACTAGGCTATCTATATGAGGTCTAAAAGAGAGTGTTTCATCTATAATAACCCCGAGATATTTTATGTTGCCTGTTTTGAGGATGAAAGGACAATTACACATGCTGACTGGGTGGAAACCACATTTATGGGCATACAGATGAGAGTTAGTAATGTTAACTTGAGGCTTGCGCATGGAGAAGTGAATATATTTTGTCTTCTCAGCATTTAGTGTTAGTAAATTGCTTTGTAGCCAATTAGTCACAGTATTGAAACCTTGTTGAGCGAATTCGTACAATTCATTACTGGTTTTCGCGGTAAAGATTAACGCCGTGTCGTCGGCATATGATATGAGTTTGCCTTGTTTAATATCTAAATTACACAGATCGTTAATGTAAATCAGAAATAGGGTTGGGCCCAGTATGCTTCCCTGAGGAACACCATAACCAGTACTATTTTGCTCATCGCTAGTAATATCGTCTATTTTAACATATTGAGATCGATCGTCTAAGTAGTCAGCAAAAAGTTTCAGCGGTGTTCCCCTAATTCCTAAAGCCTCTAATTTTTTTAGAAGCATAGGAACGGACACCGTATCAAAGGCTTTGGCTAGATCAAGGAAAACTCCCAGGGTCTGGTTTCCTTTGCCAAGTTCTTCTGCGGTATAATCTGTCAGACTATGCACCGCATCGGCTGTGGATAATTTGGCTCTGAACCCAAATTGCGCAGATGATAATAGATTGTTTTTTTCTAGATAATTAACTAGTCTATTGTTTACAATTTTCTCTAGTATTTTAGATATTGAAGGGAGTAAAGATATCGGTCTATAATTATTTACTAAGTTTTTGTTTCCGGTTTTAAAGATAGGGATTACAACTGCTTTTTTCAGATATCCAGGGAAAATACCTTCAGATAAACAAATACGAAATATATGCGTTAAGGGAGGTACTAGGATATGCTTAAAGGTTTTAAGGATCTTATTGCTTATATTATCCCATCCAACTGCACAGTCATCTTTTAGACCAGATATCATTCGGGTTATTTCGTCTTCGTCAGTATCCAGCAAGCCAAAAGATTTTAAAGCACATCTATTATTTTGGGAACATGGAGGAACACAGTAATGTTTTGGAATCTGTTCGGCAAGAGTATTCCCGACATTTACAAAAAAGTTATTAACGTGGTTGGCTGACAAGAGAGGTGATGGATTAGAAAGCAGCAAGCTCGAATTTGATTCACGCTGTTTTGTCCTGTAGGTGACGTTCTTAATATGTTTCCAAAGTTGCTTACTATTGTTGCCTGCTCTATTTAATTCATTTCTATCGTAATTAATTTTTAAGTTCTTTAGGAGGTTGTTGCAAAAATTTCTGTATCTCTTATAGGTTATTTTAATGATTAGATTATCAGGGTTACTCCTAGATCTCTGATGAAGTTTATCTCTGTGTCTTATACACCGAATTAGGCCAGGAGTCATCCAAGGCTTGATGTTACGAAGTTTTTTGTTTACTATAATAGAAGTCGTATTACGTAATATTGCTAATTGAACATGTTTAATTAAGTACGATAAAGCAAAATTAGCGTCAGCAGTATTGTAAACTGGGTTAAAGTCAAGATTGCATAAATCATATTCGAGTTTGTTTGTGTTTAATTGCGTTTTCGTCTGGGGACGATTTAGCTTAGGCAGCGTTAATTTAAGGGTTAGTAGAACAGCGTGATGATCTGTAATAGTTGAGTTAGTAACAAGCGTAAAATATGAAAAGTTGGATTTGATAAACATATGATCCAGACAGGAACCGCTCTGATGAGTAGGCAAAGTGTGTGCGGGGAGAAAACTATGGTATGAGCAGATATTAAGGTAATCTTGGGTCCCAAGATCGCGGTTTTCAGAGTTAATGTTTATATTTATATCACCTGTTAATATAACATTCTTAAACGAGCTTAGTGCTTCAAAAATCTGGTTTAAGGATGCGTGAAAAGAGTCTAAGTTTCTAGCAGAAGGGGACCTATATATAGTGATTATTGCTGTACTTGTACCAATTTTGATAACCAAACAATTACCCACACAGTCTTGAAGTATTGGTTCTTCGATTGTGACTATTAATGATTCTTTGCAATAAACAACCACACCATCGTTTTGATTGTTGTTTACTGTTGTATACCATAAGTTGTATCCCGGCATTTCTGGGAGGTGTTCCTGGCGATTAGATAGCCAGCACTCGGTTAGTACCATTATGTCACAATCAAAGTTAAGTCTATGGAGAAAAACGTTAAAGCTATCTATGTTCTTATAAATACTGCGAATGTTTTGAGTCAGTATGGTTAGTGAGTTTTGATATTCAGAAAGATATTGCCTGCAGTCCTCAACCTCACATGACTTTGCATCGGTACGAAAAGTATTATCTATATCGTTCAATAAGGTATTATCCATAGTATAAGAGAAAAAATAAAATAAAATAAACGAACAATAAAATTAAGTCTTAAATATATTCGAATATGTGGCGCTCTTAGGCGCCTTCATAATCAATCGAGTTAATGTACCTATCGAAAATGATACGTAGTTGTAGTTGTTTTTTTAATTATGTTTTTATTATTATTATTACTATTCATAATGTCATTGTTTTGTGTTAGGGTAAATGTTGGAGACGACGAAACTTCTTGAAAGGCGGCAGAAGAGCATTGTAATTCGTCATTAGTTGTAAATAAAAAAATATCCTCAGTAGAAGTAGAGGGGCGCGGCTCAGGGCAAAACTTCTTCGTTTGTGGCTCCAAATTTATTGCCTGAGTTATTTTGGCACTTATATTTGCTTTGTTTTGGATGGAATCTTCTACATAAGATTCTGCTACTGCGTTAGAACGCCACCCGCCATGCCGCTTTAAAGTCAATATAATCAGCTCCCGAATCAGCAAGTAATGTAGCTGACGTTCTTCTGAAACTGTGCCCTGTATAACAATCAGCGTCCGGCAATCCTAAAAACTTGGCGACTTCCTTTGGCATGGCACCGAATTTATTTATGCCAATAGGTTGCGCAGTACATTTACCTTTTTGGTAATTCTGAAAGAAATTATTATTTTTTGCCTTAGTCGTACGCAGAGCTTCATATTTTTTGACCACGTCATAAAATGGGCCGTTGATAATAAAAGATGGGCGTATTTTGTTTTTAGTGTTTGGGATTTTAATTAAAAGCATTTTGCCTTGATTTTGCCTTGATTTTCAATGTCATTTGTGGTAATATTGTGAAGCTCTTGCCGTCTACATGCACCATTAATACCAAATATTAACGCAACCTGAAAAGAAATAAAAATGTGTAAGATAAGGTAAAGGTACTTAGCTTACAGACGGTCGTTAAAAAATATGTAAGAGTATGTACAGTAGGTAGATCAATACATAAAATAAGGAGGCAAACTGACCTTAGTTGCCAGGTACTGGCTATCTGGAGCATCTCTTAGAAACTTTTCGACGTCATTTGATGACAGTACCTTAGATTTTTTCTTTATAAAACCATCAGCGTCTCTTTAAAAATGATAATAAATTAATATCGACACCATTTTTCATCTTGATGGTACTTTTCAGCATCGAATATGTTGTCCACAACGAGCTAGGCTTATATTTACTAGCTAGTTCATTAAGACGACGACTAACGCCAACGACCTTGAGGGAACAAAACGCGCACTCATTTCACACCCGCGCGACCAGAAATTTAGTAGTTTTTTGTACTTTTCTTATTATTCTATGACTTTAAAAAAAAAGCTTCAGATCAAAATGTAGATAATTAAATTATCTTTGATATGGTGTCAATTTCATTAATATACGCCCAGCGGTTTTGTTGTGATTGTCGTGTTTTTGTCCGTTTTAGACATAACTTTACAAATTAATTACACTATGTTATACGAATAAAACTCAAAATTTGCTCAGATGAAATTATTAAGAAAATGGTCTAATATAACATATATTTTTTCCAATAAATTACGATTAGCCGTTTAGACGTGATTCTCATTTTAAAATCAGCTACTCAAGGGAATCGGCGCCTTAAAATACGCCAAAACTACATTTTCGGAAAATGACTTGGCATTTTTCATGTTTTTCCACTTCAAAAAATTTTCATTCGTGGATAGGTATCTGTACGGGTTGTAAGTCCGTACATGTAATTTGTCGTGAAGGTTTGTAAGTTAAGTTAGTGAAGAGAAACGCGTTCCACTAAGATGCAGTTAAGTTTATTGAGAGTAAGTTACAGTACTTGAGCGGAGGCGATTATTTCTCTCAGTTGTTGATAGTCACACACTTGTATGTTTACTACGATTAAATTAGTTAATAAGGTTATTTTTATAATGCGCAATCGTGACGCGCATCGCTGGTCTAAAGTAGGTTACAGCGTAAGCAGAAAAATGTACGGCGATGAGACCGTACATATTGGCAACCCCTAAAGAAGTTAAGATGAGTAAAGAGAGAGAAAGAACCGCCTGTACAAAGTTAAGGCTTAATGTTAAAGTAAGTATACAATTAATCAAAAGTAAAGGCAATGTTGTCTCGATGCCCTTGAGGTTGAGTGTGGCAGACGTGGTCGCGCGCCTGCTGGTTTTCGTCTCTGGCAGTCTGCTGTCGAGGTCCCATTGGCTGAAGTTCGATGTCTTCATGTTTTGGCTTCGTATTTGTTGTCCTCGGAAGTCGTTTCCTGAGCCGTACGCAGTATTTTCTTGTGACGATCCCCAGACACGTGATGACAGCAATTGTAAGTAAAAGGTAACTAATTGCATATTGGTGAATATCATGCTGTGTGATGGTGGATGGTAGTTGTGGCTCGTTCTCTTGTTGGAACCGTAGTTTCTTGTCGATTACTGTGAAGTCGTTTTTCTTGAGAGTGAAGAGTTCGTCTTGAGAGCCGTGTAGTGTTGTGTTGACAATGTTATTAATCGACGAGTTCAAGTTCGGTACATGCATGTCGTAGTTTACGTTGAGGTTACTATTGTACTGATTGTGTGACGTGATGGTGAGCTCTTTTGACTGCAGAACACATCCTTGACTCAAAGTTACAATAGCCGCTGATGTGATAGTTTGCGAAGTTACGTCGTTATCACAAACAGTACGTAATTCGCATCTTCCGCAACAAACAACCAGCCAGCTGTTTGATTCTTGCAATTTGATCCATGCCTCGTCGCATGACACACTGACGACGTTGCATGGCGACGTAGTTACCCGATGACCCAGTAGTTTTGCTTCGCAAGGTGCATTCTTGTTCTGTAAGTTGAACACTGGTATGTTTGCGTTGCAAATAAAATTATCTTTTTGTCTTTTGGTACATTGCTTGAAGTCTTCATCCTTTAATGAGATGTAAGACTTCTTTTCAAAGTTCACGGCGATGTACTCTGACGATAACTGCATCAATTTGAATTTTTCCTCAGTTTTAAAAGGTATAGCAATAGCCCGGTAGTAGGTGAAGTCCTCGTCCGAGATCAACGGAATGTGAACTTCGAACATAAAGTAGTTTTTTGTTACTCGTGCTTTCACGTAGAGCAGTTTGTAAAGTTCTTTGATATCTTGTTTGATGTTGGTCGTCGGTAGTGTCAGAGTTCTCGGCAGTTTGCCGGCTATGTCTTCCATTTGTTTGACTAGGCTGACTGGTGATATCAAGTGCACGTCCATGTGCCCACTGTAGACATTCGTGAGGGTGTTTAGGAGCATTGTTTGAATTTCTTTAAGATTTCGTAATAGTAATGATGCTGTGAGCGAAGCGGAGTTGAAGTAGCTTGTAGCCATCATTATTTGTGTTTCGGTTTCAATGTTGCCCAAATTCGACTTAGTTTCATTCATGAAGCGTTCTATCATTTTGCATTGTAATTTAATGTTTTCATCGTTTTTTTTCAAAACATCGTTTTGTAGTTGCATAATTGACGTTTGGTTTTTTGCGAGTTCGCGTAAATAGTTTTCGTTGCGTTGAATGGCATCAATATCTTGGTGATATTTGTCAGCAAATCTCTGGTCTAAGACGCCGAACAAGCTGTTTGCTACCATGCCTACTCCGTCGATTAAGCCGCGTTTTTTGCGTGTTGATAAATGCTTGTGCGGGGCCAGCAGGATCGTATTGTAGAAGTTGATTAGTTCCATCTCGTGTGAAAGTTGATCTGTCGTAGCTTGGCAATAGCTTTGATGGATTTTCTGGCATAAGCTATTTACACCGTTGACGTAGTTTTCAATGTTTTGAACGCCTTGCCAGTAGTTAGTTAGATTGTAGTACGTAAGCAAAGTCCATTCGTCGTGAATGAGTTCAATTTTTCCTATGGTGTCATAATAAATCGGCCGCTCGGGTTCTAGGTTTGTAATCTGAGTTCCTGACCTTTGTTGCGTACCATATGATCCATTCACGAATATCAACATTGTGAAAATACACATCAAAATGTTTGTAAGACATTTTTTCGTTGACTGTTTTGTTGTGGTAGGTCTTTTAGTTTTGTCAGCGTTTTGTAAGTCCGTCTGACATTCTTCACTATCTCTGTTGCAAGTAGTTTCGATGGGTAGAGCAGATAGTTTTACAATTGGTCGTTTGATGACACCGGTTTGTGTTTTCAGGGTTGTCACTAGAACGTATCCGTCGGCTCCAGGGTGTAATTTCAGCACCCGTCCCATGGCCCATTTTCCTGGCGGCAAATTGTTGTCCCGGACTAGTACGATGTCCCCCTCGTTGAGGTTTTTCTTAGGATTGTTCCATTTGCTGCGCCTTTGAAGTTGTGTTAGATAGTCGTTTGACCAATTCTTCCAAAATTGTTGGTACATGTGTTCAGTTAGCTGCCATCGTCGGCGTAGATCTATGTTATGTTTTTCGTTGTAGTCTGCTCGTGGTAGAGACATTGTTGGTCCCCCCGTTAGAAAGTGACCTGGTGTCAGATAGTTATAGAATTCTTCGGGGTCCTCAGTAAGCTGGCAAAGTGGCCTGGAGTTCATGCATGCTTCTATGTTCGCAAGCAAGGTAGTAAACTCCTCGTACGTCAGTTTTTGGTCTCCTAGCACCCGACGAAGGTGATACTTCATCGACTTGACCGCTGCTTCCCATAGTCCACCAGCGGTTGGCCAAGCGGGTGCATTGAAGTGCCATTGTACTCCCATGTCAGCAATACTATTGAAGAAGTCTGGCGATAAGATTTGCTTGAAGTCTTCAAACTCTTTCTGAAGCAATCTTGATGCGCCGATAAAGTTTGTACCACAGTCCGAGTAGACGTGACCTGGTGTACCGCGCCTGGAGCACATTCTCTGGAAGGCTGCTATGAATGTTTCGGTGCTTAAGTCCGATGCGAGTTCGATGTGTACAGCCTTAGTTACCATGCACACGAATATGCATATGTAACCCTTTGAGGTCCGCACTCCCTTTCCTTTGTTAAGTTTGACTTCCACGTGTCCTGTGAAGTCAACTCCTGTGTGGGTGAACGGTCGCGATGGTGTCACACGTTGTGGTGGTAGTTCTCCCATGAGTTGGTTTAACTCCGATGGGTTGTAGCGGTGGCAACGCACACAGCGCCGTAGTTCAGCTTTTACCGCTCTGTTGCCGCCAACGATCCAGTACCGTTGTCGGATGTGCGCTAAAGTTAATCTGGCTCCTCCGTGTAAAGTCGTAAGATGAGCTTGATGAATCACCAACTCAGTAAGTCGTCCACTCTTAGGTAGGATGATTGGGTTCTTCATCTCGAAAGGTAGAACAGAGTGGTTCAGTCGACCACCGACTCGGATGATGCCTTTGTTGTCCAGATATGGCGTAAGTTTGAAAATGTAACTTTTAGTAGAAATAGTTTTAGTAGTTTGAAGTTGTTTGTATTCTTGCGCAAGTTCCGTTTGTTGCACATATTTTATTATTTGTTCTTTTGCACTGCTTAATTCGCACAAAGTAAGGCATCCGGTGTCACGTTTGGCCTTGTTTCTTGTATTTGCAATGAATCGTTGTATCCATGCTGCAATTCTGTTCACTTTGGTCAATGAACTGCAATTAGTTAATAAATTATGAATACAATTATTGTTTTCTTTGTTCGTTGGGTTTGATTTTGCTTGGCAAACGCTGCCTATGTTCGTAGTAAATGTGCATGTTACGTTTTCTTCACGACTTTGTTCTTGGAAGCTAGGCAGAAATGTAGGACCTTCCCACCACAGACTGAAAGTTTGTAGCTTGGTGGGTAGCATGCCTCTTGATGCGCAGTCTGCAGGGTTTTCTTGTGACTTCACATAACGCCATTGCTCGGCTGGTATGATTTGTCTTATTTTTTCAACCCGGTTAGCGACGTATTTTTCCCTTTTGGATGTGTCCCCCTGTATCCAAGCCAGGACCACTTGGGAATCGCACCAAACGCTTGTAGTTATGTCGAAGCCATTCAGGGCGTCTCTGATTTTTTCGATGAGTTGCGATAGTAAGAGTGCGCCACAAAGTTCAAGTTTCGGTAATGTGATCGTTTGTGATAGCGGCGCCACTCTTGTTTTAGCAGCGAGTAATGTTATTGTTGACTTGTTTGTTTCTTCTCTGACGCAGCTGTATACCACGCAAGAGTAAGCCTTTTCACTGGCGTCACAGAATCCAAATAGTTCTATCTTCTTGTTTGTTGTACGGACCCAGCGCTTGATTACCATAAGTTTTACATTGGGTATGTCAGCTCTTAGTTTCAGCCACTTTTCTGCTATTTGTGACGGTAACTGATCATCCCAGTCAAGTTTGTTGATCCAGACTTCTTGAAATAGTAGTTTTGCCGCAATAGTTATGGGTGATAGCCAACCCAGCGGATCGTAGAGTTGCGAAATTTCAGAAAGCAGCCGCCTTTTAGTTATCTCGGATCGACCTTTTTCTTCAAATTTCCAGTTAAACACAAATGTGTCGGCGTGCGGATTCCAACCTAGTCCTAAGGTTTTCATTGTTTCCTCTTGCTTAAAGTCAAAAGTAGTTCTGCGTGAAATCTGTTCATCGCTTAAGTTTGCTAGTAGTGCTGGATCATTGCTGGACCACTTGCGTAAGTTCATCCCGGCTCCTTTTAACATGTCGATAAGAGATGTCTGGAGTTCCTGGGCCGTTTCTAGTGAGTTGTGGCCGCTTATGACGTCATCGACGTAAGTTTCGTTCAACAGTATTTTAGCAGCCGTGGGGTATTTGCAGCCGTCATCGTATGCAAGTTGCTTGATGGTTCTCATGGCTAGCCACGGTGCGCACTTAGTGCCATAAGTGACAGTGCAAAGTTGGTACTCCTGCAGCTTCTCTGACTGTGTAGTTCGCCAGATAATTTTCTGCAAATGTTGTTGTTCCTCAGACAGCCAGATACATCGGTACATTTTCTCGATGTCAGCTGTAAAGGCGTATTTGTAAGTTCTCCATTTTATGATAAGTTCTTGGATATCTTTTTGTAGGTTGGGGCCTTTTTCTTGTAAGGCGTTCAAGCTGTATCCTGTGTTAGTTTTCTGAGATGCGTTGAAGACAACCCTGAGTTTCGTGGTTGTAGATTCTTCTCGAAGTACTCCGTGATGTGGTAAGTAGCATTCCGTCGTTGACGATTGTATAGGTTTTGTTAGTTTCATGTGACCTAGCTCCAGGTATTCCTTAAGGAACCCTTTGTATAGCAATGCAAGACGGCTATTTTTTTGAAACCGTTTTTCTAGTTGCAGCAATTGTGATACTGCTATCGTTTTCGATGATCCAAGTTTATGTTCGTAATCTGAACATAGAGGCATCTTCACAATGTATCTTCCGTCTAAACCACGACGAGTAGTTTCCTTGTAGTAAGTTTCACATTGATCTTCTTGAGATTGATCAGTGTTTGCTTTTGTTACGTCTTCACACTCCCAAAATTTTGTTATTTCGGACAAGTCGAGTAGGGTGACGTGACAGTTAAATGTTTCTAGTTTTCCACACAAAATCCATCCCAGCTGTGTCTGTTGAGCAACTGGTGATTTTGGTGCGCCCTTTAGTATTCCGTCTTGGATTATTTCTGCGTATACGTCAGCTCCAAGCAGTATGTCAACAGCCCTTGAAATGTTGTAGTCAGGGTCTGCCAGTTTTAAGTTTTGCAAGTGTGACCATTCAGGTCGTTCAAATGTGTAGTTTGGTAGTTTGTTGATTAATTTCTTCATAATCAACGCCTCAGTGTCGAAAGTATATTCGGAGTGGATTGATTTGCATGTTAGCTTCAGGCGCCCTTTACAGTCGCCCGATACAGTACCAACTCCCGATATCTTTGCAGTCATTTTGCTTCTCGGCAGCCTCAGCAGTTGTGCTGCATTTTCAGTTATCAAATTAACTTGTGAGCCCTGGTCTACGAGCGCACGAAGAGCGATGTAAGTGCCATCTAACGATTTGACCTTGATCTGGACGGTTGTAAGTAAAACCTCCATCTCGTTGGTTGATAGGTGGTTTGAACTTGGTTCAGTTTCCTTTGGTCGTTGACCTGAACGCTGATTTTCATAGTTCGGTGAAGGTGTATTTTTGTTGTAGTTGTTGTAATGTAAGAGCGTATGATGTTTCATATTGCATTCCTTACACGTTTTTGTAGAGTTGCAAGTCTGGTTTTCGTGTTTGAACAAACAGTTTTTGCATATCCGCAATTTTGCAACTGTGTTGTTACGTTGCTTAGTATCCATGTCCACAAATTGCTGACATTTCATTAGAACATGATTGTTTTTACAAAGAGGGCATTGCCCATACGAAGTGTGGTAAGTTTTCGGATGCCATTTTTTCTGATCGTAGTTTTTTCGAAACGTATGTTTTTCGTTTTCAGTTGATTTTCCTGAATTCTGTACCTCTTTCTTCGAAGTTTTCATGGTTTCAAACGCTGTAAACTGGTTTTCTAAGAACATTAGAAATTCATGAAGTGTTGGTACCTCTCTGTTGTCGTTTAAGTCTTTTATATATTCGTTGTATGTGCCACAGTCTAGTTTTAGTGACATCACATGGACAATCATAGATTCTCCACCGGTTGTATCAAGACCCATATTTGCCAAGCCGTTTAGACATTCCGTTGTTACGTCATGTAGCTTCTTCAAGTTGTAAGCGTCAGGCTTCTGTATGACAGGCAACTGTAGCATAGTGTTCATATAGGCTGAGAACTGTAGTCGCCGGTTATCGTACCGTTGATTCAATATTTCCCAGCATGAAGCGTAGTTGTTGGCGCTGATGCCCAGGTGTTGCACCAGCCTTTCTGCTTCGCCTTTCAGTTTGGTCTTCAGATGCTGCATTTTTTGTGCGTTATTCAGCGACGGGTTTTTGTGTATGGTCTCCAGGAATAGATCTTTAAACGATGTCCACTTGCTGTAGTGTCCTGAAAACTCTGGTATCTCGATTTTCGGTGCTGAACGTTCGTGATGAGCGTTAGACCATATCTTGCCTTTCAGGCGTTTTCTTGTTTCGTCGTATTTGGATTCCATGCTGTAGAACATGTCATAGTATGTCTGATTCGATCCTTTTAGTAGGGCTTCCAGTTCCCAGTGAGTGTTGTCAAGAGCATCCCATTTCGACTTCAAGATTGACAAGTGATCTTCAAGTTCCCATTTTTCAGCTAGGCCTTCATAGTCAATTTTAGCCATAGCACGATCCATCGCCTTGAAGTTACATTCTTGCTTAGTCAGTAGCGTCTTTGTCTTTTCGTCGAGCTCTCCCCCTGAGGACTCCGTAAGGTCGAATTTGACGCTTTCTCCTGCAACTTGTTGTAACATACTCGTAATGTCGGCTCTAGTCGTTTCATACATAGTTTTTGTCTTGCCGTAGACATCTTCCACAAAGTAGTTTATGTTTTTATCTTCAATTTCCTGCAAAAGCAATGTGTGCCTTGCATTGAAATCCATCCATTGAGCTTCTAATGAAGACAGTCGCTTGTTCAAGTAGTCAGTTGTTTTTCTTGTCTTGCTATCCTTTTTGTAGTTGTTGCATAATGTTTTTATGTTTTCGAAACACGTAGACTGGAGTTGTAGCTTATTCATCTTGATTTGTTAGACAAATAGCTTCCTTATAGTTTACAAGATAACTTTCCTTACGTGTTTGAAGATTCTCCCAGTATTTGAAGTCTCTTCTAGTTATAGTTGAAGGCGCTTCCAGTAGTCGAAGGCTCTTCCAGTAGTTGAAGTTAGTTTCAGTAGTTGACGACTCTTCTTGCAATCGAAGACTCGTCCAGTAGTTGAAGTCAGTTCTGCAGGTGACGGCTCTTCTAGTAGTCGAAGACTCACCCAGTCTCTGCAGCTGGTTCCGGTACTCAATGTGCCTGTACTCGAGCTAAGTATATGCGCCTTCTCAATCCAACTGGGGCGACCCTCTTCCGGGAGACCAGCTGAACCGATTCGCTACCGTACAAGAGACACAAACACACTAAGATACGCGAAGGCTCGAAGGACCATAAATGTACGGGTTGTAAGTCCGTACATGTAATTTGTCGTGAAGGTTTGTAAGTTAAGTTAGTGAAGAGAAACGCGTTCCACTAAGATGCAGTTAAGTTTATTGAGAGTAAGTTACAGTACTTGAGCGGAGGCGATTATTTCTCTCAGTTGTTGATAGTCACACACTTGTATGTTTACTACGATTAAATTAGTTAATAAGGTTATTTTTATAATGCGCAATCGTGACGCGCATCGCTGGTCTAAAGTAGGTTACAGCGTAAGCAGAAAAATGTACGGCGATGAGACCGTACAGTATCTGTCTTTGGATATTGACGGCAGCAAGCTGTCGCATGCGGTTCGCGCTTCTGTTAGTATATCCGGTGGAGTTGAAGTAATATATGGCTCTTCTTCATTATTGAAAGTTGTCATATTAAAATTTTCACAATACAAGTACAAAGAAAAGAAAATTTGAGAAAAATGGCGCGAGGATTATTTTCTGCCGTAGCTGCGTGAAAATGTTGGCAAAGACGTTAAAGCATGCAGCCAAGTTTTTAAATTACCGAATAAACTGTTTTTATTTTTATTCTATATAAACTGAATCTGTGAATGCACACTGTTGCTTTCCCGCCATTTTAACAGCGCGCTAGCGTGAGCGTCAGAATCGCAGGTCAACAGTCTTATTTAGCTTTCAAATTGTGCCTAAAAATTACTTACCAATTGCTTATATTTGCTTACCATAATGAGAGAATTGCTTATTTCATCTATTAAAAGAATTAAAACATTTAAGGTTGACCAGCCATTCTGATATCAGAATCTCTGTAGAGTAGTAACCATGTGGAATTACTGAAATTTTAATGTTTCAAAGATTGCTTATTAATTGCTTATTTCACAATTTAGAAGCCTAGACCCAGTATATCCTGTTATTCTATCTATAAGCTAGTCAAGAATTTAAAATCCCCTGTGCCTGTTAAATTTATGAGAGCAAAGTGACGTATGTCGAAAATTGCGTTTATATATCAAAAGGTTTTATTACTCGTTTCTTTATTTTCTGAAATAACCGAATGGGGCCTAGTTTCTATATTATTTTTAATCATGGCTGTATTTATTAACTTTGTATATCTTGCTGACATAGAATACTTATGTTTTTAATAGTGGCTTTACCGACATTTTTTTTTAAGTTGCCTGCCAATAAAGAGATGAAATTAATCTGCCGTACATTAATTTTTAAAACTTACTGTCGTCGTTTTTTTATGTGCGTGTAGACTGAGGGACCAAACTGGTATGTCGCAAAATAAAAATCGTAGGATTTACTAGTAGACTTAAAACAATTGTAGAACAAATCTGGGAATTTCTAAACAAATTTATTTTTGAATCCTATGAAAATAGATAAGAGTAGTCTGACCACAAAATGCAGACAGTACTTTTATATTTTGTACGGTTAATTTTATGTTATATTACATGGCTTAAATGTATTTAATAAAACAATAGATTACAAAATTAACTTATCAATTATTGCAATACTAGTCAGCACTTACACTAATTTTGAAATATTGGTCATCATAGCTAAACGTTTGTTCATAAAACAGTGATATCAGTAGATAAAGGCAGATTATGTATTTCTTGTTTTTTATAGCATTTAAATTATAATTTTTTTTTGCTACTCGTAATTATAAATAAATGAGCTGTTTCCGAACGCAATCTTGAAGTAACATTAAATTAATCTACTATAATTTTTATGTAGATATGATATGGCTGTGTTTCCACCAGAGATGTACTAGGATGCGTAGCAAGGGATGTGTTTTTAAGAACCATTACTTCAAACAAAATGATTCTATTGGTTCTTCTTCTTGGTTGATGTTGTTTTGTTGTGGCTGGGTAAACACCCAGGCTCTCTCAGCGTAGTTCTAGTGAAAGCTTTTTGTACATACAAAACAAAGGAAGGATGTGTGCGAGGAATGTGTTGCGAGATATGTGTGCTAGGGATGGGCGCGAGCAGTGTTGCCGTTCTAGCGACTTTGTCGCTAGTTCCAGCGGATTTTATGAGTGGTTAGGTTAGCATAGGGACAACCTGGGCCATGGGGTCCCAGGGCTAAGAAAGAAAATTTAGTTCAAATAAATATCAAAGTTAAAAAACCGGCCAAATGCCACTCGGACTCGTGCAAGAAGGGGTCTGTACCATTATCGCAAAAAAAAATAACGTTTGTTGTGTGGGAGCCCCACTTAAATATGTATTTCATTTTGTTATAGCGGCAACAGAAATACATTATCTGTGAAAATATCAACTGTCTAGCTATCACGGTTCATGAGATACAGCCTGGTGACAGACAGACAGACGGACCGCAGTCTCAGTAATAGGGTCCTGTTTTTACCCTTTGGGTACGGAACCCTGAAAATGGTTCAAAAGTCGTTCAATTATTTTTTGTGGCTTACTCATATTTTTTGGTCGCCAACCACTCATGAACCCCGCTAGAACTAGCGACAAAGTTGCTGAAACGACAGCACTGGGCAACACGGGCACTCGGGCAATGGCGCGCACGCTCCGCTGCTTCCACACTTTATCTGAAACGAGCCCGCTACACATCCTCGCGCCGCCCATCTGTTCACCGATTCACAGCGTCGGTACGCATCCTCGCACCGCTCAGCTATCTCGCACATCTCTGGTGGAAACACAGCCTAAATGTGTAGATTCTGTTTAATGCTACCTACCTACCTTAAAACTAATTCTCATACTATTATCGTGCCTTTTTATTAAATAGACTTTCCTTGAATACACACCTTTTTTCATTAAATTCACATACGCCATAAAAAATAAAATAAAATTAACCGTATAAAGTATAATAGACTGTCTATATTTTGTTTTATTGTGTGATCACACTACTCTATTGTAAAGTGTAGAGTTCGTAGGTAGGTCGCTGGTGTGTTGGGAGGCCGGGGGATGAACGGAAACAACGGTTTTCATCGGTAAACAAACGGCGGGCGAGCGTCCTTCGCGTTGTGTCGCGGTGCGTGTGCGCGTGTTGGAATCTAACGTCTGACTGCCGGGGCCAGGGGGCGCGATGGCGCGCCAACCCTTTCCGCGAATGATTGAATGTAGAAACGAATCGCGGACCGAATGAGCACAGGCGCGAATGGGACGCTCGCGCGGGCATTTCAATTTATTCATAACATCAATAGTTCCACACATAAATACATGAAATAGGCATGGGCAACATACAAGGTAAGTATTTAGTATTAAGACACATTTAGGTTATTTAGCTTTAAGTTATAGTTTTAGGATTAGTTATAAGTTTATTAGCTTAAGTAGGTACACATTACAGGTAAGTATGAATGTGTGATGCGTCGCCTACAATCTGCCTCCTTAGTGCTAACTAGTTAGCGCTATCACTAACCCTAGGTGTAAGTAGAGCGACGCGAGTTACAGGCCTGCGTAACAAGCCGGTGCGAGTGCGCACATCTACTACGCGGACGCGGCCATCTCTACCTGCATGGGTCTCACTTACCACTCCGTGTCGCCAGCAGCTGCGCTCCAAGTTGGGTTCGACGAGCACCACGTAATCGCCAACCTGTAAACCCTCAGACTCTGACGTCCATTTCTGACGAGGTATCAAAGTAGGTAGGTATTCTTTTACCCAACGTGACCAAAACATGTCGGCCAGTCGCTGTGCCACCCGCCAGCGCTTCCTAAGTAATAAGTCAGAATTATCATATTTACCAAACTGTGGGCTAGCGGATGACGAGCCGATCAAAAAATGATTGGGCGTGAGCGCCTCTGGGTAGGACGGGTCGTCAGAAACGTGCGTTATGGGGCGACTGTTAACCAGTGCTTCAACCTCAGCCATCAATGTCAACAACGTGTCAGGATGCGGAGCACGCTCCTTCAAGATTACCTTTAGGGACGACTTGACGGTGCGGATCATGCGCTCCCAAGCACCACCCATCTCAGGTGCGCCAGGGGGGATAAATTTCCACTCTACTCCACGTATGGCTCCAGCCTCGCGCACTGCCTCCTGGTCTAGGTCAGCCATGCTACGCTTCAGCTCCGTGTCGGCGCCACGCAGGTTAGTACCATTGTCCGATATTATTACCTGGGGCATACCACGACGAGCGGCCATTCGCCTAAGCGCCATAATGGTGGAGTCTGTGGTGAGGTCCTCGGTCACCTCAATGTGTATCGCGCGTATGGTCAAACACGTGAAGAGCATACAATACCTCTTAGGTCTGCTGCGACCGATGGTTACCTCCAGCGGTCCAAAAAAGTCAACGCCTGTGTACGTAAAGGGACGCCTATTGTGCTGCAGCCGGTCCGGCGGCAGGTCCGCCATGCGCTGCGGCTGCGGCGCGGCGCGTCTGTGGCGGCAGAACAAGCAACGGGCCGCAACGCTGCGGACGGTCGGCCGCAGTCGCAGCACCCAATAGCGCTGCCGTAAATTATTCACGACCAGCTCGTTCGCACCATGTAGTGCTTGCCGGTGTGCGTATTCCACCAACAAACGGGTAATCCTGTGGTGTCCGTCTAAAATAGCTGGTCGCCGTACGTCATCAGGGACTCCTGCAACGGACTCGATACGACCACGAACACGTAAAATACCTGCGTCATCTAAGTACGGCGTAAGTTGACGCAAGCGGCAGCTAGGTGGCAGCTGTTTGTTCTGCTTCAAACATGCAATTTCCTTATTAAAACTGTCTAATTGTGATTTTCGAATCAGTAGGTCCTCTGCCTCCTTCATTAGAACAATGTCAAGCTCGCAGGTCTTACGCTGACATTTTCTAATGAACAACAAAACTCTAGCGGTGGCACGGACAAGAGTAATCCAATTAGAAATGTTACCTTCATCAGGCAAAACCGGTGACGAACAGCTGTCGGCAACAACTACATTTACCGCACGTACTTCACACTCGGCGTCCTCCTGCAAATTGGTAAACTTACGATCCTTAGGCCACTGATCTTCTGGCAGCCTCAAAAACGTAGGACCCTGGAACCAGGTACTGGAGTACGCCAGCGGCGGCGCGTCATCACGCGTGGCGATATCCGCCGCGTTGTGTGCCGTTGGGACGTGTCGCCATTCACACGACTTCGTCAATTCATCAATCTCACCCAGTCGGTGAGCCACATAAGGCTTATAATTACGTGGGTCGCTGCGGATCCATTGTAGGACCGTGCTAGAATCCGTCCAGTAATACCTCTTCCCAGGCTGAACATCTTTGTGCTCGCGCTGCGTCGCGGCGGCGAGCCGCGCTCCCAGTAGCGCGCCCTGCAGCTCCAACCTTGGAATAGACACGGGTCGTAACGGGCTTACCCTGCATTTACTGCTTACAAAACACACTAGTACACGGCCATCTGCACGTGTAAAACGAAAATATACTACCGTTGCATACGCTTTTGATGAAGCGTCGCAAAAAACATGCATTTGTACGTTAACAATATCATTTTGGTTCGAATCCGAAATGTTCGATGACCACTGCTCGCCAGTGTAACAATCAATCCACTCGTGTGCGCTGCCATAGTGCCGCGGAATACGAAGCCAACACAGCTGACGTAGGTCGGCGAGCCAACTTACCCAAAGAGTATGTTCCTCGGAATGGATGCGGCAATTCCAATCGACTCCGCTGCGATGAACGTTTTGGAAAATAATTTTACCTTTTATTGTAAACGGAGAAAGGAAACCGTGAATATCATACACTGACATTAAAATGCTTAACATTTGTGCTTTAGTAGGTGATTCGGAACCATCTAAAATAGTAGGAGGTATTCTATCTAACGCAATTTTAAAACCAAAACAGTCATCGCTCGGATACCACATCAAACCGAGCGTGCGCTCATGCGTATTCGTAGCTCCTTGTGTGAGCTCAATGGCGGCAGGCGCTAGAGCGGCGGGCGGGATTGCGTCGAGAACCGAGCGGCTGTTGCTCGACCAGCGCGTAATTTCAAATCCGCCTGATTTGTGTATGTCGGTTACTTCGCGCACTAATCGGATAGCCTGACTTTCGTCTTCACATGAGTGAAGACAATCGTCCATATAATGGTCTTTGATGATAACATCGACGGCTTCGGGGTACATATCCTGGTATTTAAGAGCATTTTTATTTTTAATGTATTGTGCGACAAAAGGAGAACAAGTGGCGCCAAAAAGTAAACTTTCCATTACACATTTTTTCAAAGGCATATCCGGGCTCTCTTGCCAAAGAAAGCGAAAAACATGTTTATCTTCATGGCGAATTTTAATTTGAACAAAGAAATCTTTAATGTCGGCTATTAATGCAATTTTATGCTCACGAAAACGTAACATAATTCCTAGTAAAGAATTATACAAATCGGGGCCGGTAAGTAAAAAATCATTTAGACAGACACCTTTAACTTTTCCCGCACAATCAAACACTAACCTTAATTTTTCGGGTTTGTTCGGGTTCTGGACTCCAAAGTGCGACAGGTACCATGTATGACTCGGCGAAAGTTCATTGTCCTCTAGTTCTCGCGCGTAGCCGTTGTCAAAGAGCCGCTTCATTTCCTGACAATATTTTTCAGCATACTTACCATCAGCCTGAAATTTCTTTAATAAACCCCTTAATCTAGAATGTGCATAATCAAAAGTGTCCGGGAGAGAAAGCTGGTCTTTAGTAAACGGTAAACCAACTTCCCATTGACCACCGATGTTTCGCGATGTTTCATCCAAAATCTTTACCGCTCTCAAATGTGCCGTATTCTCACGGCGTAAGGTCGAAATTCCAATGGAGTCAAGCTCGAACGACATTTTTACCAATTCGTTTAATTTACTTACGTCACAGCTAGCTTCCGGCTCCGGCTGCGCTTGCGGATGCGTCGAGTGAGCGATATGGAAGGCGTGCGCGTTCACGGGAGAGTGAGTGAGACCATAGCAGCCATGAATGCACCATCCTAACCTGCATCTCGTTGCATACGGTTCCTGCTTGTTACCATGGTACGGAACCCATCGTGCGCGAGTCCGACTCGCTCTTGGCCGGTTTTCAGATACTTTTCGAGATCTGGCTGATAATCTGTGAGGACTGAGGGACCACACTTTAAGTTTGCTGCAGCTGTAGTTTTTAATATATGTATTTGTTTACAAATTCCCAGATTTGTTCTACAATAGTTTTAAGTCTAATAATAAATCCTACGATTTTTATTTTGCGATATACTAGTTTGGTCCCTCAGTCCACACGCACATAAAAAAACGACGACGACAGTAAGTTATAAAAATTAATGTACGGCAGATTAATTTCATCTCTTTATTGGCAGGCAACTTAAAAAAAAGTCCGTTAAGCCACTATTAAAAACATAAGTATTCTATGTCAGCAAGATATACAAAGTTAATAAATACAGCCATGATTAAAAATAATATAGAAACTAGGCCCCATTCGGTTATTTCAGAAAATAAAGAAACGAGTAATAAAACCTTTTGATATATAAACGCAATTTTCGACATACGTCACTTTGCTCTCATAAATTTAACAGGCACAGGGGATTTTAAATTCTTGACTAGCTTATAGATAGAATAACAGGATATACTGGGTCTAGGCTTCTAAATTGTGAAATAAGCAATTAATAAGCAATCTTTGAAACATTAAAATTTCAGTAATTCCACATGGTTACTACTCTACAGAGATTCTGATATCAGAATGGCTGGTCAACCTTAAATGTTTTAATTCTTTTAATAGATGAAATAAGCAATTCTCTCATTATGGTAAGCAAATATAAGCAATTGGTAAGTAATTTTTAGGCACAATTTGAAAGCTAAATAAGACTGTTGACCTGCGATTCTGACGCTCACGCGCTAGCGCTGCCTACTGACTGGCGCCGCGCGGCGATTAGTTCGAAATTTGAATAGCAACAGCGCGCGAAATGGCAAATAATACTGTTATGGAATTTGTATGGACTATAACTTAACTATTTGCTTTGGTAACATACGCGTTTTTTATGACCCGCTTTACATATTTAAAACCGGTGGAATTACATCAGCTTTACGAGCAACGGTGTTAAAAATATAGTAATCTTTGTTTTACGCATCCGGCATCACATCGCAATCGCACCGGGCGGGCGGCTGTCAAAAAACAGCATTACAGAAACTTTATTGAAAGTAGAGAAACCGAGATGATTACTGATACGAGTGAGCGTGTTAAACATTAGCAAGTGCGGAGTTTTTTACCGGTTTTCCTCCTAATTGCTAACATAACCTACAATCCCAGTGTTTTCTTGTATTCGTTACAACAATAATAACAACTAAGGTAAGTTGGAACTTTTAATAATTTGACTCTTTATTTATGTAATATATCCAAAAACGAAAATAAATAAGAGAAACGTAGGTAATGTTTACATCATTGCTAACCTTGGGTACGTAGTAACTAATATGTAATCTGTGCTTGGGTTTACCAAGGTTAGCAATGAAACAAAATATATCAGTTTGGACATTGTTTACAAGCAAATAGATGGTAGTTAGGTACTATTTATTCCAATTTTAGTTTTACAACTCTGGTAAAATATTCACAGCGGATCTTTGTGTCTCTGAAGTTGGCTTGGCTCTGTCAACTATTGCGCACGCACGAACCAGTTTAACTGCATAGAGTAAGCGAGATAGGATGATGAGACAAACGTAAGCGAGGGAAAGAGACAGTTAAATGCTATCTTCCTTCACGTTCAATATTCTCACAAAATTAGCTACTGCGCAGGCTCTTGCAGCAAATTCAGAGACACAAAGATCCATTGTGAATATTATACCTACTGATGGATGATCAGTACACTCAGTAGGTAGTTACCTACTTACCAAAGTTAAACAAAAACTCATTCTATTCGCATCATATTGTCTCCAGCGAACATTTTTTTCTATGTCCACTACCTCAAATCTTCAATAAAATAAAAAAAGTTAGTTAAAAAAATTTAAAAACCCGACTGCTTAAGAAGCGAACTAAAAAGACGTAAACAATAAGAAAATCATGCTGTGCAGTTGGAGGATACATTTTCGCGAGCTGGCTGACCAAAACGATATGTAGGTACCCAAGCAGTCGGATTTTTTGATTTTTGAATTAACTTTTTTTTCTAGAAATCTGTGAGAATAGAAGATATGAACATTGTTAGTACAATGGTTAGTATACAATATATTTTGGATAATTTACGATTTCATAAAAAGCTTCTAGTTTAATATAATTATTGTTTGTTTTTTCCAGTTCCTAACAGTATTTCTTTTATCTATAGCCATGGGGCTTGATATTACATTCTTCTATGCTGCTAAAATTCACGAGTGTGAAAATAAAAAGGAGACAGGAGAAGTCATTTCTTTATGGAAAAGTAAAACAGAGGGAAACGATTTTCACTTTAACATCTCATGTCTAGAAGTGCAAGAACTTTTCAATTCAAATTCAAATTCAAATTTCATTTATTTCAATCCAATGTCAGATCATATGTGTTGTACATTTGAAATTAAGACAAAAAAAGAAATCACACTCAATATAATTATCATTTAAAGTGAATCAATGAAATAACATTTAAAGTGTATGAATGCGCCCTCATTTGGAAGATGGAGCAACAAATAAAGTTATCTCATTACGTTCAGGATATAGTTGTTCTGTGTCTAATGGATTCGTCCCAGGCGAAATTGCAGAATACGATCACCATGATGGATTTCACTATGGGACTTATTTCGCTTGGCATCGTGATGTTGACAACTTGCCTGCATTATTTAATAAATTTTTATCCGATTGTGATGGCTACTATACTGGTACTGCCTTGCTACATCTTCGTAACACAATGGCCAAATATAAAAGCGAAAAGTCGGAAAGCTTTAATGAATATTTCACGTTTTTGGAAGATATGTCAGAAGAAGATTTGATCACTACAACTATAGTACGCCACGGCTAAAAATATGACAAACACTTAGGGCCGGCGCTCGCTGACGGCATGGCACGGCAAAGGATTTTTTCGTGGACAAATGATTTTCGACCTTATTTCAATGATCTTAGCGCTGAAATTCTTTTATGTCTACACGAATGCAGTGGCAGAATGATTTGGTATGCTGAAAAGTGCCGTGCGGTGCCGCAACAAGGTCGAAAATCATATCTCCACGAAAAAATCCATTGCCGTGTCATGCCGTCCGTCAGTGTCAGTGGCCCAAACACCATGAGGCCCCGTTCCTCATCAAGTATAATGTAGCGGCAACAAGAATATGAGCTGCGGTCGCTTTTTCTGTGCTCCTGTATAAGATTTCAACAAGCCTACCTTTAAATATTCTCACCACCAAGTAGCAATTCTGTGCATGAGGCTGAACAAGCAGGAAGAAAATAATATACTCTAAATTTTCACTAGTTACTTTATTCAATCTCATTTGATATGACTCATAATTTGGCTAAGGAATAGAATTTTATAACTGATGTACTTGGACACCTGCAACTATTTTATATTACATTGTTACAAGATTTTATTTTAAGATTATTGTTAAGGACAAAATTGATTGAAAACAACGACTTAGAACACTATTGAAAATTCCTTTTACACAAATATTTGTATGATACATGGAAAACATGGTGGGAAGATGCTGATAAAGATAAACAGTGTCCAAGTATTGTTTGAGGTGCATAAAATTAAGTAGCTAATGTCATTGAATACAATTACAAGGGGTTATCATTTCTATGTAAAATGTACACTTACATTAGGGAAATTCAATAATTTAATGTTATTCATTAATTCTACAGTAAAATTAATATGACTTACAAAGAAAATGCAAGTTAATAGATACATGGCAGTGTGATTTATTCATATTTAACGGACTAATGATGACAGCGACAGTGTTCGCTTTTCAAAAACTTAATTTCTAATTTAGCCTTGTACTTAAACGAAAATCTGATTTAATTCTAAAGTAAAGCTTATTGTTTAAGATTAAATGATCGTGTAATAAAATAAATGCCAAAAATTGAGGCGTTTTAAATTAACTCATAGTCATCATACTTTTATTTATATATTACTTTCCATGTAACTTAAAAAGTAGTGACTAAGGGCGAATGAACGGGCTTCGCGAATGAAAGGATTAGATGAGCTACATATTTTATACTGTTATTGGAAGTTAAGAGAGTTAATTATTTATATGTTATTTTTACTATTAACAATCAGGCTTCATCGAAAAGTGAACGTGAAAATACAAATTGAAAACTTTATCAATAGCGCACAAGCTTCTGTGCCCACAATATGAAAACACGAATTAAGCAAAGCCTCTCACATCAACATTAAATAGCTGCTTTTTATCACAAACAATATTAATACTAAATAAAGAGTTGCTGAGGTCAGATCTTACGACAAACCTAGTAACTATCGAAGGTTTTTAAAATACTTGTATAACCTGCAAAAATAAAAATCGAAAATAGTTGTCATTCTTTTTAAAAATAAAGTATTGATTTATAAATGCGTCGATCATAAATACACATGAGAAAATTAAAGCCATGACCAAGAACATTCGACAATAAATACAAAGTTTTTTAATCTCGCAGTGTCAGACCAACACATGGCTTGCCATGTCGACAAAGTCCACAAATATTAAACTTACACATATTACGGCTAGTTAATAATTACCATTTAATAATCATCAATTAATTGTTCCATTACTTTTACATAAATATTAAGAAAATATAATTTTTAAATAATTTTCAATTCCAAATTTTATGACATTTACATAATAGTAAAAAATCAATAAGAGATTCTAGACATCACTAATTCAATTGAAATTAATCTCGAATAAGTATATGAAATATGTGTACATAGACAGACATGATTCCTATTTATAATATAACCGTTAATAAAATAGTTTTTCAATAATATGAAGTATATCATACTAAAGGGTAACTTTAATCAAAACATATATTTAATTCCTTTAAATATCTCAGTAGTCATGGTCCGATGATCGCATGTCACCGGTACATGCAAGTCCTCGCTTGAGGATACGCGGATACGCACAGTCACTGTCTGTCTGGTCGTGCACTAACACTAGAATACGAGTTCGCATTACAAAGACGCAAGTATACGCGATACATTGAGCGAGCAGTAGAGCTTAGAGCGGGAGCAGTGAGCGGGCCGCCTGCCGCCTGCCGCCTGCCGCCTGCCCGGGCCGAGGCCGCGCTGCGCCGCTCTCGTGCGTCCGACGCACGCACGCCTGCACACGCCGCCCCAGATGCAACAGAAGCGAACTACGACACCACTTTAAACGATATTTACACACAACTAAGGACGAAACAATAAATTAAAGCGAATAAATAAAAGTAACGCTCTTTGGAACGGATTACATTCGAGGTACGCCAGTACACACAGATATCTGAATGTGTTCCGCCCATCGCGGGAGCGAGACGCGCCGGTGATCGACAACCGCCTGTCAAAATATCAATCTACACTTAACGATAAAAATAAAAAGAAATCACAAAATATATCCTTGAAAAAGGCGGTTCTCACTTAATACATAGATTCAAATTAATGTCACATTTTCAGATCTTTTTCTTTTAATTTTATCGCTCTAACTGATACAAAATAAAATTGCGAATCAACACAATGCCACAAAATAATCAATCGAGGTAAGTCCTATAAAACTATGAAATTAACTAAACATAAATAAAAACAAATTGGAAGTCTACAAAAGAATCATAGCACTTACACTGGAAAGAGCCAAACACTAGTACAATTTATGCTATTGTTTTGCACAATAAGAGTAAAAATTCAGTACGACTCGCAGTTATTGCGCCACAATAATTAATTTTGATCAGCCCAAGTACTATGATCTATTTTCGAACAACAAAAACAACGGGACCGTCGCTACTGTTGCGATAGGTCCAAAACTGCATCGATAGGTCGCTCCCCGTCGACACGCGACTGCTCCCGGTGCGGACCGGGCGCACTCGTGTTGCCTAACCCAAAGGACGCCCGAACGACCGGCCCTACCAACAAGTTTATATCTCAAACGTGTCTATGATTAAAGATTGAAGTCCTGAAGAACAGTTTTCCCCACGAGAGAGAGATCTGTTTATCAAGGGAATAAGATCATCTTCAATAGCATAGCGACGGTTGAGTTTATAAGCCTTGTTGGTTGGCCAGCGCGGGGCGGGGCGGGGAGCGGGGCTTCGTGCGCGGCGGTACGGCTAGAGGTGGCTAGCCGCTAGCCGCTAGTCAGGCGTGCGCGTCAGATCCAGCGCGCGCGCACGGGGCGGTGCGCGCGCGGCGAGAGCGGGCGCGGGCGCGGGCGCGGGCGCGGGGCGCTAGCGAGCGCGCGCGCCTCACGGCACCAGGTCGGGCAGGCGCCCGCGGCCCTAGGGGCGCGCCCCGCCTTCCGCGCTCACCACCTAAGGGGCACACAACCGTTATATGACTACCTTACGACAAACGTTCTTTCCTTCTGTCTGAAGGTAATGGATTAGCTTTGAGAAGACTAAATACTCTGGATATAATCAAACATAGTGGAATTTCCAGCTGCGTAAAGTTATACACGGTTATATTTTGATCGTTTTATTCCCGCAACGAAATCATTTAGTCTTGGTAATACAATGGAATAAATAAACATTAGAATCAAGAAATGGCAGATTAATAATTGTGAAAATAAAACTCGAAAGCGACATGAAACCAATAGTAACCCGCGATAGGTAACCAATAGCAGCGCGTGCCGGGCGGGCCAACGGGCTGCACGGTCGTTGCCCGCAGCGCGTAATGATATCTAACAGTATTCTATCTTCATACAAACAGTCGAAACTCGAGACATACCTACGCGCCTCGAGTTCAGCCAACACTCGATACACTACAGTCACAAACAGTCACGAACGGTGAGATGGTTTTGTAAGCAGTAAGCGTGCGATTTGTGAATATTTGATTAAAATAAGTGCAAGTATTAAAATAAGTGCAAGTATTAAAATAAGTGCAAGTATTAAAATAAGTGCAAGTACTTACTCATATGTCAGAGAGCAATTATAGAACTATATTGAGATGTTTTTGGTTGCTTGAACTTTTCTATAAAGAACCCAGTTTTTTTTTTTAATTACCTGGAACCTCCGAAATTCAAGTATATAAAAAAATATATATACCTAACCTACTAGTACATAATTTGTATATTTTTTTAACGGGTAGGTACTTCGCTTTTTCCACCGAGTAAAATACCTGGATTAATAAATATAAATAAGTGGATAGGGTGACAGTGACACACGAGTGACCTACCTAAGCTCGCGTTAGAAAGAACTAGTAGGTAGTTCCCTAGGCTAGGCTACTTACTTATGTACTTAGCTTCTTACATATATTATTGAATTAGACGAAATAACATTATGAAAAGATTACCTATGAGAGTAATAAGTGGTAAGAACCTACACAGTAAGATTTAAAATAAGTATAAAAAAAATATAATATTTACCTCAGATTAGAGAAAAGAATCTGAGATAGTAAGAGGCCCGCCTTTTACTACTTGACTAACGGCCCTAACGCGTGTTTACGTGACGCGCGCTTGTAGGCACTTATTTCAAGGACAGGAATGAGTCACAATACTGTTAGATATCATTACCGTGACTTTTTTTTTTTTTTTCTTAAAAAAACGTTGCCCACACTAGGAATTTCTTCCTGTATCGTGGGTGCGTTTACAAACATATAAACTCACATACACAAACACCCAGAGCCGGAACAACTATCTGTAGGTCATACAAATATTTGTTCCGTGCGGGAATCGAACCCGCGACACGCAGCGCAGCAGTCAATCGCTCAACCACTGCGCCAACCGTGCGCCCCAATATACTTAATACCTAAGTTACGTCTAGGGAATTACTTTGGTTCTCACGTTTTCGAGTTAACGATGTTTTTTGTAGTTATTTTAAAACAAATACATTTTTTATTTTATTTTATCTATACATATCGATATTGTTTCATGCACCAGATCGACCCTCCACGGGATTAAAATGATCAAAATTTAACGGTGTATAAATGCACTTAACATAAGATCACCCCTGTATTTCCCGAAGGGTTATGCAGAGGTACATCCACATATCGCCGGACTATACAGATGAAGTCTAAAAATCCCTTCATAATCCTTAATGTGTTGATTAAAACAGAGAAGACAACATACATGATAACCAAATAATTAAAGAAAACATTTTGACTAGTCATCATGTTGTACTAAAGAAACATTGCTACGCAAAAAAGAACTCTAAATACAACTCTAAGTACACAGAAGTGACTCACTCTCCGCTTCTTGTAGTCATATTAAAAAATGTTGCTTAGCTAAATAAAAGTCTAAATGCTTGTACATAGAAGAGACTCACTTTCCGCTCCTTGTAGTAGAGCTCCTCGCTCTCCTTGTCGCACAGCAGCAGCACGACGGCGCCGAACAGGAAGATGGCGGCGCCCCAGCCCACGCCGTACGCCCAGCCGAATTCCCACACCGACCTATTGCCTGTGGACACGTGTTACTCTCCATTACTACTCAATAATTAGAAAGAACAATAGAAATTTAAAAATGCCCTTTTTACAGTGCATTCAACCGATTTTGAGTTCTATTCCGTATTCATAAAGCTGACATAAAAAGCATAAACCTGTTACCAATACCAACTGTTTACTACAGCTGCCATTTGACCAACGCAATAGAAATCAAAATCGGTTGAACGGGCTGTAAAATGAGATTATTTATATGTCTAATGTTATCTCATACGTAGTATAGTTGGTTGCTATGGCAATGTACTGAAGTGGTCTTTTTGAAATTCTTACTGATGAAGTCACGACAAAAAAATATTTAGAATTTATACTTACTCTGAAGAAGACTCTAGATAGACATTTATTAGGTGTTGCAAGCTGAGCACCGAAATAAAATATATATTTTATTCTTGATCAGAAGGTGATAAACCGTTCAAGAGAAGAAAAAAAAAGATAAGTAGTATAATTTAATGAAACAAGTAAAAAAAAAAAGGTTATGTAATTTAATTGAATTATTAATTACTTACCCAGATTTAACTCCGCAGCGAAGCATACTGGGTAGATCACTAATGCTATTAAAATGCACATTACTGAAACCAAAAAAGAAAATTATTAGCATATGAGTCACTTCAATTACTTATCATGGTATAGGCATGAAAATGCAATGCAATCGAGAATGATGATTAGTTACTTGTACAATTTTTATTGATCCATAAACCTCATTTTAATAAAGTTGCAATGGAAACTAAACTTAATGTGGACGACTTAAAATTACTTTTCTACAAGCTTTTCTTTTGTTTCACCTGTCTGGTGTATGTAATCCAATCTTGCATTTTCGAAATTTGTAGAATTAAGTTGTTTTCTAATGGTGTATACTGCATGTCCATTATTGTGTATAACAAATTACCTGATGGCTTCAAAACATTTTCTCATCTCTCAGCCTCAGAACTTTTAAATTTAAATGATTTAACTTTCTTTTAAGCAAATGTTATTACCCGACTGAAGATTTTATCAATGAAAAATTTATTTAAATATTTGTCACTATTAATATATTTACCCGCCTATAAATCATATTTACCCGACTGCCGAAGGAGGGTTATGTGTTTATCAGTCTATGTATGTATGTAAGTATGTATGTATGTTTGTTTCTATATGGCATTCCAGAGACCAAACGCGTTGGCCGATTTTGATGATTCGTACGTCAATCGATTCGAATTAACCCTGCGAGTGTAACTGGTTACATTGAAATTTGGGCCCATATTGTGGGGCCCCAATTTTTTTCTTCTGCCGAACCCACCGTGTTGGGTATCAAAATAAAGGGTTTTAAGAGGTGATTTAAAAAATATATAATACTAATATGTTAAAATGCACCAAATTCGAAAAAAAAAAACTAACTAAAAAGTTATAAATAAAAAAAGTTAAATCAAAAAATCAAAAAACCCGACTGCTACAAAAGCGAACTAAAAAGACGTAAACAAGGAGAAAATCATGCTGTGCAGGCGGAGGATACACCAGATTTTGGTCAGCCAGCCCGCGAATATGTATCCTCCGACTGCACAGCATGATTTTTCCTTGTTTACGTCTTTTTAGTTCGCTTTTGAAGCAGTCGGGTTTTTTGATTTTACTTTTTATTTTTTATCTGCTTGACTTAATTGAATTTTGACTTATATAATTAATCTCTTTTACAACAATTGTTCAATTTATTTAAATTATTTGCAATTCTAATGATTAATAATTTGATTTTAATGTTTGACCCATACGTTTACAAACCATATTTGTACGCCGGAAACGGCAGAATATTATGATCATAATACACAATTCACATAACAGCTTTGAACGATATTCTGACAAATAAATGCATTATGTTCTATTCTATTGCAAGTTAAATTTGACCCACTTCCCGTTGTTGGATTGAGCAGAAATTTTGCAAATGTTGGTTTCTCGTGCCAATACAATGTTTTGTATAAAAGCTTGGTTAAAAAAAAAAACACTACCTTGTCTATTATGTAAACATTGCCTCAGAAATTCGTTTCGAAATATGAACATTTAGACACAAGATTATAATATAAAAATAAAAAAAAACAAAATTGCATAATAACAGTTACGAAATTACTTTTGTTTGGAGTTTTGTTATCATTATGTAACTACAACGTAATTATTTTTCTTTTTGGCGGCCAAGTAAGAGTGAAAAAAATCTAACTTTAAAAAAAAAAGTACGTAACTGAATAGGCTACTGTTGGTAGACGCATTCTGCCGCTACGCCCGCGCTTTTTCCACCGCCCCATCCGGCAGAATGATACTGAACCTGTTACCTCTCGAAAAAGCGCGCTTTGATTGTGTGTATATAGTCTGCGTTGAATGTTTCTAATAAATTGTTGGTGGAACTTATTTGCATTTAATTAAGTAAGCTCATCAGGTAGTGGAAAAAGAATCGTTCGTGTCTCGCATAAAAAGGCTTTATTTTAGCTTTCGAAGTTCGCCTTCGGCTCACGATTTTGGCTACATCGCTCGTGTTAAAATCTCAACTTTTGTGCTCGACACGAAATGTACTATTTTAATACGAAAGCTTGTTTTAAAGCACATAAATGATGTTGAATACATACGAGCTAGCGACATGGCGAGCACGGCGAACCGATAGTAGCGGAACTTGGTGCGGTGGTCGGCGGAGCGCAGGCCGAGCCCGGTCAGCAAGGCGCCGCACACGTCCGCCGCCAGCGTCGCCACGCACAGCCCGGCCGCCGCTCTGGGAAGCAATTTCATTAACTTAATTATTGGGCACAAACAACAATTATTATATGCTAAAGACAATACAACATAATTAGCAAGCCTCCCGAAGGGCACCTATAGTACTTACTTACCTACCCTCTCATTTCTCCAATTATGTTTAAGCGCCCATAATAGGAAGCATGCATTGACATCAACAAGACATAAGAACAACAGACTCAGGACTACTACAGAGAAATTCCAAATGGAAAAACCCAAAAACACCTAGCCTGACCTGGGAATCGAAGCCTGGACCTCAACCTCAGCAGTAGCGCTTGTGAACACAGAACACTACACCAACGAACCAGTCAAAGAAAATACAAGAAATCCTTGAAAACAACAACAACAAACATATAACCCGGTGTGGGTTTACATATTAGAAAAAGAATTAAAAGAAGTGAGACTGTGATATATATTTAATCTAGGGGTCTTTAAGTCAAGAGTGAATAGGTTACTTCTAGGCAAGCGTTTTTCACCGTCGACCACATCATCGCTTACCATCAGGTGAGATTGTGGTCAAGCGCGAGCTAGGTTATAAAAAAATATATTTAAAGATAGGTAATTAATACACACATTATTTTACGGTAAACCATAACAATAGTTTTACCAACTTCAGTGAAATAGAGAACAATTGTTTATTGACACAGAAAAACGTGTATATATGTCACTGGTTTATTGTAAACACCGTCAGTTTATAATAACCATTCACCCGTGCTCGTGCACCTCTGCTCTATGAGTACATGGTGGACGCGGCGCCACTGCAACGAGTCAAGGAGGTGCGAGACTTGGGTGTTTTCATGACTCCCGATCTGACATTCAGTGAGCATGTAACAAAGATCTGTAAGAAGGCGTACAGAAACTTAGGATTTGTTCTGAGACAGACACAAAGCTTCACAAACATCACATCAGTTGGGGTCCTGTATGATGCACTAGTCAGGAGTCATCTGGAACATAGTGCGGTCATATGGGCTCCACATGAAGCTAAGTACTCTGTAATGCTGGAGCGCGTTCAGAACAAGTTCACGCGCCATTTGTACAAGAAATTATATGGATACCCCATATAATTTCTTGTTCTCCGTTTTACCCACTGATGTATCCCACTCTGTTTGTCCTGGGCATGGTTGGCTATAATCAACTGCATGTCCGACGGGAGTTTACGCTGGTCGCCTACTTGGTGAGGGTGCTTCGTGGAGTGGAAAGTCACCCGGGAGTATTGCAGCGCTTGAGTCTGTGTGTGCCGGACCGCTATGTGTGGAGGCGGCGCAGCCCGCCGCTGCTGCTGGTACCTACAGCCAGAACTAACCTGCTTGCCAAGGCACCCCTTACCAGAGCTATCCGTACCATCAACGAACTTCAAACTAAGATTGATGTGTTTACATGTTGTTTTAGTGAATTCGCAAGGGTATTACTATTTATGTTATGCTACAAGCAAAATAATACTTAATTTTAACTTTATTTTTGTACTATTTTTTTGTTAGTAATTGTGTTTTGATATGTTTTTTTTTTTAATTTTAATAATGTTTTTATTTATATTTAATTTTTTCTAATTTAGTTGTAAGTACATATATAATTAAGGTTATTAGTTTTAAGTTCTTAGCTGTCGCATTAGGGTAAAACCTGTAATGATAGTTTAAGCTGTTATAAATAAATAAATTTAAAAAAAATAAAAAAAAAATGTGTGGCCTTACTAAATAATGTTTTTTAATAAAAGCTTTTAAATTACCAGCAAGGATTTGCTAGTCATACTTAAACGAATTTGTCTACCTCCATAAATATTAAATTGAAATCCTTTACTTTCTAGAAAAATATTATTTATAAAAGCAGTCCTGCATCGCCTGCCGTCAAGCCATAAACGCCAGAATTAAGAATACTATATTTCGTTCATTAAACATTTTAGTTAAAATTAATGTTATTACTTTAGTTTATTAAATGTCCTAAAAGTAAAATCAATAATTTTAACTCAATTGACAGTCAACACGGCATATTAATAAAGCCGAAACTGACTCCATTAAAATACCATTATTTTATGGACACAATAATAAAGGCATTTTATTACTGGAATAATCAAATATGTCATTAAAACCCTTGTCGTCATAATCATTAAACTGCGAGTCGATAGCAAACTTGCGAGACTTGGGATGGGAGATTAGACATCAAACTAAAGTGGAGGTGTTAGCAAGCGGATTACGAACTTCGAGGAGAGATAGCAGGATACTTAGCAAGATGGATAAAAGCACTTTTCGGATCGTCAGCGCGGATCCTTAGATTAACACTATTGATAATGAAAGTTCTACGGCCAAAAGATTAAGGCTTTTGTAATTCAACATAGGGGCACCTCTACCTATATACCATTAGGGCCTTTCTTATAGCAGATCAATAGTAATAATTCAACTTTTATTGTTCCACTGCAGGACAATGACTTCCCTTTCCTTTTTTCAATCGACTTGATCCGGATCCTGAGCCAATGGTCCATATTGATTGGCTCAGGATCCTACCTATAGCGTCATGTCATATCGTCATCTACATCGGGGTCAGCACGGCTTGTGACACGAATTTTATCACACTTTTTGCTCGCAAACTGTTATAAAAATGTATGATTCAAGCCTATCACCACAGTAAACATATACAAACAGTATGGAAACTACCTACAAACGCTCGAAACGGGACACACACACAAACGTACGCACCGACGAGACCGTTCGTGCACTTTCGAGGTAATGTCAGTACTAAGTGCCGCGTCGCGACGAGTGGTCACGTATTTTTGTGTTATTGTGCCGTTTCGAGCGTTTGGAGGTAGTTTCCATACTGTTTGTATATTTTTACTGTGCTATCACTGTAGACCGTGCTCGCCGGTTTTTGTTGGTGTTTTAGGGACCCACGTTGTAGTGGTCTTAGTCCACTCGAGACTAGTGCAGTCCCACTTGAGCTTGGCTAAGCCAGATCAAAATATAAGTATTAGACAATATTATATCGATATTCTATATCATTTGCGCTTCAACTGATCTGACCTGCCTAAAATTAGATAGGTATGGCTCCAAAAGTATTACTCACTTGATATAAGGCGCGGGTCTTGCAGCATAGCAGCCGGGCTGTGCAGTGATGTCGAAGGGCAGCGGCGTGGGTGCTTCAGGGTCTATACAATGCATGAAGAGGCCTTGCCGCCACCCTGCCGCCATCAGCCAGTCGGCCGACGCCAGCCCCAACACCATCAGAATTACCACCAACAACCCACATATCAGCGCGATCACCTGGAACGAAAATGGATATAATTAGTAACTCAGTTCATACTGTGACCAGCTGTGGTAATAATACCAGACTGGTACTGGTGCGATTTATTTTGGTTGTGGTTATACGCACGGGTAGCAGGGTATATTTAATATATGAGGAATAATTCTGTAATACGTGGTTTTTATAAACTCTATTGGTGTACGCGACGCATACTAGTAGTGAAGCTCCTAGTCGGCATGTATTTTTTTCGACTTCTTAAACTATCATAGTCAAATCTCAATACACATAAACCTTCCATATGAATCACTATCACCGCGTACAGACGGGCAGACGCGGAGGGGCGCCTGTAGTGAAATAGGTGAAAATTAACACTAACACACGACAATCTTTTTATTTTTAATTTTAACATGGCCAGGCCAATGTTTTCTAGCTGACTAGGTAGGGGAGAGGGGAGCATAGTGGGGTAGTGGGGCATAGCGGGGAATCCCTTTGACAGCTCGAACGAAACGCCGTACAAAGTTTCAAATGGCTCGCTTTGATTGGTCGTCGGTCGGCACGTGATCTTCAATTACGATCCACGCCATTATGACAGCCGTTTATAATCCGTAAACAAAAACTTAAAAAGTAGTGTTTTCGGTAAAAAAAAACACGTGTGTATTTTGGTCGTTAATATTTCATTTTCTAGCAGTGCCTTCCCGATTTCATAACCAAAAATTCAAGATTGTTTGTGAAAATGGTAAGATGTTGTCAGTTTAAGTTTTGTTTAAAACGTAACATTGAGGCATAGTGGGGTACATTAAAAGGGGCATAGTAGGGTATTGTTTGAAAGCACCCCACTATGCCTCTTTTTTACGCAACTAAAGTGGGTAAACTTTTTAAAGGGAAACAAATTGCTTTTTTATGTTTCTACTATTTTCTTTTTCTTTTATTTTCGGTAATATGACAACAGATCAGCATTCATGGTCAATGGATGGAATGAAAAAAGCTGTACATAGTGTTGTGCCTACTGAGTGAAAGAGTGGAAAGAGAAGTGAAGAGAGAGGGCGTAAACTACAGACAATCCTGAGCCTGAGCAGGTGTCCTTAATCGATGAAGCTATTTTGCAGGGTGATAACACGCCACTTACTTAAGAACACCTAGAAGTTGAGCCAAGCGAAAAGTCTCCACCCAAACAACCAACAGAAGCAGTAGCATTTAGTAATGTTGATTTGTGTCTATAGTTTTAAAAGAGAAGTTTATGATGTAGTTTTGTAGTTCTTTTGGAGCTAGATAATAAAGACTAATAAGTTTAGAATCCTTATTTTTATTTTCGAATTATTATACCCCACAATGCCCCATAGGGTACCCCGCTTTACCCCCATATATGGGGCATAGCGGGGCAAATACCATTTTACATTTATGTATTCACATATCGTAGATTTCTTATCTTAATCGATAATAATTTATCCATAGTCATTCGCAATGAGTTAAATCATGATATTGAGTTAAAATTTGCGGAGTAATCATAATATTTTGCCTTGTAGCTGTGCTTGAGTCTTAAATACCCCATTATGCCTCCCTCTCCCTACTCTGAGAAGAAACACCGAAACAAACTTCAAGAAGTTATTTCTAAGATTAAGGTAAATGCTATTTTGGGCAACGTATTGATCTCTTGGTTCTAAATAAATTAATAACAGCCGCACGGGTTGATCTTGAAGGTTACGCATCGCTTGCCGAGGTCGGTCCGTGGATAGGTGATCATCAACATACTGGGACTCCCCCGTATCTCGAAAGCGTGTTTAGTTGCTGTTCTAGGCTAGGTAGTAATAAACTTGTAGATCTTTGACAGTTGTTACGGTAGACAGAAACCAGAAAACTTGACACCAGTCTTTCCAAGGTAATACCCGGCACGTAAGTTGGCAAGAGACGTTAGATACGCAGAAGTCGTTTTTTAGGCATCCTTGGTAGTGAAGCGGGGCGCGGGGAACGTTTAGGACTGTTCCGAGCGCGCGATTGGTTGGTCAGTTGACACAAGGATCGACTGACCAATCGTATCCCGGCCACGTTTCGTTCGCTCCTTTTATGTGAACCTTACATGATTTGTGACAGGATGCCGAACGAAATGGGAAGGTGCCGAGATGGGACTAAAACACTTTTACTATGTTGGGTTCGAATGCCAGTCTAATCGGGTGTCGCTGAATACCCAGTTTACATGACGCGAATATTCTGATATTCCGCCACAACTCAGTAAGCTGTATAACCCGATAGTGCCCGGCACGTAAGTTGGCAAGATTTTGGCGTAGCGGGGGTAAGCTCGTGATTATGCCGTATGCCGCGTACTGACCAACCAGCATAAGGAGCGGACGAAACGTGGGCGCGATACGATTGATCAGTCGATCCTAGTGTCGTAGATGGTTTAGGCAGATTGATTCCTATCTTGCGTAACTAAACAAAAAAAGGAATAACTTTTAAAAACAAGCTTTTAATTAAGTAAAAACTACGACATATAATATCGCTTGTCAATACACATCCAATGAGCCCAAACACGATGGTGCTACCTTGAATGGTTGAGGACTTGCTTTGGCCAACTTCCGGCTCCATCAGAAGACCAGCTCCATAGTACGATATTGTTTCAATATTTCCAAAGCTACACAAGCACGCCGAATTTCATCTTAATTGGATGCCAGGAAGTGCTTTAGTTAATAAAAAAAAACCCGACTGCTTAAAAAGCGAACTAAAAAGACGTAAACAAGAAAAAAACATGCTGTGCAGTCGGAGGATACATATTCGCGAGCCTGCGGGCCAAAACCAGATGTATTTTTTATTTATAACTTTTTACTTATTTTTGTTTAGAATTAGGTACATTTAAACTTAGAAGTGTTATACGAGTATATTTTCGAAATCACCTCTTAAAAACCTTTATTTTGATACCCCACACGATGGGTGTGGAGAAACAAAAATTAGTTCCCTCACAATATGGCGCCCAAAAGACGCCATTTTTCTATTTTCAAATTTTAATTTAACCAGTGACACTCGCAGAGTTAAGACGAATGGATTGACGTAAGAATCATCAAAATCGGCCAACGCGTTTGGTCTCTAGAACGCCACATAGGAACAAACATACATACATAGACTGATAAACACATAACCCTCCTTCGGCAGTCAGGTAAAAATGGATTACTAGTTGCCGGACACACTAACGAAAGCAAGGTAATTAAAGCTTGTAAAAAAAAAACCCGCTATTTTGGCTTTTTGGTTATCATTTTATTCCCAGTATGTAATACAATAATAAGATCATCCCTTTAAATTACCTATGCCGACGACACTGTAATGTAGAGGCAATTTTTAGGTCATAATACCGATTTGAGTATCAAAAAAAAAGTTTTTAACAATAAAATAGGTAGTGTTATTTCAATACTGTTTCAGTCGCTGCCCAGAATTTATAAAATAAAATCTTGTTTACAGTAAAAATATTATGTTTTTCGAAATGGTTACACAATGGACAAAAACCAATGCACATTCATTCTCTATTCCGTTAAAAACTTGTGGTTCGAGCTTTCGCATAAAGTACACACCGCAAAATAGATTTGTGTGCATGCATGGCAAGAATGAGGATTGACAGATGTTTATATTTTTTGAATGCGTATAATTTTAAAGTGTTCAATTATTCACGAAGTTCGTCACGCAATAAGTACGATCATATTATCATAATGTAGAAAGCTCTGTCGAAAAGAATTCATACTTTTTGCTAATCAGGCTCTATTAGTATTATCTCATGATTAGATGAAATACCTTTATTTTATACTAGCTGTGCCCGCGGCTTCGCTCCCGTCAACTGCATACCCTACTTACCTACCCTACCTACGCCTTACCTATCCTACCTAAGTACCTACCTACCCTACTTACCCAACCTACGCCTTACCTACTCTACCTACCTACCCTACGCCTTACCTACCCTACCTACCTACCTACCCTACTTACCCAACCTACGCCTTACCTACCCTACTTACCTACCCAACTTACCCAATCTACGCCTTACCTACCCAAGCCATTTTTTTTTATTTTTGGGTGCGGAAGAAGTCATTGGGTGAATCATCCAATGACTTCTTCCGCTCTGGGTGAGGCGGGAGGACGTGTCAGACTTTTACTGACTAAAACCCACCCGTGTTCCTTCAGTTACTTGAGCCTGGGCCGCGGTAATTTTTTTTTCAAATTCATCCGCGAGTCAGACAGGCATCGGCCCTAGCGGACCCCGTCAATTTGTACCTACCTACCCTACTTACCCAACCTACGCTTTACCTACCGTACCTGCCTACCCTACTTACCCAACCTACGCTTTACCTACCCTACCTGCCTACCCTACTTACCTAACCTACGCCTTACCTACCTACCCTACTTACCCAACCTACGCCTTACCTACCCTAACTACGCCTTTCGTACCATACATACCTACCCTACTTACCTTACCCGAATTTATAAAAAAAAAAAACCGGCAAAGTACGAGTCAGACTTGCGCACGATGGGTTTGTTGTATGGGAGCCCCACTTAAATATTTATTTTATTCTGTTTTTATAGCGACAATAGAAATACATCATCTGTAAAAATTGCATTTGTCTAGCTTGTCTATCACGGTTCATGAGATACAGCCTGGTGACAGACAGACAGATAGACGGACCGCGGAGTCTTAGTAATAGGATCCCGTTTTTACCCTTTGGGTACGGAACCCTAAAAAAGTAAACACAATTTTGCTGCCCGCCATCTAGTAGCTCTCCAGAACGCTGCACCGAAACGAAAACGTTGATTCGAAGTACAGACCCCCTGTCTACCTGCCTACCCTTGCCTTAATTGATTTGCTACTTATCCTTCTTACCATCAATTGTTTTAATCCCCGCCGGAAAAAGAGGGGTGTTGTAGGTTTTACGTGTGTTGCTGTGTAGTATCTGTGTGTCTGTGTGTCTGTCTGTGGCATCATAGCGCCTAAACGGATAAACCGATTTTAATTTAGTTTCTTTTGTTAAAGGTTATTTTGTCGAAAGTATTTTTAGCTATGTTTGAATAAAATCGGTTCAGCCGTTCAATAGTAATGAGCGTTTTATTGTTTGAATCGGGGTGTTTTCGCAAGATAAATGTGTCGGGATTTTTTTTAATTTTGAAATTTTACTTGTTTCATGTGGCATTCTGCCGCGGAGAACATTAGACCGCCATTCAGAAAATAATGTCAAATGCACAACGCCATCTATCGAATACGGAGTTCAACTGTCCGAGTATCTGAATTGCATGTGTCACAGTTCAAAGACATGGCGTGTGTTGTGATATTTTACTTCTTGAACACTTTAAATTTATCTAACTTTTGATAGAGTGAACCGATTGCGATGAAACAAAAACTAAGTTATACGTCAAGTTACGCATAATGTTTATGTATAAAAGTTATCTACATTGGCTTCGTACATTTTACGTGATGCGTGCACAAACAAACAGACAAACAGATAAACAGACAAACAGACAAAAATTTCAAAAATGCTGGAAATGGGTCCTGTAGGTTATCCTTTAACACCCTGACTATTTTTTATTTTAATATTTTCAATGTACAAAAACAACTTTTCTACAGATTTTATTGATCTCTCGTTATATAATTGCTGGTAGGTTTGATGGCGATCCCCCAGAGACAGCTAATGACTAGCGACTAAGACTCACATTTTGTAGTTGTTACATATTAAATGCGTGTTGAGTATGTACTAAAACTCTAAAACAATGTTCTTTGAACAAACATTAAATTGTGTTTCGGGGAACTGCAACCAGTCTTTTGGAAATATGAAGCAGAGAGTAGAAATTGGAAGAACATAAATAAGAAAGGAAAACAATAAAGAGACGGTTTCAATCCCTAATGAAATATAATAGTTTAAAATTAAGGATTACTAAGATTCTTGGAACGCTGAAAGTTGAATACATGTCGTTTTTAATACAAAGACCGGAAAACGAAGCTGAGTAATAAACCTAATCTAAAAGACTATTAGTCATTAGAAAAATATTGCCACAGTTATTCACGAAGCAAAATATATATAATTATGATCCATTACGAGTAGCTCAAATGAGACGCAATAAATAGAAGTCAAAACACGCGGTGGGTGTGTGCGTCAAAGTAGCTACACCTACCTATTCATAGGAAAGAAAAGCGGGAAAGTGAGACGCACCCGTCCGACGGTGTCTAGAGGTGAGGGGGGCGCGGGGCGCGGGGCGCGGTCATCGATCGCAGTCCCCGACGGCGGCGCTCGGGGCTGGAGGGACCGCCATCAGCTGTTAGAGACGGCGACGATCCGCCTCTCGGACTCCCCAAGCACACTTCACGCGGTCCTCTATTGCCTCAAGAGTTTTAAAGCCAAGTACGTATTGCATGCGACACCGGCGCACTTTTACTCCCCTCTCCCATTGTTGTCTACTGGATGCAGTTTTACTATAGGTATAAATGATACAGCCATTGCACGCCACATTGGCTAAACCAAAAGCTGTTTTCGTTGCAATTTATTGAAACTATAGTAAAGACAAAATTGGTTTTCAATTGCGAATTCTTGTAATTAACCATTATATACTATAATATACTTCGTCTGTTTGATGTTGTCTGGGGTCTCAATATTTTAACGTATAATAAAAACGAACTCATTCGTCATTGAAAAGTATGCCTTTATAAAATGATTTCGGATCGGACAAAAAGGTTCAAATATAAATCTATTAATCAACTCTTCAATCCAAGCGGAAGCATCTGTCATCAAGAGGGATTTCATTCATTAAATTACAAAGGGAATGAGTTCGTATTCGGTACTTCCGGTCATTTGTAAAAGGGGGAAGGACAAAACAAATTTTGAAGCTAGGCATAATTACATACAATACCTAGATATAATTTATGTTTATGGATTAAAGAGAACTCCAGAAAATATAAGTTGATATATGGCACAGACATAAATCTAACTAGATGACGCGATTGTACGTACTTCGCGTGCCAAAAAACGGAGTAAAGTTACGATCAATGATCGTAATCTGAGTTTTCATTTAGCATTATCGGCACCGGAAATCCACCGAAATCTAGAAAAATGCCTTACCATGCCATATTGAGCTGTAAAGAAAGTATGGAAAAGTTGGCCGAGGCATTAGAAATGTTTTCTTTCATTGGTAAGTAAATTTGTTTTTAAATTGTAGGTGAAAAAGTGGCACGCAGTTTCTTCAAATTCAGCTTTCTCATCCCAATTTATTAAGATCGACACAGCAAGCCTTTTCTTTAGCCTATTAGCCATCTTTCTTCTTTCACATAATCCATCCATATTTAAAATTCTTGATATTCATTCATACTCTTATAGACAGCATCATCATTATCAACCTTTTTAACCGGCTGCCGAAGGTGGGTAATGTGTTTATCGGTCTATGTAAGTTTTTTTCGTATATAGCGTTCTAGAGACCAAACGCGTTGACCGATTTTAATGTTTCTTACGTCAATCGATTCGTCTTAACCTTGCGAGTGTCACTGGCTACATTAAAATAGGAAAAAAGCTGGTTTTGGGCACCATATTGTGGGGTTATTTATTTTTTTGTGGGGTCCAATATTTGTATAGATTGTTTTGTCGATTTTTAATGCATGTGATGTGGCTGTGCTATATTTCAAATAAATAAATAAACCCAATTTTTGAAAAAAAGTTTTTTTATTTTCACTTTTTAGTTGTGGTACATAATGGACCAGTTCTATAGGTAGCTACCTATAATGCCCAAAGTGAAGCCAGAATAGATTAACCCAATAACATGAAACTTAAACAAAACCGGCGGAATGAGAGTATACCAAGGTGAACTGTTCACACCTGCGCACCCCTTTAGAGCGTCCCAGTGTGATGTTATGCTATGAAATGGTACAGACATGCGATTGCAACTATCCCGAGTGATTTGCCTTCATTTATTGAAGAGTTCTGATGTATATCTCCAAAGTTCTTCATCAGATCGTGACAAGCACCACCGTTAAAATATAAAAAATAAAAATAAGAATCATCAAAATCGGTACACCCAATAAAAAGTTCTGAGGTAACACACAAAAAAATACAGTCGATTTGATAACCTCCTCCTTTTTGCGAAGTCTGTTAAAAATCAAGAAACTCGACAGCTTAAGAAGCGAAGCAAAAAGACTTCAAGAAGAAGAAAATCATGCTGTGCAAGCGGAGGATGCAACTGGTTTTGGTCAGTCAGCTCGCGAATATGTATCCTCCAACTGCACCGCATGATTTTCTTCTTGTTTACGACTTTTTAGTTCACTTCTTAAGCAGTCGGGTTTTTTTGATTTTTGTTTTAACATTTTTGAATTGTTCCACTGCTGGAACACAGGCCTCCTCTCTGTGAGAAGGAATGGGCTGTAATCACCGTAATGCCCGTAATCCACCACGCAGGCCTGATGCGGGTTGGCGGATGTCCCAAGTATTCGAATAGACATGCAAACTCTAAACTTTCCTCTTATTACAGTTACATCATAATCTGTTCATCTTTCAGCAAAACCGACCGCAGGTATCCTACGTAGAACGAATAACCCCCATAAAAAACAAGTAGTATGCCACAGATTCCACAGAACATACGTACGATAGTATATGTAAGAGGGGGGATCGAAAATCCAATTTCCGTTCTCAGATGCACTACAATGCAAACCAATCGGCAGGCTTATTAAGTATCTTTTGCAAGAGCAAAATGATTGAGCGATCAAATGCTTTATGTCATCAAAGTCGGAATTACTTGCAGTGTAGGTATGGTAGGTCCTACAAAATCGTTTGCTAATCGCTCGCTGTTTGTCAAATGCACTTATTTTAGTACATACATACATAAACTCACGCCTTTTTCCCATGGGGGTAGGCAGAAACTACAGAACGCCACCTGCTACGATCCTTACTTATTTTAGTATTTCAAAAAAATACCGCCGACAACTCTAAAACTTCTGTATGGAAGAGCAATTATTGCGCAAAAATCGCTATCGGTTTGCTCTTGCAAAAGATGCAGTTGCTCGAACTCGCCGCAAGTTACGTTCGAATTCAAAGGCAAACCAGCGTAGCGTAAATGTATGCAAGTATTTCAGTCCAAACTTTTTGTCCTCAATTACTGGGTCAAGGGTTTTAATCACATCGAGACGCGTCTTTTAATAAAGCTTCATTTATTATAAGTTCTACGTTGAATGAAGTGCATTCGATGGCACCGTCTGGAATTGTCAATTCGTTCATCAGTCTAACGAGGTTGATGGAGAGAGAGAAACGTACAACGGGGTACCACCCCTGTCCACCCCTCACACTTTCAACCTCGCCTTTTATACGCGAGGCAACCACAGTCTGTTCAGATTCCATAGCGGTCAATTAATCAGTTTTCTATGGTTCATTAAAACATCGGTTACAAAAACATAAGAAGTGAGAAGTAATGCCATTGTACTAGTGTAGGACCACTATAGGGTCTCGTCCAAAGGCATTCCTTCATTGACACATTAGTATGTATAAAACTGCAATAGCAGTCTGTTGTAGTGGTTCGAACCTGTGCAATTTGATTGGCAGGCATCGCGTCTTGCTCAGTGGCGAACTGCGGCGGTGGTGGTAAGACTGGCGGCGGGAGGGCGCGCGGGTTTGAGCGGAGCCCGCCCGGGCCTGCGCCCGCGCGCCCCTGCATGCGCTTGCTACCGGCCCGCCACCACAGCACGCGAACACGGGCACAAATCAACACATCACACGACGAACACTAATGCACTCAACTGCTTGTACACTTGCCTTTAAATTCACGATTTATCACAACATCAGCCTTCAAGCACAATTTGATGGGGTTCAATTGCTTTTATCTTAGATAAAAAATGTTTATAAAACCCTAATAATAAATTCCTGCTTAGTTGACTTTTAGCAAAGAACGATAGAGCATCATCAATCACCGCCTATTGGGTTACAGAGACACAACATAGAAAAATCGTCCCTGTCCCTGTCTCTGCGGGCTGTAAACTACTGATTGAAAGGTGATTGATTGTGTCAGCAAAAAGAATTGAAAGGGATCGGGCACGAAAGCCCGCCAAGTGCTGATAAATGTGTTCAAGCGGCGCGGCGGGTAGGGGGATCCCTTATAATAATTATGTGGTTATGGCGTACATATTATGAGAAAATCGACTTTATTCACTGCTTGCATAGAATAAAATTGTCATCGCCATTAGCAGTATTCGTGATTACGTCCTTCCACATCGGTTCGTTGGTAAATAGGTCACAGCACCCACAACCCTGCGCTTTGGGGGAAAGAGTGTAGTGAATGGGGTCACGCGTAGCCTGTAAGCGACAGTGACGGTGGACAATAACATCCATGATACATCTACCGTCTCAGAATTTCGACAAACACAAATACAACTTCTAAAGAAAAGGCTAGTATTTTCTTCCGTTTGTTTTGAGCCACTCTGGAAGAAAATTCTAAGAGCAGAAACTTTTCTGGCAAAGAAAATGAGAACACATTTAAAATATGGTCCGGTAATAATATGTTCCATACACCTTTCAGATCGCTTTTCAATATCTCTTTTACAAGCTTATATGATAGTTGTAATGCACTTATGTAAAATAAAAAATAATTATTTGTATATTATTTGGTTTCACCTGTTTATACGTAGTGACCCTACCATTATTATCACCGCCAGCCTAATCAGTATTTTACTAAATATGGTAAGACCTGCAGCTACCAAACAAGATGTGGCGGATGAGAATGTCCAAATGAGTTTTACTTTATAGAAGACTAGCTGTCCCCCGCGTCTTCGCTCTCATCAACCGGCCACCTACCTACCCTACCTTCCATACCTACCTACTCTAACCTACCCTACCTTTTTCTTTTTGTTTTGATACATAATGTAGCCTATGTCCTTACTCAGGATAACATCTATCTCCTTGCCAAATTGCATTGAATTCCATTCAGTGGTTTAGGCGTGAAAAGGTAACAGACAGACAGACAGACAGAGTTACTTTCGAATTTATGATATTAGTATGGATAGTATGGATTGAGTAAAGACCTAAAGTTTAATGGGAGAGTTCCATCCGTGTGTCCAACCATAAAGTAAACTTTGTCCACTAATTACGAGGACGCAAAGCAGTACAAAGCGAGACGTACCTATTCATTAAAAACTATGAGAAGATGAAGCTTTAGATAATAAATAGCAACGACTGTCGTGAATTTGAAAATAAACTAAATAAATGCGGTCAACATTCCGGAGACTCGATAAGAAACACGTCATCTTGGAACATTGCAACAAATTTAATCATACTCATCATTTATGGAAGTGAATCCAGTACAAACGATATAACGGCAATTAATTATTTAATACGCCGTCTACATATTTATACGTGATAAATAGAGAACAAGTGGCTCATCATCACTATAAATAACATTTATCAAATAAACGTTGTATCATAACTACATGCAAAGCTAATGCGGCGTTTATTTGGATTCGTCAAACCAAACAAAGCGAGATAAATATTCATTGTCTTAGAGAAATGTTAGTTTTTTGGGTTACTCCGGAAGCATCGGCAACATAAATAATCTGACGAATACCCATATGGATTTAGAGCAGTCATATTATTATGTGAGAACACAGATTTTGTGAGAATGATGAGTCACAAACCCCCGATTCAAAAATCTAACGTTGAAGCTGGGAACAAATTATCGGACGCGGCTGATGGACGCGACTGATATGTGTGCACAGTTATTTAGGACGCGGCTTGTGGACGCGTCCGAGCGCTTATTCCATAGATAATATAGCTTCTTCAACGAAGATTATGTTTGTGTTAAAACATGTAGAGTAGTGAAAGTAAGGACGCAGTTCTCTGCAGCGAACACACTTGATAAGTGTTTCTTCCATTTTCATTTGTAACCTCGCATGCACGTGCGAAATATCGCGTAGTCAGAGTTGTTCTGACGCCGGGATGCGTCCCGCATCCCGTGAATATCGTCCGCGGACGTTTTCGGCTGACACAAACATCCAGCGGGCAAGATCTCTATCGGACGTCCGATCGCCCAAGGTCACGTCTGCGACTTACGGCCGATAGTTTGCACAATCGCGGCTGTCAGTCGCGTCCGTCAGCCGCGTAAAAGGATTTCGATTTTTGGAAACAGTTCTATTTAAAATCAAGATATAAGGATTCTACGTTATTGAAAAACGTCTTACTGCTTTCCATTTAACAAGAAGGAAGATCTATAAACTTATACTCTGCAGTAGCAGTATGGCTTAGTTCTATTCTGGCTGGAAAAGTTTTCTTTTATTTAGCTCGCTCCACTCCTACGCTGACAGTTTTGCTTAAGTTCGAATGTCTAACATGAATGTGTTGGGTCCCTATCAATACTGTGAATTAGGTAGCTTATTTTCATTAAAAAAAATATACGATTTCTGAATTAAGAATTTTAAATTGAGTCTCTGTCAAACTATAGCTTGAACATCTATAAAATGTTGGCATTAAAGTAGTTTGACACGTTCACTCGATTCAGAAACCAGCTCTAAATTATAAGTTGCCCGTTATTTCATGTATTCCCAAGAATCCTAATCCTCAATTATCACTATTTGTATATATAGGTATCAATACTGTAATAATTCGTGGTTGAGGTATTATTTGTAGTGTTTAAATCATTGCTATTTATATTTATTTTGACTTTTCTTAAATAACTTAACAGAATTAATTTCCGTTTAAGTATGTTTTTTATCTTTCTGAACCTGTATTTTGTTGTCTCAATTAATTGAAAAGCCAGCGATAACCAAGATAAATTAAAAATGCTTAAAAATTCAAAAAAATTGAAAAAAATACTAGTTACAAAAATCAAAAATAGCTTATTATTATTGGGGGTCTTTCAAGCCTTAATGGAACCAGCATAATAAGGCACAGTGGCTAATTTGGCTGCGACAACAAAATTCACCCTTTGCAAGGCACTCGATATGAATTATTAAACATTCTTAAAAAATAACGTTTCGACGGTGTAAGAATACGGCACATTTGTGTAGAACACATTAAATACACAAAAAACGTGAAACATTATTTCGTCCTAGTTTTTGAGGTTTGCGCATTGGGTCGCGCCGGTTTGGGCCTTCACATAAAACAGCACCTTGTACTATTTACCACATTCAGCAGCTGAAAACTTTTGAAATAAATCACAATCAACAATAAAAGGGGGTTCGCTTTGGATATAATCGGCTATGTCATGGTAGGCTGTTAGGGCGGGATTCGTTATTCGGGCGGTAAGACCGGGCGTCGCGGCGCCTAACACGGGACTGCCGCCCGCCCAGCCTTCCCAAACCCCCTTGCATCTACCCACCCGCCCGTGCGCCAACAAAACACAGATTATGGAAACACATTTATTAGCCAAAAACTCTACTTAAAACTCTATCTTTCTACAAAACGTACACAATTATCGCTTAGCGTTCGATACCATCGTTTGTTGTACATGTCAGTAGTAATTTGTATCCGACTGAATTATTTTGGACACAACAAAGCACTTAGCGAATTACGCTCACAATCCAGCTACGAGTGTTCTTCATCATCACACCTGCGTGATTTGTAGACGAGGCGGATGAGGCTGACGCCTGGGAGGGCGCCGAGGGCGGTGCCGGCACCACTCGCTAAAAGCTCGCAGCCGTCTCGAACACGACGTGCGTGAAGGTATCCTGCACCAGCCGCGTTTCTTTTCTTCTGCTCCGAAAGTCGTAGTCATCCTGTCGCCAGGTTTAGGCACATGGTAAACAATTTTGGGGCTATCCACGGCCTCGGAACCCGGAGCTACACGATATTTCACTCCTGATATAGCTTTTTTTATTCCATTAAATGCTCGTCGAGCGGAATTTTCCTCTTCTTTGATGTCAAAAGTGGTTTCTCGTGGTACAGCAGTTAAACGTCCAGTTGGTGGGCAACTTGCAACGATGGTCTTGTCGGGCTCATCTTGTTGGCGTTTCATCAGAAGTCTCATCCTGGTGAGTATTGTCGGAGGAGGTTCGGTATTCGTTCCGACTGTGCACACGCGTGGTCTGCTGTGACTGCTGTACTCATGCTCAGCGTTGATTGTGGCTGGATACATTTGGCAAGGAAGAGTCGCCGCGCGTCTCGGTAAAGGCTCATCTTGCAGGTACGCGATATGCAACGTGCTGATGCTTAAGGGTTGCTGCGGAGCAGGCCAGAGTTCTCTGGTGGGTGGCACGGGCGACGGTCGCTCTCCCAGCATTCGGCGAGCGAACTCGCCCGGCTGCCACAAGTAGCTCGCTGTCAAGTTCCCGTGCGTTTGCATCACGATACCAATCTTCACTAACAGCACACAAACTACGCTCGCTAATCCAATACTAGGCTTTGTGCACTTGTGGGTTTTCGCAGAGATATGTCAGCAAAGGTATTTTAAATTGGATCAAGGATGGCGAATATTTAATAAACAAAGCGCATGAGAATAATCCACTTTATTTTGTTTTTGCAATGTGTGTGCATACTGCGCATGCACAATACAGGTGTGCGTATTGCGTTGTTGTTTGTTAATTTTCTTATTATAGGGTCAAGTATTGGTAGAGGAAAGGCAGCATATTTGGAATACTGGTTTGTTTTTTGGAGATAAATTGAAAGAGAAACGAGATAGGCCAATAAAAATGCACTAAACTGTTGGAAATTTATCAAACTTTAATAATAAAAAACAATCAAACAAAACATAGACCAGAAACCTTATCAAAAAGTGTATCAAATAAAAAAAACTCCAAAATCGTGAATATACATAGGGTGCAGTTAATTTGGAATAAAGTATTCCAAATTATATTCATTTTTTCTTTAGTACATTTTTCACAGTTTTAATGAATATATTAGGTTTTCTTAAAAACCTATATATTATTTTAATCTTTTGTAACAGTTTCTCAGACTTTGGTAAGGACTCTTTAAGAAAAAAAAAAAGTAAAGCTTAGTGATACGCCAGTCGACGCACATCCATTCTTGTTAGCCCATAAAATTTATTCTCCATAGTTAATATGTACCCACCAGCAGAATTTCAATATCTACACCAAAAACAGGCCTTCCACCAATTAGTTTATCTGTTATCAATTCTATCAGGGAGTTTTATCATTAACAAATCGAAATAGTGTTGACCTGGGAACATTGAAATGTTTAGTTGCCTTTAAGTATCCTATTCTTTTTTTTAAGAACAGCGACAATAGCAGCGGACATTTCCTCCTTCTCCCACCTTTTTCCCTTCTTGTATTTCTGGGATATAAAGACATTTCTAAAAATAACAGAAGAATTAATATCAACATATAAAAATCAGCATATAATTTGGAATATTCCAAATTATGTTCCCTTTCGGTATTCCAAATTAACAACATGTCATCCTAACCTAAAATTCCATTTGATATTTTTAATTCTAGAAATATTCACAAAATCAAAGTAAAATCATAAACTAACAAGGTCACTAAGCAATTTAAATAATTACAATGAAGATTTTATGTATCTTAATAAATGATTATCAATGATTGAATTTATACCGAAAAAGATTTGAAAGTAGACGTCACGTTCCTGTGTGGCTGGCAGCCGGCATGTCAAGATGGCGCCCTCTGTTTGACACTCGTTTGCTTCGTGTGTCTGATGAGGTTATGTTTACGTTAAAAAAAACACAGATGGCGTTTATAATAATATAGATATCTAATTATTCCAAATTACCTGCAGTATTCCAAATATGCTGCCTTTCCTCTATAATAATAAAGTAAATATTTGTGGTTTTACGCCTTGTATTGTAACAATTACAACGCGTAGTTGTAACCAATACGTGCCATAGAAGGTTCACATAATCAGGAGTTTAGCATTGTTACAAACATTTAGTATCAAAAGTACACACGGAAAAACATGTTAACTATGCACACATACAATGTGTGTCTTTCAATGCAATCTGCAAGCAACTGCCTAACTAAACCATTGTGTGCATAATAACTTTTTGTTTTCAATACCTCTGGGACAAGTTTAACCAAGGCCCCAGGCGGAACAGAACCATGAGAAAATGTAAAGTAATAAATTGTATTCGTTGTCTTTGTACACTTTCAGGGCAGGATGTGACGAGAGCTGAGAAAACTCTATGATACAAAGCAGTAGAATTATCTAAAAGTTCTGATATTTTCAGGTTCATAATAAAAGTTAAAACATATTTGAATCAGTTTCATTCAACATACTGAACGCAGTGATTAATAATTTTACGTAACTCATTACGCAACAATCGTATAATTCTGGACAATGGAAAGTGGTAGACCGTACCGTCATCGGCGCTACTGTTTGGTGTGAGTCAGCTAAATTATTTTATATATTTCCTGCGAGGATAGGGCCACCTCTGGTACCAGAGTTTAATAAAAAGGCAATAATAAAACAAAAAAATGCATTACTGATGTCCTGCAGCCTTATTGCGTAATGAACATAAATGGCAATCCATAACGCGTCTTTCATATCGCGTGTGATTGGTTGATTGTTCATACTCTTTGCCATTTGCGTTGCCGAATTCATCTATACATATAATAAAATTGGAGTGTCTGTTTGTAATATTGAAATGACCGTTTTTTACTACATGTATATGAATATATATAAGGTACATACACCAAAATAATTTTTTTAACAATTTTTGTCTGTCTGTCTGTTTGTTCCGGCTAATCTCTGAAATGGCTGGACCGATTTAAAAAATAACGGGAGCGAAGCCGCGGGGGTCAGCTAGTTACGTAATAAGGCTGCTGATGATAAGTAATGTATTTTTTTTTTGATATTTTGTTTTATTATTGCCTCATAAAACAAATTTATGGATAAAAATATTGATTTGCCCTAAAACTGTACCATCTAGGGAGGTCGAACACTTTTTGCATCGATTCAGTAACTCGTTTCAGTAACGCGCCACTGCATCGTAACTCTTCGCCATTTGATGCATTTCAACGCTAGATAGAAGCGATACTTGCAATCGCATATTATCGAATTAGCTTCCCTACCAGCGCGCTACCATTTCGGGCATCATCTGAGGTGCCACGGCTAGGCGGCTGTGAAGACTGAAGGCAAAACATGCAGAATACTGAAGGGATGCAGAATCATGGTTACGTGAACGAACGTAGACCAGCGACAGCATCGCAATCTTTTTGAGATTATATCGCTACTGAATCGCTGCAAAAAGTCACCTTCCATAAATTAATACTTGTAAAGTACAAGGCTATGTATAAAAGACAAGCATACATAATATTGACCATATTAATGGCTAACAATAATATGTCTGTATGTTAGAAACCACAACAATGAAGGCCATGTTATTATAACCTTTTAACAAGAGGTTTATTTATGGCGACAACATAAATAGTAAGGACTGTAGTTTTTTCGTTTGAGTATGCCAATAGAGGTCATTGCCCTTTCCCTAATATCTCTTCTCTTTATATGAACTCAAACAATCCATACTATTACAATAATATTATAAAAGCGAAGGTAACTGTTTGTTTGTTTGTTACTTTTTATGACTGAACCGACTTAGATGTTTGGCATGGAGATAGTTTGAGGACCTGGGAAGGACTAGGAACTTTTTTATCCCGGTAGTGTGCTCCCTTAGGATGATAAAACCCTTTTTACACAGGCGAAGCCAGGTACAGAAGCTAGTTAACTATATTTCGTTTTTTATTAGTCAAAAATGTTAAGGATCACAATCTATTCAGGACAGCAATATTTCAGATTTTTAAATAAGAAAATGTAAGTGGGTCAATGGCCACTATTATCATGATAAAATGCTAAAGGTATATTATATCATTACAGCTAGAGACACACATTAAAATGAGAATGGTAAGCCCAACTTTAATCAGAAGAAATAACTATGTTAAAGGTTTATTTTTACCATACATACTATGGGCCTAATTCATTATATAAATTTCGATGGTATTTAACAACTGATTAAAAGGTCCTAAAGACATTCAAAATTGGCATTAAACAGCATACATTTTTATAAATAAGAGTGAAGATAAATACAAGAAAATCTTACCTTTAGTGGTCTTGTTATAGTGACAGTCTCAATGACTGTTGTTGATGCCATTGTCAATTATATTCTCTCCTGCAAAAGGTACAAAGTTCTTTTTAGTCAGAATTAATATGCCACAGATAAAATAAGGAAATATTTATTACACTTGATACCTACAATCCAGCAGTAAGGTGAGCACACTCTTTGCAAAATGTGCACTTGGACACCAGCCCGTTTAACCAGTTATTGACATTAATTTATATAAATCATTAATATATATTTATTTATATAAACTAATTGAAGTTTCAATAAAAATATACGAAAGTAATTTTATGTTTTGTAATTTAATTTATCCCCCTTCCCCCTTATCCTTGGATGACCCACACAAATGCTTTACAAACTGCTGTTGTGTTTGTGGTTGATCATAATGCCCATTGTCTTCTTTATACTTCTATCAACAACAATGACACCTTCAATGCTTTAACATTGTAAATAGGTATATTGAAAGCTGGTAAACAAAGTTGTTGAGAATTTTTATTAAATCCATTGAGATACATTCTAGAGAAGTACAGGCAAGAACTCTACAGTATGCAGACAATGATAAGAAAATAAATATTAAATATTCTTTTGAGTATTTCTAAATGAAACAAGCTTAAGTAATAATAAGAAGTAGTTGTTCAGTCATAGAAATTCAGAATAATATAAAATTATTAAATGTGCTTTTTACACTTTATTTCCATTTAAACTTTAACTATACCAAATTTCTTACTCATCTGTGCATGCATAAGGATTTAAAATGGGAACAAAATGTTACTACAAACATGAAGACTATAAGAACAGGCAGAACAAAAAATCTATATATTGACCATATGGTAAAGTACATTTTTACTTTCAAGATCATTTCAATGCATAAATTAAAAGAGTATAGTATTTATACTAAACTGGACACTAGCCTTGGCCAAGATACAGATTTATAGCTAGTGATGATTCACAAGCATGAGAGAAATATTAATTCATTGTTTTCAAGGGCATGGGGTACACTTTTCTGTAGTTTGTATGATAACTGCATAGGTAAATAAATAGGCATTGTTCCATGGTCATTAGAGAATACTTATATTTTACAAAAAAATACACAATTTGTTTTCGTTGTTATTTTTGTGTACGACTCCTGTGAGTTAAAGAATTATAGAAATTTATGTTGGCCCTTTGAGATCATTTTGTTGACTTATTACAATTATGTAAATATCTAATATATAATTAAGTAGACAGACATTAACTTAACAGTGGAAAAACAAGCAAATTATTAAATACTTACATGAACGAATTTTATTTAAAAAAAACACAAAGCCGTGATGTGTTCACGAGACACGATTTCTCCTAACAGATATATTGTTATTGAGGAAAGGTGGGATACGTACGCTAAATTAAAACATATACTGTCTTTCACAATACATTACGACATTAAAAACCCAGAAAATAACATAGAACTAGATTTCGCAAGTGATCGAACGTTTATTTCATAAATAAATAATAATAATTCACTTGACAAACTCCAGACAAACAATGAATGACAGAAATAGACTACCATATATTCAATGTACTCTGTGGAAATAGAGACAGCCAGCAGGCGCGCGGCGGATAGCGTGTGTTATAGAGTAGTAAGTAGAGCTATACCTTTCAAAAATCGATATTCATTCACCAAAAATAGTTTTTTTAATGCAAAGACGAAAATTATTATAATAATAAAGTGATATCGCGTACTTGAAAATCGTAAAATATTATTAAGTATTACAATATTATAAAGAGAAAAGATTTTTTTGTTTGTTTGTACCGAATAGGCTCCGAAACTACTGGACCGATTTGAAAAATTCTTTCACTACATTATTCCTGAGTAAAATAGGCTAATTTTTATTCCAAAAAAAGGGTTCTATGGGGTAGTCCACGGGAGCGAAGCCGCGGGCAACAGCTAGTTAACTATAAAAACATCATTGTGGTCTTTCAAAGCTTGGCTTATTGTAGGCTTGGCTTATTGTAGGCTCTTTCAAAGATTACTATTAGATAAGGGCTCTTTCCATCAGGATAAGTTATTTCTTTATGTGTTTGCTTGATGTATTGTATTGTGTGTTGTATTTACACTGACAAATAAGCTGCAAAGTCAAACTCACACAAGCCTTTCGTGCACGCACACAGTGTTTTTTAGGTTTAGGGGGGGTCTTTAAAAAAATTATAAGTTATGCGAAAACTATCTTTTTTTTTAAATTCGATACTCGATTGCTAACATTATTGTTTGGTCTGTCTGCTCATGCTCACACTTTTCTAATAAAGTCGGAACCACACTTACGTGTCGTGTCGTGGCGTGGCGTGGCGCAGGATCCACCAATCAAATGACTCTGTTCCAATCTACGTCATAACGCAACGTGGTTAGTAGCCAATCAAATGCGTCAGAAGACGCCACGACACGCCACGCCACGTAAGTGTGGTTCCGTCTTAAGCTTTGGTTGGACCACGGTTTGACAGACTCAATTCAAAAATGTAATGTCAAAATGTCTATTGGCGGTTGATTTTGGCTGTGGCTGTAAATTCCTAACCTGTCAGCGTCTGTGATTGAAATATTCTTGTTTGCCGCTTGGTGCTTGGGGGTGGTTGATATCTTTATAATACTTGGCGCGAAATATACTCCGTATATATATTACATTGTAGTGCAACTGCAACTTGCAAGCGTGTTCTGATCATGGCGGTTGTTAAATCTTTAATGATACGGGGCATTCGTAGTTTTGGGCCTGATGATGCCGACGAGCAGGGCATTTCTTTTGAAAGTCCTCTAACTCTGATACTGGGGCAAAATGGATGTGGTAAAACAACTATCATTGAAGCTGTGCGTTATGCCATCACGTCTCAAATGCCGCCAGGAATGGGTCATGGTGATAATTTTGTACATGACCCTAAAGTAAACAGAACAACTGAAGTTCTGGCACAAATAAAACTGAAGGTACGTCTTACTCAAGTCCTTTGCTATCAAAGAAAAACAAAAATATCAACAGACAGTGCAGCCTGCCCAGCCAGGGTAGAAAATCGATAATCTAACAAGATTGTTTGTTCTCTCTGGAAGCTGCTGTCTAAAATAGGTTTACTTAAATAGCCTATTCAATTCCATGAAGTATTTATTCGAAAGGAAGTAAGTAACTAAATTATTAATGGGCTGACACTACTATAAGTTTTATATTAATTGGTCTATGTTCCTATTTCAGCTTTCAAATGCAAAAGATAAAAACATGGAGGTAACAAGATCTATGAAAGTTGTGTTACAAAAAAAGAAAGCAACTTTCCGTACTCTGGATTCTTTACTGTCAGTTACTGATGAGAATGGGAAGACAAAGGATATATCTAAAAGATGTGCTGATCTTGATGCGCTTCTACTTGATGGGCTTGGTAAGTAATTTGTCTAGCTGGCTTTATAAAAAACAAAACTACACTATAGTTTGACTGAGACAGCTGTACTACACCTTAGGTATGTGCATGGCGAGATGGATATTGATCCATAATCTGCACTATCTACACTAATATTATATAGAGGGAAGATTTGTTTGTACTGGATTAACTCAAAAACTACTAAAACGATTTTGAAAATTCTTTTACCAGTAAAAAGCTACATTCTTCCTGAGTAAAATAGGCTATTTTCATCCCGAAAGCTGTTCCTGTATGGTGCGCCATGGGAGCGAAGCCCCTAGGGAAAAGCTAGTCAATAATACATCCATTCATGATTCCAAGAATAATTGGCTTTTGATCAGTTTTCACTTGCACCATACCATTAACCTCAGTATCAACTTTTAAAGTACTGTGCATGAAATAATGGTATATTATTTTAATAGAAGCCATTGCTAAACATTTTGTCATTACTTTGCTACTTCCATTTGCTTTTATGTCTAAAAGAAAAGTTCTAAATATAAGTAAACAAAAAATTTATTTGATATAAAACCAAAGGCCGCATAAATGCCACTTCATACAAAACTAGGAAAAATACACCGCTTGTTTAGTACGGTCCCATTATATTGAAAATAAAAACATGCATTATTTTGTTTTGATTTACCATGCAAATCCATTTATCATCTGTCACATCTTTTCACGATCTTTTATGTAACTTGCAATGTTTGTTTGGATCAAATCCTGAAACAGCATTTTTGCAGGGCTTTTTTTCTTTTTATTCATACTTTTATTATGTGCATTCTACAGATTTATACATGAATGAAAATTGTAGTGATTTCCTTTCAGGGTGATAAGAAACTAAAATGCTCAATAAATAAAAACTTCATAAAAAATAAACCAACTTCAAAAGCAAATTTGGTGTCTTTAGTGTCTCTTGTTTTTATCGTTTTGGGACACAGACTTTTGAATCGAGAGTTATTTTGCGCTCTAGTTTTGCTTTTGAAGTCGGTTTATTTTTATGAAAAGGTTTTTATTCTCTCTTTTTATTTTTGGCACACCAACACCAAAATTGAAGCAAGTTCTTTAGTGGGGTACTTATAGTATTGACAAAATACCCCTAATAACTCAATTTACACATTCACGCTGTTTGTCACTAAAGAGTTCAGTTGTATGTTCCATATCTTGAAAACTGCTGAAACGATTTTGATGAAACTTGCATGAAACTATTCCCTAAGTTGAGTAATACTTAATCCAATAAAAAAAGAATGATCACGATCCAATAACTAGTTTCGAACATATGTGTGGGCAAACATACATACACTTATGAAATTTAGCCCAAGTGTTTAGAAACCCATACAGAGTAACATATGTGTATATTGTGCAATTCCAACAATATTACATACATATGTGTCAAATTGATTACCCCCTTTTCTTTTAGGTTGAATAAAAAAGAATACCATTTCCATGACTGCCAAAACTCCAATGCACTACATTACTAAATAATTTTCAGGTGTATCAAAGGCAATTCTGAATGCAGTCATATTTTGCCACCAAGAAGAAGCAAGCTGGCCTCTTGATGAAGGCAAGAAGGTTAAAGAGCGCTTTGATGAAATATTTGATTCAGAAAAATATAGCAAATGTTTTGAACATATTAAGAAAATTCGGAAAGGTTATGCTACAGACATCAAAATTCTGTGTGAGTAATTACATTATTAAAATTTATAAAAGCTACAATTCACAACTCCACATTCTCACTTTTACACAATATGAAAGGGCTGTTGTTTATTTTGTCTTATCACTTCTTCAACTTGTGACCCCCTGTGATGTAACATTTGATATGTAACACAAATGTGAGGATCCTGGTGTCCATGTCCACACAAGTTAATTTAAGTCAAGAGTGAATAGGTTTTTACTAGGCAAGTGTGCTTCACCGTCGACCACATCATCGCTTACCATCAGGTGAGATAGTGGTCAAGCGCAAGCAGCCTATAAAAAAAGAAAAAAATATTGGTGTGTCAGAATTCAATACAAATACTACTGACATACATTGTTACTTGCTAATATGTTTTTTTTTGTATGATGTTTGTACGTAACTGTTTGACTGTACAAATGCTTTAATACCAATAAACTATTTACAAAAGACATAAAAAAATAATAATAATATAACATAAAATTTCTTTTCAAATATGTTTGAAAAAGAAAGAAATATATACTTTGAAAATCCTCAAAACTCTTATTACTTATTATGTTATTGCGATAATCCTAATAAAATCTGTTTTTTTTTTACAATAGCTGATAGAGTTGATGTTTTGGAAGAGCAGAAAAAGGATCTTGATAAAAAGAAACTGGATGTTGTCAACACTGAGACTAGAATCTCTGAGAGTGAATTGAAGCTCTGTGAAATGAAACAGGAAATAAAACCCATTGAAGAAAAATTAAACTCCATCAAAACCCTTGAAACTACATTAAATACTTATGATGCTAAACTAGGGAAATTAAAAGTGAAGTATGTCATTTGTATTGAACCAATAAATAAAAAATTACCCCAAGCAATGATGCAACCTGTGATTGGGTTGCAGCTTGTTTGCATTTCATTGTCAAGCAGATCAATTTGCAATTCATAATTATGATGTCTGCAGTCGTTTTTTATTATGAACCAATTAACATTAAATTAAAATTTCAGACTGGAGAACTGCCATAAAAGAGAGGAAGAACTGAAAAAAGATATCAAAAATGTATTTGAAGGCTCAGTAGCGGAATTAAAAGAAAAAATTTGTAAGAAATAATATTTTAACATTGTTAGACAAAAATATTAGATACTACAATAAATTGTGGTAATATTAAGATTATTATATTTTTAGGCAACTACGAAGCTACTGTGAAAGCCAATCAAAAGGAACTTAAAGAATCTTATTCAAAAATTACTAATTTCAACAATGAGGAAGAAAGGGTAGCCAATGAAAAGGATGCAAATAAGAGCAGACTTGAAAAATTAATCTTGTTGGACAGCCAAAACGATAAGAAAGTTATTGAGCGAAATGAAATGATTGTGAAAGTTGCAGAATTAGCTGGTACGATCATAGAATTTTTTGTCTAATATTTTATTTTACTAGTTAAAGAGCTGACCTCTCACTGAGATGCGATGCGACGATGATTTAAGAGGCCCGTAACCTCGCGGTACGCCGCGAAACGAAACGTTCCGCGTAACGCCGGCTTGCGGTATCTTGCCCGCGCGTCTACTACCGACGAAACATCGCTGACCAATCACTAGTACTACACTACTACTTCACAATCGTAGTATTTCAATTCGCTCACTGAAATGTGAACCTTTTGTGAAGTACATAAAGTTGAATATTTTATAGGAAACATAAAAAGTGCGCGCAGTGTCGTGTTGCTGCTCGGTGTGAGTTGATCCTCAGCATACAACTAATGTTTTTTATATTTTTCAGGAGTTGATGGAATTGTATCAGTGCAGACTACTGAGGAAGCAGATCAAGGAATGAGTAAAATAACGCAAAAGATTGAAAGTCTGAAACAGGAGCGTAGTGAACTAAAGGTAGAAGCTGACAAACAGGAGAAGGAAAAGCAGTCATTAGTGGATGAAAGTCGCGTTGCTCTTGTGAGTATTATTTTTGCTTTATTAAAGTACATGCCTTACACTAGAATGACTATTACTAATGTTCAAAATATTTTATAGCATGCATAGTAACTGTTCAATGGTTGTATGTTTTCTAACCTGCAAATTGCAGTAGTAGCATAGCATAACCACGAGCCTATAATAATCCAATTGCCATCCAGCGATCATCGGTCCACCTAATGCGAGGCCTTTCAATAAACGTCTTCCGGTTCGCGGTCGCCAATCCAGAACTTTTCTGTGCCATCGGCCATCCATTCGGCGAGGAATGTGCCCTGCCCACTGCCACTTAAGTTTGGCAATTCTTCGGGCTATGTCGGTAATCCTGGTTCTCTTGCGGATCTCTACATTTCTGATTCGATCACGCAAGGAAACGCCGCGCATAGTCCTCTCCATTGCCCTTTGGATGACTGTAAGCTTTCTGAGGCCCATTGTGACCGACCACGTCTAAGAGCCATAGGTCATCACTGGCAATACACACATGGTCATAGACTTACGTCTTTTCGTCGGGCAGTGATAATGAAAGTAAGTACAAGTAAGTCGGGGCTGAAACAACTGGGCCACCACTGCTCCTGTATAGTTTATTGAAAGTATGTTTATATAAATTGCTTATAATTATGATTTTAGTCTGGCCACAACCAACAAATATCCAGTAAAGAAAAAGACATTGAAAAGAACAAGAAAGAAGTAACCAAGCTAGAAAAAGAGATTGTTGCTGCTAACGAGTCAAAAGTACGTTTGGAGGCCGCAGAAAACAAACTCAAGGCTGCTGAAGAGTAAGCATCTGTAATTAAAAAATATTTGGCAAAGTATATTATGGGAAGAAAGATTTCTCAAGCCTCATTTAATAAGCCCTGCGATTTTAGAATAATGCAAGTACATACTTGGTCTATGTCTAAGCAGTTTTTAATAGCATGTCTTCTAATTTAATTACAGAAATTATGAAAGAGTAGATAAAGAGTTAAACACAGAGGAACTTCAAAATCAAATCAACGAGGACGAAAAAGAATTAGAGACACATGATGATGAACTTGATGTTATCGATAAAAAGGTAAGATAAACTTAATTTTACCTATGGTTTATCAATAACGATGTTTCCGCCTAAGACATAAGGATTATTTTTTACGTTTACATCTTCAGATTGCAAAATTACAAAAACAAAGTGCCAAACTGAAAGAACGCGAGGTGAAAGAAGATTTGCTAAAGCAAAAGGATAAACAGTTAACTGTGCTTAAGAACAAGCATAAAACTTCTTTAACAGAGCTATTGGGTACGATGCCAGAGAAGGACTTCGCAATCTCGTTGAAAAAGCTAGAATCTTCCCTGAATTCTGAAGTTAATAAATTGAAGAAGACTTTGAACCAAAAGCAGACTCAAGTAAGTAATGTTGTGTTTGGTATATTAAAATCTTCCTAAACATGAGTTAAATTCAGTAATATTTGTGTATAAGTCAAGAGTTTATTTTTAAATTGTATCATTATTACATAATTCAACTTAAACACTCCAAATAAATATTTAAAGTTGTCTGTCGTTACAAGTTTCTTTACTGACATTTCTATGACTTGTCTTAAGGCTATGATTGTGATAACTATAACTTTCCATTAGATAGTAGATAAGTACAACCAATAAGGCGAAATTATAGACTTGTTAATTAATTATAACATTATTTAAGACACTGGCGGTCAATATAAATAGTCGATAGAATCAATATTTGAAGATTTCGTAGGTGTTCCTCAAGGTTCTATACTTGGTCTATTTATAACTGAGGCCTACAACATGTACAACATAACTGACGGTAACTAGACTTATTGATAATTGTATGTGTTAAATGTTTAATTTTATAATTTCTTCACAATAGATAACTAAACTTGAAGAACAGCGGAAACATTCTCGTGGAACATTAATGGAAAAAACCAAAGAAAAAGAGGAGGCTGAAGAAAAACTGTACAAAGTTTGCGGCACATCAACTTATGAAAACACATTGAGTAAAATTATTGCTAATGTGGAGAAGCTGCAGGTTTATTATTTTAATTATTTTGTTTTTATTCTAATGGTATGGCAACTAGACTGCAGAACAACAATGTTGAACTTATATATATATACTAGCTGACCCGGCAAACTTTGTTTTGCCATAAAAAGACCAAACATTTATCTACCCTACCCTACCCTACACTACCCTACCCTACCCTATCCTACCCTAACCTACCCGACCCTACACTACCATACCCTACCCTACCTTACCCTACCCTACCCTACCTATAAACCTCACGGAGCCCGAGACCTTTCCAACGAATGCAAAACCATCGAAATCGGTTCCAGAACGCATCTGGAGTTATAGCGTCAGGGAGGAAAACCCGACTTATTTTTATATATTAGACTAGCTGTTGCCCGCGACTTCGTCTGCGAAGCATTAGTAATTCGAATTGCTTATTTTTTATATCGCGGCTTAATATTGTAGGTTTTCCATACAAACTTCTACCCCTCTTTCCACTCCCTTAAGTATGATTTCCGTAAGTATGTTTGGATAACAACTATCCTATGTCCTGCCCAGGGTCTCAAAATATCTCCGAATCAAATTTCATTTAAATCGGTTCAGCGGTTTAAGCGTAAAAATGTAGACAGAGAGACAGACAGAGTTACTTTCACATTTATAATATTAACTCCGCCCGCGACTTTCTTCGTGTGATGGCAACCAAAAATAAGCTGTTATTAAACCAAATAAAAATGTGGTTTCGTAAAGTTCTACGGTTTATAGGTTTGGGACGATTCGTTATTTGACTTAAAGAATAATACATTTTAGGTTACCGCTACTAAGTAAAATCCGCCCCTTAAAACTTAATATACCCTTTTTCTCTTTGTAATTTTTTGTTTATTTTAGTTAGATTGCTCAGTAAGATGTCTCATAAAAACTAAAATCACTTAACCCTATCAGGGGGGAGGTAGTTTAAAAACGTATTAAGTAAATTTTTATTATTTACTTTATCTCCATGGAATGAGATTGTTCATACAAACAAATTGCCCCCTTTTCACCCCCTTAAAGGTTGATAGTTCAGTGGCGACTGCGAACCGGAAAACGCAAATTAGGAAGTCCGACCTGGTCAAGGCTGCGGGAGTCCGGTGGATGCGAAACGCACAGGACCGATCAGTGTGGCGGCGCTTGGGGAAGGCCTATGTTTAGCAGTGGACGTTTTTTGGCTGAAATGATGATGATGGTGAAAGGTTGACTTTCCGCAAATTCCTTCTTCGTGCTCCCCTAGATCCCTACATCAAAAACGAAACCTTGTCCAGTATGATTCATAACAAACTTTAACACCCACTTAATCCTATTTAGGGGGTAGTTTCGAAAAAATATAATGACAACCTTTTATTGTTTACTTAGGTTGGTATTTATGTCAACTATCAAGTTTATTAATTTTAACATTCCTCTCCCAACCAACTTCCATTCCCTCCTATGCCACTTCTCTCCTAAACTAATCCATATTTTGGCTACTTTTTTAAACGAAAATGAGTTAAAATTTTAATTGGTGCGTAACGTGTGTGTAAATAGTATATATGTAGTAGTTTAGGTCTTGTAAATTAGATTATGTGTTTTACTAACCCTTGTGCTCGTTTTAGCGATTAGACTAACACCTATCACAGAGAACAAAGTTCGACGGCCGTCTCAGTAGCTGCCGTCCCACGTGACACTGGCAGAATAGTCAAAACTGGCTGTTGCCAAAAAAAAAAAAAAAAATATTAACCCAAGACATAAAATTCTTTGACAAAACTTTATCACCTGTTAAATCGTATTTTGAAGGCAGTTTCGAAAATCTAATAATATCAACCTTTATTGTTTGTTTAGGTTGGTAGTTTTGTCAAGTATCAAGTTTATTAACCCAATAAATAAGATTTTCAAAAATCTTTAACTGCCCCTAAATCGACTTTTGAGTGTAGTTTCTAAAAACTTATAATTACAATCTTTATTGTTTACTTAAGTTGATATTTATGTCAAGTTTCTAGTTTATTAACTCAAGAAATAAGATTCTTCAAAAAACCTTAACACCCCTAAAAACCGTATTTTGGGGTTAGTTTAAAAAAACTAAGAATTTCACTCTGTATTGTTTAATTAGGTTGGTATATATGTCAAGTTTAAAGTTAATTAACTCAAGAAGTAAGATTCATCAAAAAAAAAAAACAAATCGTCTTTTGGGGGTAGTTTTGAAAACTAATAATAACAACTTTTATTGTTTAAGTTTCAAGTTTATTAAACCAAGTAATATGATTATTCAAAAAAACTTTAACACCAGGGGGTGTTAAAGTTTTTGGAAAATCTGTTTTTCGGGGTAGTTTCGAAAAACTAATAATAACAACCTTTATTATTTATTTAAGTTAGTATTTGTGCAATGTTTCAAGTTTAGTAACCCATGAAATAAAATTCTTCGATACAAACTTCAATACCCCCTTAATCGACTTGTGAGGGTAGTTTCAAAAAACTAATAATGTCAACCTCTTTTCATTTACTTAGATTACTATTTATGCCAAGTTTCAAGAATATTAGCTGAAGGAATTAGATTTTTCATACAAACTTTGTCCCCCTTTTTCTCCCCTTGAGGGGAAGAATTTCGGCAAACCCTTTCTTATCGGATGCCTACGTCACACAAAAACATACTCTCCAAGTTCCAGGTCTCTACGATCAGTGGTTTAGGCTGTGCGTTGATCCGTCAGTCAGTCATTCAGGACAAAGCATTTTATATGTATAGAAGAAGATATATGGAGCAGAAGACTGGTCGGGTTTTTTGAGACTCATAATTTCGGGTGGACCAAAAATTATTTTAGTATGAAAACGAATGCTGCGTAAATTACGCGACACAACACAAAAACCTAATACAGCGTAAATTACGCAACAATAAAACGTCACTCACAACTATGTTTACCTGAGACAAACGGTCCAGTTCGGTAGTTCCCCGTATTACTGCCATTTGATTCTTCAAAGAAACTTTAACACCCCTAAATCGTCTTCTGGGGATAATTCCGAAAAACTAAAAATGCCAACCTTTATTATTTTGCCAAAGGAATAAGATTTTTCATACAAATGAATGTCTCCCTTTTAACCCCTTCAAAAGTTGAATTTCCAAAAATCCCTCCAAGTGCTCCCCTACATTTTAAAAAGAAGCTATGTGCAGTAAAAGTAATCAAAAATCTTTACCACCCCGAAATCGTATTTTAAGGGTAGTTTCGACAAACTAATAATGAAAACCTTTATTGTTTATTTAGGTTGGTATTTAAGCAAAGTTTCATATTTATTGACCCAAGAAATTAGATTCTTCAAAAAAATTAACATCCCCTTAATCGTCTCTTAAAAGACGATTAAGGAGTTGCAAAAAATAATAATAGCAACCTTTATTATTTATTTAGGATGATATTTATGTCAAGTTTCATGTTTATTCACCCAAGAAATCAGATTCTTAAAAAAAAATAACATCCCCTAAATCATCTTTTGGGGGTAGTTCCGAAAAACTAACAATGAAAGCCTTTATTGTATATTTAGATAATTAGATTCTTCAAAAACAAAATTACACCCTAAATCGTCTTTTGGGGGTAGTTTCAAAAAATAATAATAGCAACCTTTATTGTACAATTAGGTTAGTATTTGTGGCAACTTTCAAGTTTATTGACCCAAGAAATCAGATTTTTCCAAAACACTGTAATACCTCCTAAATCGTCTTTTCGGGGCAGTTGCAAAAAAAAATTACAACCTTTATTGTTTATTTAGGATGGTATTTATGTCAAGTTTCATGTTTATTCACCCAAGAAATCAGATTCTTCAAAAAAAAATACATCCCCTAAATCATCTTTTGGGGGTAGTTTCGAAAAACCAACAATGAAAGCCCTTATTGTTTATTTAGATTGGTATTTATGTATAGTTTCAAGTTGTGAACTGAAGTAATGAGATTTTTCAAAAAAAAAAATTAACACCCCTAAATCGTCTTTTGGGGGTAGTTTAAAAAAATAATAATAGCAACCTTTATTGTTTATTTAGGTTAGTATTTGTAGCAAGTTTCAAGTTTATTGACTCAAGAAATCAGATTTTTCCTAAACACTGTAATACCTCCTAAATCGTCTTTTGGGGGTAGTTGCAAAAAAATAATATTGACAACCTTTATTGTTTATTTAGGATGGTATTTATGTCAAGTTTCATGTTTATTCACCCAAGAAATCAGATTCTTCAAAAAAAATTACATCCCCTAAATCATCTTTTGGGGGTAGTTTCGAAAAACCAACAGTGAAAGCCTTTATTGTTTATTTAGATTGGTATTTATGTAAAGTTTCAAGTTGTGAACTGAAGTAATGAGATTTTTCAAAAAAAAATTAACACCCCTAAATCGTCTTTTGGGAGTAGTTTCAAAAAATAATAGTAGCAACCTTTATTATTCATTTAGATAAGTATTTGTGGCAAGTTTCAAGTTTATTGATCAAAGAAATCTGATTTTTCCATACAAACTTCAACACCCCCTAAATCATCATTTGGGGGTAGTTTCGAAAAACTAATAATGTCAATCTTTATCATTTACTTAGAATACTATTTGTGCTAAGTTTCAAGAATTTTGGTCGAAGGAATTAGATTTTTCATACAAACTTTCAACCCCCTTTTTACCCCCTTAGGGGTAGAATTTCCAAAAATTCTTTCTTAGTGCACACTTACGTCACTTGAAGAACCTTTCTGCCAAATTTCATGCTTCTAGGCTTAGCAGTTTTGGCTGTGCGTTGATTGATCAGTCAGTCAGTCACCTTTCGCTTTTATAGATATAGATATACTTATAAATATATATTGTTTCTAACTTTCGCCACCAGCATTGCCTGTGTGCACGTCGAATATTCGCACGGCAACACTACGAAAATAATCCAGGTCACAGTCTACCTGTATTCTAAATTTCATCCAAATCCAAACCATCGTTAAGGCGTGATTGATTAACAAGCATCCAGACTTCAACATTTATAATATTACTAGGTTAGGATTGTCCACATCTTAAGTCTCGTTAATATTCCAGGATGATCGCAATGTCCACGAGTCGTCGATGTTTGTCATCACTAAATACGAATCGCAACTCAAAGCCAACAGCTGTTGCCCTCTATGTAACCGTGGATTTGACTCCGAAACTGAGGTAATCAATAAATTATTTTTATTTTCAAAGTAACTTTCTCAATATTATTCTGGCATTTTTGAATTCTCTGCGACATTTTCAATCTAAATTGTTTGAAACTACTTCTGCCAGCGGCTTCGCCCGCATGTAAAGTGTTTATCATCCCAAGCCAATATTATACCGGGATAAAAATCCTACATGCTATTCCAGACTATAATCTATCTCTGTGCCAAATTTCATCCAGATCCGTTAAGTCGTTCAGGCGTGATTGAGTAAAAACCAGACATCCACACATCCAAACTTTTGCATTTATAATATTTGTAAGAAAGATTTATATTTTCTGGTTTAACTTTTAATATTTAATTTAATGTATTTTTTCCCAGCTATTTATTTTTAATTGTTTGTTTTTTACTGTATTAAATTTGTACTAACAAGAAATGGACCAAATCTTGAATCATTTCAGGTGTCAGATTTAATAAGCCAACTGAATACGAAGGTTTTGAATGTACCAGAAGAACTTAAAAAGGTGGCAGAAGAGCTCAAAACAGAATCAGCTAAGAAAGATGAACTACTCAGTATGAAGTCTTTGAACGAAAAGATTAAATCGATCAAAGAGAAGGACATACCGCAGTTAGAGCAACGTATTGCTGATGTCGAAACTGTAAGTGATGGTGATGAATTAAATTATGCATCAAAAAATCAACACTGGAAAAACAGAGCAACTTGATAATATTTCTTAATTTTCAGAAAATAAAAAATGTTACAGAGGAGGTTGAGGGCTTATCCATGTCTCTCGTAGAGCCCGAACAGAAATTACAGACGATAAAGCAAATTCAGGGAGATATGCCATTGCTTGACCGATATAACCAAGAAGTCAAAACATTCACCAAGGAGGTGAGATAGTTATATCTTTCTTCTTTATAAAATTCAGCCATGTTTTATTGCCATCATGATTCCAGTGCCAGAAAGAGACAGAGCTATACGTGATTGATAGCATCATCTCTTTTTTTATCCGTAATACTGTAATATAATAGTCCGGCAAGGAATTATTCTTTTTTTAACATACTTGCATTGTTCAATACATTTTTATCACATTGTATTGATTATTGTTTTTGGTGTACAATAAAAAATTAAGATTGTTCACTGGCTTTTTTATTATTACAGTTCGACGCTATAAATGCACAATGTTCGGATGTTGAATCTGATATGACTTTGGAACAAGCTACTGCTAAACAAGCAGAATTAAAACAAAAGATTGCCAGTTTGAAAGCAAAACTCAAGGATGCTCAGAAGAAACTTAATGCGCACAATAAGAAAATACAAGAGTTGCGCGACAAGAAAAACAAAATTAAAGAAGAATGTCTCAATTTGCAGAAGAAGGTAATGGTTCAATGACATGTTTGCCTTATGTAGGTGAATTGTGGTCTTAAATCACAACGCAGTTTTTTTTTTTAAATTATATCATCTATAATTGGCATCCCAGCGATGGCTCAATATTAAAGTATATATATATTATGCAAGAACATGACAATTACATTTTCACAGGTTCAAGCAATATACAACCTTCAAGAAACGAAAAAACAATTAGAAACAAATAGGGAAACGTTCATAGAGGAACTTGCCCAATTGAAAGAAGGTGTAGCAGCTTTGAAAGACGCACTCAAAGAGAAAGAAGACGCTAAAGCTGAAGTCGTCAAAGAGAACAGGTATCACAGTTAAAAATAGCAATTTAAGCTAGAATTTTAACTTAAGGTCGAAAGTCAGCTTTTTATCAGCTATTTTAATTAAGCTCAGCACAAAATCGAAATCCAATTGGAGTTTCCGGATATAAAACGAACCGGTTTACGTCTAAGTACATGGGCAACTTTTTCTTACAGTTTTGTTCTACCTTTAACCACAATTAAACGGTTTTAGGCAACAAAAGTTTGTAGATAGGTTTAGTGAAATTAACCGGTTACAAACGGTTTTTTGTTGCCTACCTTCAATGCATAACAGTGCTTAAGTACAAAAACGATTCAATTTTAGGCTCGCGCCCCGCCTGAACCGTATAATTAGGGCTTTTCATTAACGCTCATTTAACGAGTAGACTCCGAAAAAAATAAACGATAAAACCGATTATAACATATAATAACCGGTTATTTTTAAACCGGTTCCAAGTTTTGAAAGGGTTCCAAAATGTATAAAAAGAGAGTGCCGCAAAACACCCGCCAGTCAGCATTTCGCCTGAATAGGAATAATGACAAAAAAATGGTAGATTAATAAAAAATATTGGACACGTATTGTCACGTTTTACTCAAAAGTGACGTCACAACCCTCCACTCCTGAACTTTGATGCGCTTTATCAATTTTTATTGATTTGATAAAGTAAAATGTGCCCAATATTATTTGATAATTATAACTGACAGACTTAATTGAATTATCGTTTCTACCCAGAAATCATTCCTATTGCTGAAAACATGAAGTGACACAGCAATCGCCCCAGCAAGACATCTCACTTTTAAATTAGATGAATTTGAACCTACGAGTATTACATCATTTTTTGTATTTTACAGGGCTAAAATAGAAAATAAAAACAGCGAAATAGTGAAAATAACCATAGCATACGACAAAGTGAAGTCAATTGATATCGATATTAGACAACACATAGAAAGGAACATTCCACTTGAAAAGCAAAAGAAAGAGGAAGCAATAAAAAAACTGGAGGACAAACTGAAACAGATACAGACTGATAGACAAACAACTACCAAGAGGATTGAGACTTTGAGGGATAGTATTGCTAAGGAAGAGGTAGGAAATAGGATACAATATCCCTGATATATATCTGATTTTAAAATTCATAGACTAAACTGATATTTGGTGGGTTGCCATTTATCGTTACATAAAAATAGTGTCGTATCCTGAGTGATCGAAAATGGAACTATTTCACAGCAAAAAAAATACATTTGTGAAGAAACTAGCAGCCCTTATTTTAATTTCGACTCATTTATGTCAGGCTTCATTCTATCGATTGCTTTATTTTATTATTGATTTCTTATTTATTACCATAAAAGTTTATGTACTATTCGTGTTAATTCTGTTATACTTAAATATATTCATAAAACATTTATTTACACCATTAGTAAAATTTAACTGAGGCGCCATGTCACATTGATTCGATGAATCACTTTTGATTGAGTCTTACCTACAACATTATACTCCGCGCGAGCAACATTAAAAAAAAATTGGTCATTGGCAGCGGTCAGTTTAGTCTACGGAAAAAAAAAAAACAGTTTAAATTACTCTACTATATTTTACAGCAAATTTTTATATTGTCCATTAGAACCCTTTTCCAGCCTTCCTTTTCATCTACAGGGTAATAAGATTTGTAAAACACTAATAACCTTTCCAGGAGTGAATGTTATTGTTTGTTTGTTATTCTTCTACTTGGTTGGTACACTCTTGGTAGAGTGGTTGTAGTCATCATGTTGCACTGAGATTTCGGGCTGCCATATGCTCGTTTCGACGCCATTCATCTCTGTCGGATGTTATTCGTGTGCACTAATAATAATAATAATCGTATGCATCACCCACGATCATCGGTTATGAGACTGTATATCCCGCGGAAGTGCGGAGGTCGTGGCTTTTTAAATGCTAAAACCCTGCACAACCGCGAGGTATGCAGTCTTAGGGAATATTTCCAGGCTGCCGACGTGGGTATGCATCGAGATGTGGTAGCGGTGGACAAGGGCCTTACCCCGCTCTCCTTGGCTAACGAGAACTGGCGCAAACCTATAGTATTAGATACTAATGACCGCAGGGAGGTATGGCAGAGCAAGGAACTTCACGGACGCTTCTACCGGGTCCTATATGGGCCCGATGTAGATCTTTTAGCGTCCGTGGCCTGGCTGCGATTTGGTGACCTTTTCGGGGAAACCGAAGGTTTTGTCTTTGCGATTATGGACGAAGTTATGATGACGAACAACTACCGGAAATACATTGTGAAGGACGGCACGGTTGACATCTGTCGGGCATGTCACCGGCCGGGAGAATCAATCCGACACATTATTTCCGGTTGTTCTAGTCTGGCTAACGGAGACTATTTGCATAGACACAACCTTGTAGCCAGGATTATCCACCAGCAACTTGCTCTTAAATACAATCTTGTGGAATCGGAAGTGCCTTACTATAAGTACGTGCCCGACCCAGTTCTCGAAAATGGCAATGTCACGTTGTATTGGGATCGGTCTATCATCACTGACAGGACTATTGTTGCCAATAAGCCTGACATAGTGGTGATAGACCGATTAGAGCGTCGCGCAATGATTGTTGATATAGCGGTCCCCCATGACGAGAACCTCGTGAAGGCTGAGAGAGATAAGAAAAGTAAGTATCTTGATCTAGCTCGCGAGGTTGTCGACATGTGGGATGTGAATACAGCAGTCATTGTGCCGATAGTCGTGACGGCCAATGGCATAATAGCTAAGAGTCTCGATGAACATCTGAGGAGGCTCTCGTTGGGCAGCTGGATCAAGGGCGTGATCCAGAAAGCGGTACTCCTGGACACGGCGCGTATCGTTAGGAGGTTCCTCTCTCAGCAGCCCTAACCACCGGTAGCTTGGACCTTGTTCCCGATACCGGTGGGCTACTAATTTTTATATTATATTATATTTTTATTTTATAAGCTAATATTTAAAAATGTAAAAACTATGTACAATGATTGAATAAAGGAAATAATAATAAATCTTTATTCCGTTCATTTTAACACAGTACAATATTAAACAATAATACTAATGCAATGGACCGTCTACTGCAGACTTAATCTGCTCAGTCGTTCCATTGTCGTTCCTTACAATCTACCCTTAACTACAAGCTCTTGATTATTAACAACTTGTAACTATGAGTGAAATATACAAATAACTATCAATTATTTCATACATTTTCTGCAAATATTTTTTTTTATGAGACAGCCTGCCAGTAAACCTTGGTATAATAATGATATGCAACTTTTTCCAGATTTACAAACGCGAATTGGACGACAATTTGAAACTTAGGGACATTCAGAAGGACACTACAGAATATGAGAAAGAGGAGACTGAGATCAAAGAAAAGTTGAGCACAATCAATAGAGATGATTTGAATGAAAAGAATTCTTTGTCTGCTCAATACAATAAACTTTGCAGTGAAAAGTTCAAGACTGATGGTATTATAAATGAACTACAGGTAATATTCAATCAATAGAGATGCGTAACACTTATCTACTTCTACATACAGTAGATTCAAAATTGTCTAACTTTTAGTGGGTCGGCTAACGGCAGGGTGAGTCAGGTAACAGCTATTACCGACTGCATGTAAATGAAAACATTTATCTAAAAGATTTTTTTTCGATTTATTAAAAAATAAACAAAATCGGTTGAATAATTTAGAAGTTACACACTATTGAACATATTCCTCTCCCGTTTTCACGCAAACGTCGTTTGTACTAAATGCCGTGAAGTCAAAATGGCGTTTCTGCCTTGTGACCTTAGTTAGATGATAGTAGCACTGTATTCTTCTCTATTTAAAAATAATAATTTTTTGTTGATTTTTTTTTTACTGTGGTGGCTTTTCAAATTATTGTAAAAATAAACATTCAAAAACCCTTTTAACTATTACAGAAAACACTTGCCAAAAACAAAGCAGATCTCAAATTTGCTTTAGCTAAAGATACTGAAAAGAAATACAGAGAAAAATTTTTTGAACTGGAAGTGACAAAAATGTTAGACAAGGATGTAAAGGACTACTTGGTGAATCTAGAAAAATGCCTCATGGAGTTCCACAAAAGGAAAATGGAGAGCATAAATCTTATCATAAAGTAAGTTTGTTAAATAAACTTTCATTCATAAAGTCATTTAAAATACATTTATGTTTAATGAATATTCTCTCAGGGTGTGTTTTTGGGTAAGATATATAAATTAATTCTCGGAATGTTAAATGGTTTAAAAGTGTATAATGCCTTCTTGCACGAAAAACTTACTAACCCAAGATTAAATTGACAGTTTGTCATACTATTGTAATTAAGTGTGAAACAAAGTTGAGCTCTGAGCATATCGCGAAATCGTGGTTTATTCATGGGGGTGGGGGGATCGCTGGCATGGGTGACTCCTGTCGTCGCGCTTAAGGGCACATTCTCAAATGAACTTGCTAAGGCCATGCTAAATAATAACTAATGTTTATTTTTTAATTCTTCTATTCTATTTGCTATAATATGTAACTGAATTCGTTTAATTAATATCTTCTGCATTTACAGAGAACTTTGGAGTAAAATCTATAGTGGTAACGATATAGATTACATAGCAATCAAAGCTGAAGGTAGTATGGCGATGGATTCAGATCGTCGTAAATATGAATACAGGTAAGACTTCTTTCAACATTTCAGCTGGCTTAAGTATTTTTCTTTTCAATACCCAAATTCGATAAATACGCAATAATCTTCACACCATGACAGATTATTAAAGAATTTTAAGTCAGCCGGTGTTAAACAGGCTCTGTTTCGTTTAAAGATGTTTCTGTGACCATCAATTATTTCATTATTATTATTTAATTTTATTACAGGGTGGTCCAGTGTAAGAACGGTGTTGAAATAGACATGCGAAACAGGTGCAGTGCTGGTCAAAAGGTGTTGGCTTGCCTTATCATAAGACTGGCTCTTGCTGAAACATTCAGTTCCCGGTAAGTGCTAAGACGGTGCTAATAGTTCATTAGGGTCAGCTCACACGGAGACGCAGCGATGCTTGAGGAGCAGCACGGGCCTGGCAGGCTCTAGCACGCTGTGTCTACCGGCACAGCATTCCTGCGCCGTCTCAGGGCGTATTCGGATTCTCTCACTGAAAGGAGAGGTATCACAATCGAACCAGAAATCGATACGAACAAACTGTATGCCGATGGATTGCTTAGAACGAGCGAAATAACCCTACCCAAGTCACATACTCCAAATCCATGGAGTATCGGTGCTATAGGCTGACAAAGTATACAAGAAAAATCATTATATACAAAGGATTTTCGCAACTCTAGTAAGTCTAGTTTTGAACTAAAAGGTACCTAAAAAAACCGGCCAAGTGCGAGTCGGACTCGCGCACGAAGGGTTCCGTACCATTATCGCAAAAAACGGCAAAGAAATCACGTTTGTTGTATGAGAGCGCCACTTAAATATTTATTTTATTCTGTTTTTAGTATTTGTTGTTATAGCGGCAACAGATATACATCATCTGTGAAAATTTCAACTGCCTAGCTATAACCGTTCATGAGATACAGCCTGGTGACAGACAGACAGGCGGCCCGCGGTGTCTTAGTAAAAGGGTCCCGTTTTTACCCTTTGGGTACGGAACCCTAAAAAGAAAGGTTTTCTTCCACCGTCCTTTACCGGACACCGGCAGCCTTATTGCGTAAGTGAATTCGGCAAAGCAGGGCAGTGTGATGGAAAAACGACCAATCACTTAGACGGAAATCCACATCACGTCTTTCGACTCGCATGTGATTGGTCGAGAATTCATACTCTTTGCCTTACCGAATTCACTTACGCAATAATGCAGCAGTTCTTCTTTAAATACAGACATTGTCCAATACCCGATAAATTTGGGGTCTGCGACTTAGGTATTATTTCGCTCGTTGTAAGAAATCGATCCGCATACAGTTAGTTCGTATATATTTCCGGGTTTTTCGGTCCAAACATTTTGGGTCATCCCTTTGTACCTTTTTGTGTAATATAAATAACGTTTAGATATTGTATTGCTATCTTAAAAGTGCTCGCCTAGTCAAGTTTTCGCGTCAGCTAAAAGCCTTTATATTGTAGTCTTTGAGACATAATCTCATTAATATTACAACTTTCAGATTCGGAGTTCTAGCGCTAGACGAGCCCACTACAAATCTAGATCAAGATAATATTAAGAGCCTTTGTATGGCTCTCGGAGAGATTGTACAAGAACGAATGATACAGAAGAACTTCATGTTCATCATCATCACGCACGACAGAGAGTTCATCGAGTCTTTAGGACAAATTGATAAGGTCACACACTTTTACGAAGTGTCCAGAAATGATGAAGGAAAGTCTAGAATTAAAAGAGTAAAGTTTACATAATATCCTTATTATTATTTTATAAGCAAAGTATTGTAATCATTCCTATGTTTCGCTACCTAGTTGTTAAGAGGCAGTGCCTTAATTTCTTTTATACTGATATTAACACAATTTTTTTTATAAGGAGATTAAAATTCCTTTTCATAATACATGTTTTATTTTTTATATAATATATTAATTTATACATCCTTAACATAATAAATTATTATAAATAATTTAATGAACCGCTACTCCTGTTATACAGTTTAAGGGTTCACAAACAGCGTTTTGGTCAACATGTAGAATATTACTCTCTTGTAAAACAGTCAAAGTAACGCCCAATAGTTCTGCCACTTGCGTAGAAGGGAACGATTGTGCCAGACACTTGGCTATGTATGGCACTAGGTCTTCAGAGAAGCATACACATAAAGAGATAAAGTTCTGTTTCTCAGTATCAGTAAAGCTTTGTTGCTCTCTATAGTAAAAAGCTAATAAAACCTGAACAGCTTTGTTGAAGGAATCCCTAAAAGCATTGTATACTTCCTTCACAATATTCAAAGGTGCAGTAACTCTCATGGAGTTTAAAACGGTTAGCATCCCATTGCAGTACTCAGCGAGGGGATAGTAGTCCAGCAAGTTTTCTGGTGGGCCTGTTGATATACTTTCGTTTATCGGTCGCGGCACATTTTTCAAGCTCGGTACTTTATACGATCGCATCTGATTCTCAAATTGGCTGTCTGCTTTGTCCAGCCCACTATGAAACTGTGTAAGAATGTTGTTGCGGAACAGCGGTGTTAGAACACATCTCATGTCTGCCCCAACTCTCCCGAATGATAGGCATAGATACATGCATTGATTAAGAAGGGATTCGAAACTGGCTTCGTCTTCTTTCGGCAAGTCTTGGTTTAATATATGCGCCAATATTTCCACCTGAAAATCATAATCATTCATAAATAAAGTGGATATTGAATTGGAATGCCGGGAGGACCATCCACAGATGTTATTGGAATCTTCAGAAAGGCCAGGTGGGCAGTACTCATAACTGGCGTTCGTGTTGACCAGATGAATGAACGTAAACTAGTGTGCGTAGTCGCAGCGGAAAAATGTGGATATTCTTCATTTCAGTTAAGCAGATATTTAGTGTATGACGTCATGTAATTATGTATGGTAAGTACAAATTTGTACATCCAACCATTGGGGAGCTATTCAATAAAAACTGTTTCCACTGGAACTACGTCATCCTATTGGCACTTTTTTATTCCTATGGACGTACAAGAAAAAATACATTCAGTAATTGGTTTGTAACGAGAGGTACACATTTACCACATGTTTAAATGTTTTTTTTGTCATAAAACTGCGAGAATCATCAAGTTTCCGCTGCGCTGACGTTTGGCTATTTGATGAAAATCATTCAAAACGGTTTAGTGCAGAAATTTAATTTTTTACGCATGTTGTTTTGAATTTGTGTGCAATGTTTGTGAAAACAGAATTTGAAAAAAAAAATGCCACAGTAAACTCGCAGAGGCATTTTTAGATATGTATCATGATATGTGACATCAACCGACGATTATCCCTGTACAATGCACCCAAGGACAAATCCTGGTTGGTGCAGAACCATTGTTAAATATGGAGAAAGTACATTTAATGCAGTTGTTTGATTTTCTGCTTAACTATTGTGTACGAAATTATTAAACACAATAATGATACGACTATGCTGGAAATTTTAAATTGTTAGCTCTATATACTGCATGGGCGCTTTTTGTAGCCATTCAAACTTGGTCCATTTGTCCATGTATTGCGGTTGTTCTGGTATTTTTATTATAGCTCTTTAATTATTTAGTAGAATGAGCTGAGCTTAGTATATTACATGTGAATAGATGCATTAATACACTATTAATATGAAAATATGTTTTGTTTTTCTTTTCCATTAAACAGTCCTACAATCTGATGTCATACAACATAGTGGTCCAGTCAAAGGAAATTATACCATGCTCATTAATTACTAAGAGCACATAAATGAAACTTGGCAGGACATTGTAGACCCTTACATGATACAAATAAAAGTTATAAGCTAGGCTCTAGAATTCCTATTTTAATAACTTGGACCTAATAACCTTATTTTAATTCAACGTGTATATCTTCTGAACGTTTGTTTTTCTCAAATTCTGTTTTCACAAACATACACAACAAATTCAAAGCAACGTGCGTAAAAGTTACAACTCTGCACTGTATAGTATACCGTTTTATATGATTTTCATCAAATAGCCAAACGCGGCTTCGTTCCCAAAATTATAGGCTATGTTACTCGGGAATAATGTAGCTTTCCATAAGTGAAAGAATTTTTAAAATCGGTCCAGCCATTTCAGAGATTAGCCGGAACAAACAGACAGACAGACAAAAATTAAAAAAAAATATATTTTGGTGTATGTACCGTATATATATTCATATACATGTAGTAAAAAACGGTTATTTCAGTATTACAAACAGACACTCCAATTTTATTATATGTATAGATAAATTTCATATAAACATACACATTTACCTCTCGTTACACACTAATTATTGAATGCATTTTTTTTCTTGTACATCCATAGGAAAAAGAAGTGTCGCTAGGATGAGGTAGTACCAGCGGAAACAGTTTTTGTAGAATAGCTCCGCAATGGTTGGATGCACTAATTTGTACTTACCATACACAAGTACACGACGTCATACACTAAATACCTATCTACTAAACTTAAATTAAGAAATTCGACATTTTTTCGCTGCGACTACGCACACCGTAAACGAAATAAGTAAGAAACCCCTGGTCTGTCCACCCGACCGAATTGGAAAAAAGCATCCTGTGCGTTATCTGTCCACCCGACCGAATCGGAAAAATACCTGTCAGTACAAGTTTTGACCGAAATACGTCACGGGAAAGGATATTCTCAAAGGATCAGTGTTTAAATCGGTACTTTAATAGACGATAGTATAATATAATATATATAATATATCAAATATATTACAAGGTAAAACTGGGTAAATCCCTATGAAATCAGATAGCTTATTTTATCACAATTCTAACAACATAACATTTATACATGGTCCCCATACAAAAGTACCGAGAAATCGGCGTTTTACTGAGACCGGGCGATCGCAAAAAATGGCCCCCGGGAACGTCATCCGACAGCGCCCCGGCGGCCGGCCAACCTGGACAGTTGACCGTATATATCGTGAGCGTCAAGATGGCGGGACCAAGTCCCCAATTTAAAATTTATCACATTAATGTGTTTGTACTACATATGTACTATTTGTACCCTAAACAAGACATTTGTACTTCTAAAGGTAAAGGAAGTATCTCAAGACAACTTTGGTCCCGCCACTTTGACGTCAAAGTGGCGGGACCATCTCGCAGCACTACTCAGAGGCAGGTAATTCACCCCCTAAGACTTAGTACTACATATGTACAGATATATACTCAATTTTCAATAAAATTGTAAGTGTCAAATTCAAGTTATGTGATAAAAACATTGGTCCCGCCAATTTGATGATTCATGTTATCGCTGAATTCATATGAAAATCGTTACCAATCATGGAAAATCAGATGTAGAAACTTAGTACGTCCTAAGTACATGAACGTGTGTAATTTTCATATTCATAACTTAAGTACATCAAAAGTTATCTATAGTCCGCGCCAAACTTCTTGGCCGCCTTGAAGTTGGTTTACCGGATGCGCGAGGCACCAAACGGTACTGTTTCTGTATGAGATTTACTACTGCGCAGCCATTGTAGCCAACTTCAGGGCGGCCAAGAAGTTTGGCGCGGACTATATCAATAATTGTTATCTTTGAAATGGACACATTTATGCAGTAATGAAACAACCCAAAATTGTTTTGAGAATTATATATATATTTACTTTTTTCATGCTTAAGTATGTGAAGTGTGTAATTTAAGTATCATATTTTATTATAAAAGATCGATAATTTATTTTTATAGAATTGGACAGATGTATGTGGAAATGAAACAAACTATCATAATTCTGATATATATTTTGATCAGTGGAAACCCTTATTAGTTTACGTAGTTTGTATTTGACGAGGTAATTAACTCCTAACTGTGTTTTATAATGTAATATGTGGGCAATGGAGAGGGCTATGCTCGGCATTTCCTTGCGTGATCGAATCAGAAATGTAGAGATCCGTAAGAGAACCAATGTTACCGACATAGCTCGAAGAATTGCCAAGCTTAAGTGGCAGTGGGCAGGACACATTGCTCGCAGAACGGATGGCCGATGGGGCAGAAAGGTTCTGGAGTGGCGACCGCGAACCGGAAGACGTTGCGGCGGAAGGCCTCCCACCAGGTGGACCGATGACCTCGTGAAGGTTGCGGGGATCCGCTGGTTGCGAGACGCACGGGACCGGTCAATGTGGCGACGCTTGGGGGAGGCCTATGTCCAGCAGTGGACGTCTTTCGGCTGATATGATGTGTTTTATAAGTTGTGAGAAAATATTATTGAACTTGAGGGTAGGTAGTCGATTGCGTTTCAACCATACTGCTTTTTGCGGAACCGTGTTGTCTTTCTGTATGTGAATGTGCTTGATAACAACAGTTAATTTTAGTAATATTGCGTATTTGAGTATCCGTATTTCCGTGAGCGACATAATAAGTTATTTTATATACTGTTCTACGTTAAGTATTAACAATGAAGAAGAAAATACAAACAGGAAGGAAAAGTATAGTGCTGTTGGAAGACCAAAAACAGGTATTTGAAAATTATAAAGCAACTTTTATTCACGGCATACCATCATCGAATGATCTATTGTTTACTGATATAAGTAGACAACTCAATTTTAAAATGTCCCCGAAAAGTTTATACCTGTCGGTTAAACGCAATTTCAATTATTTTTTTGATGAATCTGAAACTGTAACGGATAGCGATTATAGCGTTAAGGAAATAGAACATGATGAAAGCAGTGAGTACGATGGTGATAAATTGCCTGTAGAAAATGAACAATTTCTTTTTCAATTAGATACTTACGCTTGGAGTAGTAAAATTCAGCCAATTGTTAAATATGTCAGGAGAAATTGTCCTAAATTAACAACATCAACGTATCGTAAGAAAATGTGTTTACCTAGTCAAGAATGGGCAGGCCTATTGAGAGAGGAGTTATGGAAAGTTAGCAAAATACCATGCACTTGGCATTTCAAAATATATTCAATCAAACAAGATGAATTTGTCCGCTGTTTCGGAAAATGTAAAAAATGTAAAGCGGATGTTAACATTGTTATAAATTGGCCCACCGATAAAATAGCTAACTGTGTAATTTCAATAAACAATCACAAACCAGACTTTAAACATAAAATTCAAAGAAAGATTAAATTGTCATCTATGAAAAGAAAGGAATTAAGTGATGACCTAAGAATGACATCAGCTATATCTGTACGCAATTCGTTAGCTCAGAGCTAACGAATTGCGTTTGCGTTCTTTGAATTTTATGTTTAAAGTCTGGTTTGTGAATTTGCTTACGATACGTTGATGTTGATTTCTCCTGACATATTTAACAATTGGCTGGATTTTACTACTTCAAGCGTAAGTATCTAAATAAAAAAGAAATTGTTCATTTTCTACAGGCAATTTATCACCATCGTACTCACTGCTTTCATCATGTTCTATTTCCTTAACGCTATAATCGCTATCCGTTACAGTTTCAGATTCATCAAAAAAATAATTGAAATTGCGTTTAACCGACAGGTATAAACTTATCGGGGTCATTTTAAAATTGAGTTGTCTACTTATATCAGTAAACAATAGATCATTCGATGATGGTATGCCGTGATAAAAGTTGCTTTATAATTTTCAAATACCTTTTTTTGGTCTTCCAACAGCACTATACTTTTCCTTCCTGTTTGTATTTTCTTCTTCATTGTTAATCCTTAACGCAGAACAGTATATAAAAGAACTTTTTATGTCGCTCACGGAAATACGGATACTCAAATACGCAATATTACTAAAATTAACTGTTGTTATCAAGCACATTCACATACAGAAAGACAACACGGTTCCGCAAAAAGCAGTATGGTTGAAACGCAATCGACTACCTACCCTCAAGTTCAATAATATTTTCTCCCAACTTATAAAACACAGTTAGGAGTTAATTACCTCGTCAAATACAAACTACGTAAACTAATAAGGGTTTCCACTGATCAAAATATATATCAGAATTATGATAGTTTGTTTCATTTCCACATACATCTGTCCAATTCTATAAAAATAAATTATCGATCTTTTATAATAAAATATGATACTTAAATTACACACTTCACATACTTAAGCATGAAAAAAGTAAATATATATATAATTCTCAAAACAATTTTGGGTTGTTTCATTACTGCATAAATGTGTCCATTTCAAAGATAACAATTATTGATAGATAACTTTTGATGTACTTAAGTTATGAATATGAAAATTACACACGTTCATGTACTTAGGACGTACTAAGTTTTTACATCTGATTTTCCATGATTGGTAACGATTTTCATATGAATTCAGCGATAACATGAATAATCAAATTGGCGGGACCAATGTTTTTATCACATAACTTGAATTTGACACTTACAATTTTATTGAAAATTGAGTATATATCTGTACATATGTAGTACTAAGTCTTAGGGGGTGAATTACCTGCCTCTGAGTAGTGCTGCGAGATGGTCCCGCCACTTTGACGTCAAAGTGGCGGGACCAAAGTTGTCTTGAGCTACTTCCTTTACCTTTAGAAGTACAAATGTCTTGTTTAGGGTACAAATAGTACATATGTAGTACAAACACATTAATGTGATAAATTTTAAATTGGGGACTTGGTCCCGCCATCTTGACGCTCACTATATATCAAATGGCATTCTGTAGTGTCTGCTTGCCTTGAGAAAAAGGCGTGAGTTAATGTAAGTGAATAGGTATTGATAGGAATTATTATGGAATTATTTAAGTGCTATAAAATGTAAACAAACCTTTAATTTTAACCAACAGGATAAGGCACTAGTACCACTCAACTCGTCATCTTTTATTTTGGACTCTTGAGAATCGGACAAAAATATAGATTTATGCTGGGTCAACACATTGAAAAGATGTATTCTGTGCAGTTCTACAATTCTCCTCAATAATCTCTCTGGTGCTGAAATATGAAGAGATAGAATTAATAAGCTAGGAGTGATTTTATTAAACATATTTTTTGTTGCCACTGCCCTGTTTAGCAGCCCAGTGTTCAATGTGCACTGTGCATTAAGGGTCATAGCGTTTGATCAATGATATACTGGGGTCTGCTTCCAGTCTAACTGGATGTAGCTGAACTGAGTACCAGTATTTTACATAAAGCAACTGCCAATCCGGACCTTCATAACCCACTAAAAGGGTAACAAAATACTGCCTGCACATTGATGCAGATTCAAAACAAAAATGTTAAAAATTTGTTGAGATAGGGTCCGCCTTATTTTAGGTTTTTTTATTTTTTTCGGTCAGATTACATATTATATAAGACATACCAACCTTCTGTGTTCTTGGCATCTTCTAAAGCTTTTTCAAACCAGGCATTTCTAGCCTTTAGAAAATGCACATGTAGACCATCAGCAGTGGCTGTATTATTTGACTTGATGCTACCAGCATACAAACTGCTTTCATCATCATCTGTTGATCTATAAACTGTATTTGCTCTGCGAAGATAGCCTAGAATCTGTAAAATTAAAATATTTTTACAGTTTTTTTTTTCAAATTGACACCCCATACACAACTGACCAAATCAAAGTCTAAGTGCGGAAAAAGAGAGGCAAACTAATACTACATACTTCAAATTGACAATTCATGTTAGTTAACTAATAAAATCATGTTAGGTATTTTTTCTTACTCACTTGCAAGCACTGGGGTAGTGGCAAATCATACCGCAGTTGATTGAAAAGGTGGTAGAGAGTTTCAAACCATAGTGTCATTATTTCTGATGTAGTGTTCTGAAAAACAATAAAAAAAAAACAATTTGAACATGCATTGCACATAAAGGTAATATTATACAGCGTAAAACCAAATTTTGAGAATTTTATACCTGCACTATAGGTATTTCTGAATATCTCTTAGAGAGATTGCGAACAAATGTAAAGATGTCCAGAGCACTTTCATAGTCCTCAGCATTCAGTGCTTCTCGCATCAGAGATGGAAGTTCCAGCAATTCCAGTAACTTGTCACTTTGATTACGGATGGTACTGTAGCGACTGAAAATCATTTCAATAATGATTATAAACTCATTACTTAACAACTAAACTTAAAGAAGTTCTGGGCAAGGAAAGAAACGAACGCACTCAAAACCAACTGCGCAAACTTGATGCCAAAGCCACTAGCAACTATTTGTTATGGAAAATAACAAAAAATCTCGACAAAACCATTGCTTCTAAACCACCTATACGATAAAAGGATGGTACTTGGGCAAAAAGTGACCAAGAAAAAGCAGAAGCCTTTGCTTCTCACTTAGATGATGTATTCGTACCGAACCCTGTCCAAAGCCCTGAAAGAACTGACTACAAGGAGCTCCTCAAATGCCTCAAACAACCTCTCCAGCTTGACCTGCCAATCAAAAAGATTAAGAAAACAGAGACCGCTGTCATAAAACGCCTAAATCGAAATATGGACCTAATTACAGCCAAAATTTTATGCGAGCTACCAGGAAAAGTAGTCTTAATTTTGACACAATTGTTCAACTGTATCCTGAAAAGAGGTATATTCCCACAGCAATGGAAAGTGGCTCAAATCAAAATGATCCTTAAACCTGGCAAAACTCCTGAAGAAGTCTCATTGTACAGGCCAATCAGCGTGCTACCCATTCTGTCGAATGTCATGGAGATCGATATACTGACTCTACTTCACTTTATGTTTGTCCGCAAAAATCGAGGGCTTTTCCAAACTAGAAGCGATTTCCATAATTTAAATACACGCAGTCACGAAATTGTAATACCCAAATTCAGATTAACGAAAACTAGCAAGTCTTTTCTTATAAACAGTATACTCTTTTATAGCAAGTTGCCAAAGTCAGTTATAGAACTGACCGATGGAAAGTTCAAAAACCACATCAAACGTGTCCTTATTAAAAAAGCATAGTATAAAATCAAGGACTACGTTGAAGATAAAAATATTTGGTTTTAGCTCCTTCTGCGCATGCGGCTTCCCTGGTAACTCATAAACGGCAAAAATATGTGGATGTCTCTAACTATTCTCTATCTCATTTTTTCTTTATTTAATAAGACTTTTTACAATGGTTTTCAATTATCTTTATAGCCCTTTGCTAAGAATAGTTACAGCACTGATAACAACATTTGTGCCCCATGTTAAATTCTGTCTTGTTATACTTTGTATAGATTCTTTTACCGATTGTTTTGTAAATGTGTGAACATTGTAGGCCTTCTAGATTGCTAACATTTTATGTAGTTTTACTTTTTCTTTTTTTAATCTTTTGTTTATTTATTATATAATCATTTTTGTTTTAGTTTCTTACGACTTATTGACGGGCCTGCGTTGTCCCTCCATCTAAGTACTGCTGCAACATGGAAATAATGTAAAACCAAACAATTTTTTTTAAAAGAGTAACCATGGAGTTTCTTGCCGGTTCTTCTCCATAGGAATCGACCAACCAGAACCGTGCACATTTTGTCGACGTTTTATAAGTGCCCATGTAGGCCTATGTGAAATAAAAATTATTGATTTTGATTTTTGCTTTGTAAAAAAAAAAGGCTCTCCCGACAAACTACTTTCATCTTCCTTAAGTCATATCTTGATGACAGGTACTTCTATATCAAGAATGGCGAGGACTCAAGATACCATCACAAAATCTATGTAGGAGTGCCCCAAGGAAGCGTTCTTGGCCCGACCTTGTACCTGCTCTTTACTTCAGATATGCCTATGACGGAAGGAGTCGTAATAGGCACCTTTGCTGATGACACAGCAGCCTTAGCTGTCCATGAAGATCCATTACAAGCTAGCCACATGCTTCAAATCTGTTTAGACATTTCCGAATGGCTAGAATTCTGGCGAATCAAAGCTAATGAAACAAAATCGGTTCTGATCACCTTTGCTTTGAGACATAACACTTGTCCCCCAGTAAAGCTGAACAAGATGCAAATTCTACAAGCAAAAGAAGCTAAATACCTTGGACTCTATCTGGAAAAACACATATTTACCAAGCGCAAAGCTCTAGGCATCCAACTCCGAAAAATGTACGGGCTCTTCTACAAAAAATCTCAGCTGTCGCTAGAAAACAAATTACTGTTATACAAGTGCATACTGAAACCTGTCTGGACTTATGGGATACAGCTCTGGGGAACCGCCTCCAATTCAAAAATCGAAATATTACAGAGGTTCCAATCATAGATGTTGAGACTTATCATTAACGCCCCTTGGTTTGTAACAAACCAGTAGTTGCACCACAATCTTAGAATTGGAACCATCAAAGAACAAATCAAAAACTCTATGACAGGCTACAAGAAGAGACTAGTAAACCATCCAAACATACTAGCAATGTACTTAATGAAGTGACTCTAAATTCAGTCGTCTGAAAAGAAAGAGCCCTGCTGACCTGTAGAGAGGATGAGAAAATATAATAAGGGCGTATGTCACTGGACTGCCTGCCTTCCAAGCCAAATATTACATTCTTAACCATTTGCTGAATGTTTTCGGAATAGATTGCAAAAGAAAATAACAAAAAAAAATAACATACTGAGACTAAGGCCTGGTTACTCTACGCTAAATTAATGTGACAAATTGTGGAGCATGCATTATCTGCTGTCATTGGTTGAATGAATTTTCAACAGCGAATCACAGAATCGCAGATAAATGGCGATTATTTGATGATTATGTTAACAATCCAATAATCAAGTTTTGGGAAATCGGGGGATAGTCATGTTTAATAAGAATAGTTCACAATAGAAATATCATGACATTATCATTATATAAAAATATTTTGCTATAATAATTTAACAACAAGTTTTACCTCTTCTCCTTTACAATATTACCAGCAATTTGTGAGAATTTATCACATTCTTGTAAGAAAACTGGTGTATTATCCAGGAAGGAAGAAAGTGAGTCTTTGGATTTTGCTAAATCATTTATGATAGTATGTGAGATCTCTGCAGTCTCAACAAATGTCTTGTAATTAGCAAATGCCAGCTCTTGAGTTTGTTCTGTTAGCTGTTTCATTTCCTCCGTCAATCTCTCCGGCTCTTTCCGAATATGTTCCCAGTTCTGAGATCCCAGTTTTTTTATGTAGTCAGTAATGTCACTGAAGTGTTCTGCATTTTCTGTAAGTAATAAAAGGTTCTTTTCATTTCCACGATAGATCCAAGGAAAGTTAAAGCAAAATTTCATTTTGTAACAAAAGAAATACACTCCTTAAACAAGAAATATTAAGTCAAAGATGCGAGACCAGTATTAAGAAGACTAAGAAGAGTTCTTAAACCCAGTTATTGGAATCACAGGAATGGTCTTCTTGCGTAAAACATAAAGACGTGTCTTGATAAAATTTGTTGATATTAAGATTTGAGTAAATGCATAAAAAGGCCGGTTTACCTTCAGTGGAATCTGGGAAAAGAAGCTGACAAAGTTCTTTTAGTTCCTGAGCCATTTTTACCACATTAAAACCTTTAATTACGAAAGAAATTTAATTCTTACTACAAGAATTCCGGAATTTGTACACGAAATACGAAATCAAGTGTCACAACCTGTCACAACACAACTCACTAATGTCAACAAGCAATCACAATCACCGCGTTCCGGGCCACGTCAAAATCGCTATTTAGAGCGATTAGCGCGTCAAAAGAGTAATTAAATAAATATAATAATAATATTTGCGTCAAAATTCGTTCCGATGGTGGATGGACGTAGACAGAAAAACCACCAATCTACGCCAGACGCCGATGGATGAGCCGTGAACGCGAACATTATCGATTTCTCGACGCGCTCAATGCGATTTTTACGTTACTCGGAATGCGGCGAAAGACGGAAGTCGGAAACACACTTACGTGTCGTGGCGTGGCGTATTTTGACGCAGTTGATTGGCTACAAAACTCGTTAGGTATATTATGAAATAAGCTGGAACAGAGTTGTTTGATTGGTGGATCTCGCGCCACGCCACGCCACGTAAGTGTGTTTTCGTCTTTAGTGTCAAATGTTTTTGCCAGAGACATTGTGTGAAACTTTCGAGATAAAGGCGTTTTAGTGGCGCGCGGCGAAACCGCGCGAAACTGCCCGGCCGGCCCCTGACCCAAGGTCAGTGCGGGCGTTTTCGCCGCGCGACCGACCAGTGGGTAAGCAGCTGAACTTAATCTACCCGAAAGAGTTCTAATGTGCGCGCCCCACTGTAGTTTTGAATCGATAGTAATCCCTAAAAATACAATTTCAGCTATAACTTCAAGTTTTTGCCGTCAAGATTTAAATTTAGGTCACGTTATGGTACATTTGGTAAAGAGAACTTAAGACATTTAGTTTTTTTCGCATTCAGTAAAAGATTATTAGCTGCAAACCATTTTGAGAGAATAATTAGACTTTCGTTGACCTGCAAGACATCCGTATCTTTCCTATCTATTTTAAAAATTAGCGAAGTATCATCAGCAAATAGAATTATATCCAATAATTTGGCCATCATAAAAGGGAGGACATTAATGTAATCTAGGAAGAGGAATGGGCCGAGAATTGAACCTTGAGGCACGCCCATCTTAACTAGAGACCCGGAGGACGTCGCCCCATTAACATTTACTTTTTGCTGTCTGTTTGTTAAATAGGAAAGCACAAGATCAGCAGCTTGTCCTCGAATTCCGTAGTGGTGTAATTTACATATCAGTGTGTTGTGTTCGACGCAGTCGAATGCTTTTGAGAGATCACAGAAGATGCAAATGGCATCCTGGGACTTTGCCCAAGATTCCAAAATGTGACTGATGAGTTTTACTCCCGCGTCCGTTGTCGACCTACCTTTCGTGAAACCAAACTGCTGACTTTAGTATATCTATCTCATTTTGCTTATGACGTTATGTGTTAGGGCGAAAGTGAATACTGTTATTGAAATTGCGGCTTAATTATGTCCTGTCTGGTCCTGTCTAGGTAATACAATGTCTCTGGTCTTTGCAAACTGGGAACTCGATTGACTCGTTCTAAAACAGAAGATGTACTATTTGGTCTATGGTATTGACGAAGACCGAAAATTGCCTATAGCAGCACTCATTCATTACTTTGCAGATTGCGGTCCACTTTGCACTGTCCACTACTTTGTATCACCTCTCTTACTCTTTATAAATGTTTTGTCCTGTAATTATTTAAGTGGTGAAGAATAAAGTATATAATAAATAATACTAATAAATAATCCGATAAGGTTATTAAAGGCGGAACCACTTTTGCGTGGTGTGGCCTGGCGTGGTGGTGCCTTCTGACGCAGTTGATTGGCTACAAAACTCGTTGTGTTATGACGTAGTATAACAGAGTCGTTTGATTGTTGGATCTCGAGCCACGCCACGCCACGACACCTAAGTGTGTTTCCGTCTTAAGGTAATACCTGTATCTAACAGTACTTATGCAGTAAATGCATGCAGTAAACGGTAGGTCAAATCTAATATCATTCGCATTTTAATCTGTCTAAGGTGAAAAAACAAACACGTTAATTTGCCTTTTTTAAGAACGAGAATGATTATTATTGCCAACCCATTGCCAGCCTGACAGTTTGCAATAACAATCGCGTAGCGATCAATAAAACCCCTCCAACACAGTCAAGCAGTTGTTCCGATCAAGGTGCTTTTGGTTGGGGCACCAACCAAAAGAGATCGTGTAGACGGTGGTGGTTGGTCAACCAAATTAGTCGCAAGCGCATACCATACCTCGTGCATACCTCAACCAAGGTTGTTGGAAGGTCAACTCAATTTTGTTGCCAACCACCATCTGCACGTTGTTTTCAGTTTGGTGCCCGGACCAAGGGCGAGAATAACTTGGTCGGAACAATCACCCGACTGTGTAGAATGGGTATTGCACTGCCTACTGCCGAGTTGTGGCGCGGGATACACCAATCATTCGAACCTGTTAAAGCCTTCGTAAACATCATATCACAATGAGTCTTGTAGCCAATCAAATGCCTCTTAAGGCGCCACGCCACGCCACGACTTGTAAGTATGTTTTCGCGGTTATGTCTTTAAACGTAAAAAGGGAGTGCCGACTGTGACTGAGATGAATCAAATATTTTATAAAAAGAGTCCTTGAAATATATGATAAATTTACACGTAGAATTTTAATAATTTAATCAAAATATTTTGCATGGATTGATGAGCGTTTGCGATTTGCGTTTGTTTGTCTATGGTGCGGTTAGAATAGAAATGGAAGATAGCCATTTGTCTGATAACCAAACATTAAAAAATATTGGCTTTGCGAGTGTAATTTTGGGCTTAAAACGGTCAATCTTTAAATATTAAACAATATCCAGGTAAGTCATTTTCAAAAAATTGTAATGACTTTGGTTATATTATTGTTTTCATCGATGATGAACTATCGATAAGTTCTATGATTGCGTCACGTAAACGTATAGATATGTAAAATAGCTATGATTATCGTATTGAACGTGGTGTTTTTCGCTAGACAAGTGTCCATTTTCTCCATTTCATTTAATAATTAGAGGTATAATGATTATTGCAACTAACCTTCTACTTTGACAGGATAACCTAACCGTTTTTTACATCTTTACTCCCAAGTTGACACCATTTTTGTTTCGGCTTTCAGTCTTTATTATTAGAACGACTACTACAGTAATGAATATTTTATTATGAACGATTGGTCTTTTCGTAAAACACTTTATTCGTAACTGTGTAAAATGTAGCTAGATGATAAGGTTATGTTGATGTTTTGATTCAAGGATGTTTTATGATGTATCGAGAATTAATGACAGGAATGCAATCAGTATTGTACCTTTATCAGTTCAACTATGTAGTTTTATAAGAGCATGTTCTATTTGAGTGGATGTATTGCATAATTATTCAAATTTGATGTAATTAAGTTTAATTATGAACCTAATTAGCACCATCTGGAAGTACTCACTGTACCTATGTTCAATCATTGTATGTAGGACAAATGATATTGAACACTGTTGTAGAGTGAGTCCACATGAAAGTTAAAATTGTGATTTCATTCTATTTAGACAGTAGGTGAAGCCTATTTTTTTGCTTTCTATAACAAAATTGGCAGATTGTCATGTGGTTCTTTAGTTAAATAGAACCAATATCTATTGTATTGTATCAGCTGTATTGGCAGCCAATATTTTTATTTTAAAATACTAATGGAAACATAAAATTTAATTTAATGCTCAGTTTCTCTAGAAAACTTTAGTTTCTGAAGTAAAGAGGAAGTTTTTTAAAAGCAAATGAGTTATTATTTTGCAAGTCAAAATGGTAATTTTGTATAATTATAAAAAAACACTTACCATACCTTAAACAATATCAGTTTTGTTTCTGTGACACTTGTGACAGTAAAAAAATTTAGCAAATAATTACCTGCCCAACTGCCCCATTAATTAACTGTTTTAAAAACTTCAAACTTCTAAGTAGCACCTGGATCCCCGAGCTGTCAATGGAATGAAGTCAGGAACTTAAAAATGGACGGGGAAGCCGAAGACTTCAACCTCCAATGGGAGGAAGAAGTTGAAGTGAAGGTAAAGATCAAAAAAGATTTACTGTATGGTTGATCTCATAATTTGCTGTACCACTTTTGATAACAATTCTCAATAAATCAAAACTTCATTAAAGTTTAGACTATCTACAGTGGTGTAAACTAGATAGACATGAAAATTATTTGAAATGTTAGTGAAATTCAACATTATGGTGGTAAAGTAATGGAGGTTGACTGTATATGTATTACAAGCTGTCGCCCGCAGCTCTCCCCGTGTGTTATTAGTAATTCTCCCAATATCTTTATAAATTATAGCCTATGTGTCATTCTGATGTAAAAGCTATATTTCTGTAAAGTTTATCAAAATCTGTTCAGTAATTTTTGCATGAAAGAGTAACAAACATCCATCCATCCTCACAAACTTTCATTTTTAATAGTAGTAGGATACTTCTTCTGAAAATTGCTGTAAACATTGTATTACTTAATACATAATACTATGAGTCCACTTTTTCTTGTGTTGGTTTCTATTCTAAGACTACAATGGAAAATATAGTACACAAGCTAACCCGGTGAACTTCGTAGCATGTAAACAATTTTTTTATATTAACCATCCCTTTATCAGAGCAAACAAAAGCCAAATACCTGTAGCCATTCTGAAATGATGTGCTAACACACATTCGGCAATTGATTTTTATTGATAATTTTTGTTGTACTTCTTATATTATAGAGTAGTTTCCAATTTTCTTTTATTTTCTTCTTACATTCTCTTTTTATTTTCTTCTCCACTGAAGAAAATGTTTGCTTTTCAGCATAGTCCAGGTGGAGTTGAGGAGTCAGAAGAAGTGATATCAGGCCTGGAAAACGAACAGCATACAGGATATGCCAATATGGTGAGATTCCTTACGTTGGGAATAGGATTTTGTTTGTTATAACTCATTGACAAGTTTTCTTTGTGTGAATATGGATTTATTTTATTAAACCCACCACATTTCTTTTCCTCTTTTAACAACTGTGTGGTAACCTATTCTTAGCCATACAAGTTATTATATTATGTTGATGTATAGAATGGTATGAAATGTGTGTTAAGCAATGATTATGTTTTGATTCTTGTTTTTTTGTGTGTGTTTTATGAATTGTTGACTACCATTTACATTTTCTAAAATGATTGTCATTCATTTTGTTCAGTTGAAGGTTGAGAATCAATTGTACACACAGACAGAGGAAGAAATGATGAGCACGGACCAAATGGCTGCAGAAAACTTAATGTTTTTATCTCAAGACGTTGTGAGCTTTACTGAGACAGCCGAACTTGCTGATGATCCTAGTGTGGAATGTGTCACGGAAGAGGTTATTACAGATGATTGGGTGATTCCTGATGGGCAGGAAAGGTACCAGTAAGATCTCTCAGATATTTTTTATTTTATTGTATAGTTTTTAAATATTATTGCGCCTTAGTCTGTGGTGTGTCTTCTAAGATAAAAACTATGAACAATATGGTCACTAAATTAATAATAATTAAAATTTCTCTCAAGTTTTCCGTGACATCCAATATTTAAATTAATTTATAATTCAAGAGTAAGTTAGTTACGTAAAAATCTATTTTGTTTCAGAATAAACAAATGTTTCTTTTTGCTCATTTTTTTTTATAACTTACCTTATTAAGTAATTTATTATTTTATTTCAGGGTCGAAGTTCCTATGGATCATCTGAATAACGCTGATTTGATTCCGAAAGAAGAAAATGACCTTGATGTTCCTTTACCAACAGATCAAGTTAGTCAAACACGCATTTTATTCAATGATCTATAAACTCCTAAGAATTGTTTCATTGCTATAAAACACAGACAAACCTGCGCCCTTATTGCATATCTGTTTTGATAACTCAACAATATTCATTGCGTGTTTTACGCTGTGAGTAGAAGGATTTTTCAACATATGAAGCAATGAATGCAAGGGAAGCAATCCATACCCTACTCTTTGAACTTACACAATTAGGGTGCAGGTGTTCCCTGGCTCAGCAAAACTTTTTTATCAGCTAAACAGATGGTTTGTTTGTTGCATAAAACTAAAACAAAACAGTATAATATACTGTTTTGTTTCAGTTTTATCCATATATTATGGATAATAATAATGGATATTATCCAAAGTCTGTAGAAGCAAAGTTTGCTGTTGTTGATAAATATTGTAATGCTTGCACACTAACCCTCTTACAAATAAATACAAATAAATGTAAATAAAGTTATACCAGGTATAAACCTATGAAAATGTATGGGTATACCTTAGTTATACCTGGTATAACTTTATTCCGCGTTTATTAGTAAGAGGGTTAGTATCTAAGTATTACAGCAGGATTATATAAAACTTAGGTGCATGACACACTATCCTTTTCCCAGGATGAATACACAGCGATGCGGCCTTGGCCCTGCGACTTTTGTTCCCGGCGGTTCCGTAAGAAGGCCGCTCTCATGAATCACATGGTGGCCCATCAGAACGACCGGCCGCACGCGTGCAACTTGTGTGGCGTGCGATACGTGCGGAAATGTGACCTTATGAACCATCTCAAGGTTCACGCGTTTGTACCTGATAACGCCGATTCCATAGACTATGGTGAGTGTTCTATGTTAAACTTAAGCCAGGTTCACATTACTGTGTCGTGTCACGACCTATTTGATTGGCAACATAGGCTTGTACAGATTTCGTATGAATGGTGTACCCTGCGACGCGACACGACACAGTATTGTTTCAGTAGCTTAATAGATGTACTTGCGATTATTGCTTACATGTTGCTAGTTTTCTATTAGTTTTGCGTTTTAGCACGGCGGTAGAGGCCATTGACCCACCTTCAGTTTCTAACAGTAGCATTACTTCAAAAAAGGAAACTTAAGGTTAACAGCCCATATCGAAATCTGTCGTGACCCTTATTTTTTTTTTACAAAATATCTAATATATTGTTTGGATTTCTAAATAAATCTCAGGAGGATGGGCAATTACTGCTACATATTTACATGCTAAATCGCTAAATATGATTTTCGCCTCGAAACTGAATTGCTAAATGAACACTTGTAATTTGAAAATAAGGCTCGCAAAAGTTATATTAACATAGAAGTATGTATTAAATTTCTTTTTTGTTTCACCTTGGTAGGTGAAGCAAAAAAATACATAAATTTTACTGTTGCAGAAGATGTTTTAGACAATAACCAAATTGTAAAACCAAAGAAGAAACGAGGTCGACGGAAAAAGATTCCTGAACCTGTGGAGGAGGAGGTACGTAGTGTTTTAAAATATTTTTTGCTTTGCGAATTTTATCTTATTCGAATCAGGAAAATTACGGTCCGAAGTAGCAGAAGTACTACTTGTAGGAGGACAAGAACCGCAAGTCCATCCGTCCCAATTCAGGATATTTGTATAATTTATTTTTTTGGTGTACTTACAATAAAGTATATTCTATTCTATATTTTCAATTCCAATAAAATCGGATGCATTGCGTTGCGTTATAGTCGTTGGGGGCGAAAAGATTTGGACTGGCGACTACATACCGGAAGCCTTGTTTTGGGGTCGAGATTTGATTGTTTGAGTTTTGAAATGAAATAGACGTGTGGTTCGTACAAAGATATATTGGACACTACTAATGAACTACGCAATGAGCACCTTGATCACAATAATGTATATATAGCTATAGGAGACAGTTTTGAACCGAACAAAGGCGACAGTTTTGAACACTAGGTGGGCCGATGACTTGGTTATGGTTGTGCGATATGGTTTCATTTGGGGGAAGCCTATGTTCCGTAGTAGACTTTTGAAATGATGATGATGAGCTCTAAATACGTCCGTCCTGTATGTTGTCAGAACGACGGCATGTGGGAGAACATGACGTCTGCGCGCACGCAGCAGTGGCAGCGGCGCGCGCGCTCGCCGGCGCGGCCGTCGCCCACGCCGCCCTCGCCGCCCGCCGCGCCGCCGCCGCCCTCGCCGCCCTCGCCGCCGCCCGTGCCCAGCGACCCCTCGCGCCCCTTCGTGTGCAGGCACTGCGGCGTCGGCTTCGCGAGGGAGAAGGCACTGCAGTCACATGCTAGGGTAAGTTTCCTCCCAAGACATCAAAATTAATATTGGTACTTCGATTGGTTCAACAAAACCTGTTCTTTGATACACTGTCTTTGCAATAAAGTGAAGAAAACGTGGACACACCCCCGTCAGGAATGAAGTTTCTCACCACCTATTGAGTTTCAATAGACTCTAGAGAAACTATATCACAAAGTGTCTTAAAAAAAAAACGCTCTTGTGTGCTCGAATGGCGCGTTTTTCAATCTGGATTAATGATATAAAGGATAATGTATTTCATGTGCGCCATTCAACAACTTGAAAATCGCTGCTCTCTTTCAATATTGAACTGTCTAAAAGAACCGTTTACCATCTTACTTGTAAACATACATCATACATAAAGTCACGCCTACTTCCCATGGGGTTAGGCAGAATACGGTTCATGCATGTCCTTCTAGGGCAGGGGTCTAAACTTATTTTGTCTACTGCCCACTATGAGAATAAATTATTTTTTAGCGCCCCCATTTTTTTACCTGCTTAAAAACCACTATAACTTCAAATTGAATTAATCAATTATTGTGCACTATATGTATTAGCGGAGATTAAACATTAATTCTAAACCAGACTTTTCTTCAAACAGTTGCTGTCAAACTGTTGTCAGAAGCACAAGTGTTCTCTAAGTATTTAAAAAAAAAAAAACTGTAAAAATAGTAAATAAGACCCTAAAATTGGTATCAAAGTGAAGTTAAGGTGTTCCTTTTGTTGTGAAAGTGTTATCTCGAGACAAAATCTGATAAAACAGCTAAAATCAAAGATCGAAAAAATTGCGGCACCATTAGAGAAAAACCTAATACCCTTACTTTTTCCGAAAAAGAAGATTGACATTGAGTATCCGTCACTGTCAAGTGTGACACTTTGCATTTCTGTCATTGTCACGAAATAAGTGTTGCCAAAACTTGGAAGAAATATTCCCCTAATTCTACGTTCGGAAACACGAACAAAAGACGTTTATTCAAAACATGGAAGAACAACTCAAAATATTTATGGCACAAATCAAAGCTCAAATGGACGACCAAACTAAATTATTACTATCAAGCATTGATGAGAAACTAGAAGGACTCATAAGCGAAACCAAGAAATTGAAAGTAGAAAATGAGCAATTAAAAGAAAAAGTTAATAAACTTGAACATCTTAACCGTAAAAACAATATAATTGTGTTTGGGCTTGAGGAGACCGAAAAAAGCAACATGGAGCTACTAAATAATATAACAAAAACATTGCAACAGAACTCTGAAGAGTTATCGGTTTATAAAAGCGATATCAACACTGCCTATCGATTGGGGAAAAAAGTTGATAATAGCAAAAAGCCAAGACCTGTTAAAATATCATTCCTCAACTATTGGAAAAAACAACAAATTATGAATAACAAAAAACAATACGAGAAGATCTACATAACTGAAGACTATCCAAAAGAGGTTGTTGATAAAAGAAAATCTCTCCAACAAAAAATGGAAGAAGAAAGGAAAAAAGGCAACTTTGCTATTATCAAATATGATCAACTGATAATAAAAACTGGAGGAAAAAGAGAAAAGAGAAAACGAGATCTGCTCACAACACCAGAGGAGAATGTCCAGCCACGGAAACAATATTTGCTGAACTCTGTTAAAGGAAGCAGAATGAATGCATTTGACCTAATGAGAACAAGAAGCAACTCCATTAGCAGCATACCAACAACCTCAGAAACGCAATAGGACTTAGGTGCCAGCCGAAACAGAATAACATACATAAATGAACAACCAAAAACAATCCCCAACCCGGCTGGTCACCGTGGGGTATTAGACCAAAACCCTCCAGGTCGAAAAATAAATAATAATAACGACAACACAACCAACAAAGATAGAACAATAATAAGCAAAAACCTGAACAAGGCAAGCAAAGATGATTCACAACAGAAAAATAACAAAACTGAAAGGAAAAATGGTAATGTAATACATATCTCAACCCTGAACACTAGAACACTGCGAACTGAAGAGAAACTTTCAGAGCTAGAGGAAGCACTAAGCCCATTGAAATGGGATATAATCGGATTGAGTGAAATAAGACGCATTGGGGAAGAAATTAGGGAATACCAAAATTATGTATTTTACTTTAAAGGAGAAAAGAAGGGAATGTATAGTGTGGGATTTATGGTAAAGAAATACCTTAAACAACAAATCCTAGAATTCATGGGCAAATCAGATAGAATAGCAGTGCTAAACATAAAAATCCCAGGTTTCAATGCCCCATGGTCGATCATACAAATATATGCTCCAACTGAACAGGCCTCAGAAGAGGAAAAGGAAGAATTCTACTCCCTTCTATCTGCCACTATGGACAATACCTATAAGTATAAGATAGTGATGGGAGATTTCAACAGCCAAATAGGATCGCGTCAAATGGGTGAAGAACGTATGATGGGGCCATACACCAAAGGAAAGAGAAACTACAATGGCCAATGTCTTATAGACTTTGCACAATTATACAACCTACGAATAATGAACACTCTATTTAGGAAAAAATCATCTAGGAAATGGACTTGGATCTCACCAGACGGGAAATACAGAAATGAAATAGATTTTATATTATCTAACATTCCCTCCCACTTTAAGGATGTAGAAGTTATAAATGAGTTAAACTTCAGCACAAACCACAGAATGGTAAGAGGAACTATCACAACTCATAATAAAAAAACCAGGCATGTCAAGAAAAATGAACCTATACATTTAATTCCGCCACTTTCAGAAGAGTCACTACGTAGATTGAGCAATAAACTCCCAAAAATGGAAAAGCTTCAGTCAACCCAACAGAAATACGATGAACTAGAAAACTATCTAAAGGAAATAAATAAAGAAGTTGGCCTAAAAGGAATAAAGAAAGATAAAATAGGTGATGATGCTAGAAAATTAATTGACGAGAGGAAAAATCTACTAAATGATAGAATAAAGAACAGAAAACATATAGAAGAAATAAGTAAGAAAATCAATGAGAGTATCAGGAAACATAAAAAACTAAAGCGTATGAACATAATAAAGAATGAAATAGAAAGAACAGGTGGGATCAAAAAAGCACTGAAACAACTCAAGGACCACTCCACTTGGATGCCGGAAATAAAAACAAAAACCAGACAAGGAAACGACAAAACCACGTCACAGAGGATAGAACTAAGAAGAGAGGCAACAAGATTCTATAGAATATTATATAGCAATCTAAGAAACCCAACTGAGCCACCATTCCTCGACCGTTCAGTAGCTGGTAGTGTTCCAGAAATAATACAAAGTGAAGTAAGGAAGGCAATAAACACACAGAAAAGCTATAAAGCACCAGGAGACGACAAAATAACCAACGAACTACTAAAAGAGCTAGTCGATGTTATCCTGCAGACACTTACACAATTGTTCAACGAAATACTTAACAACGAATACATACCAATTCAGTGGACTAAATCTACTATAGTTCTCATACACAAAAAAGGAGACAAGAACAGAATAGATAACTATCGACCAATAAGTATGATGTCCAACCTCTATAAGATTTTCGCCAAGATAGTACTGGGAAGGATCACGAAACCCCTGGACGAACAGCAACCAATAGAGCAAGCCGGTTTTAGAAGCGATTTCTCTACAGTCGATCACATACATGTCGTGAAACAGGTCATCGAAAAGTATAACGAATACGGAAAGTCCTACTATATCTTGTTCGTAGACTACAACAAAGCCTTCGACTCCCTATATCACTGCTCCATATACAATGCACTCGGGAAACAAGGAGTTCACGCCAAGTATATAAACATCATCAGGCAAATATACAAAAGAAGCACGGCCCGAATACAGCTTGAAACCGTAGGAGACGAATTTAAAATTGAAAAGGGAGTGCGACAGGGTGACCCGCTATCGCCCAAACTATTTGCTGCAGTCTTGGAGGACGTCTTCAGGGAACTAAAATGGGATAACATCGGATTAAACATTAACGGCAAAATGCTAAACCATCTGAGATTTGCTGATGACATTGTAATATTTGCAGAAGAACCACAAATATTACAAGTAATGCTAAAACAACTATCCGATGCTAGTGCCAAGGTGGGTCTCACTATCAACTTCTCTAAAACAAAAGTAATTACCAACAGCACCCGAGAAACAATAGCAACAGAAGAACAAGAGGTCGAATATGTAGAAGAGTACATATACCTGGGACACCTCATATCTCCTCAACATCTAATGCCTAAAGAAATACAAAGAAGGGTAAACAACACCTGGTCCCGCTACTGGTCCCTCAAAGAAGTCGTGAAGAGCAAGTCCATACCAATTCGTGAAAAGAAAAAGGTTTATGACAGTTGCATTCTGCCAGTACTCACATATGGATGCCAAACATGGTCCTTAACGAAATCAAGCATACAAAAATTAAAAGTCTGCCAACAAGGTATGGAGAGGAGCATGCTTGGAATCCGCATCAAAGACAAATGTCGACTTGTAGACATACGAAAGCAAACGGGGGTGGCGGACGTAACAAATAGAGTCAAGAGACTGAAGTGGAGATGGACGGGCCACACAATGCGAAATAGAACAGAAAAGTGGACGAGAAGCGTAATTGAGTGGTACCCACGCGACGGGAAAAGGCCGGCAACAAAAGAGGTGGGAGGACGATCTCCCATAGGGGTGGAGGAGATCGGCAAGGCACCGTAAAAAGTGGCATGACCTGGAGGAGGCCTATGTCAAAGGACAACCTGACTAAAAAACAGTCTGAGTTAGATAAGGATAAATTTAAAATTAACTGTAAAAGTCAGTGAATAAAGGCTATTTTTATTTTATTTTATTTTTATATGTATTAGCGGAGATTAAACATTAATTCTAAACCAGACTTTTACTATAACTCGCAAGAGTTAATTTGAATCCTGAGCGCTGTAGGTAATACACAACGGCGCTCAAGTCTCAAGTAAACTCTTACGGGCTACACCTGCCAATGAGAATGATCATTGAAACGAAATAAAAAAATATCAAACAGAGTATCTTTTATTCAAAATAAAACAAACATAATCGATTCTTATATAAAAACTTAAGTGAAGGATGAATCTGATGCTGTTTAATAAGTATGTTGATATCAGGTTCCAATTTACTCAAGAACATCATATTCTATATAATCATTCTCATATTTTATATATTCAATAAAACAGGACAGATATATGAACTACGCGAAAAATATCGAACTGAGAGCAATCTCTTAATTAATATTAGTTGATGTTCACAAGTTGTAGTTGAGAGTCGAGAGCTCATGCAGTCAGTGTCTAAAAGGCCTCCTAGCTAAATGCATTTACAAATCACCAAGTCACCCCCAAGTCTCTACACAAGGCTCCCTTTTTTTTTCTGGGTCTCTTACCGCCCCCGTTTAGGCCTGCAGCGCCCACTTTGGGAAAGGCTGTTCTAGGGCGTCCCCTCCCTGCGTCTCCACTCACGTATACCTTTTTTTAGGCACCTTTCATAGCATTTTCTTTAAAAAAAATGTCACTGGTAAACTCCCTTGTATAACAATGTAGTGTGTAACAGGTGCACGGCGGCGACTCTCCGGTAGAGTGTGGCTCGTGCGGCGAGCTGTGCTGGTCGCGTGAGGCGCTGGCGGCGCACATGGCGCAGCGCCACCCGCACCTGCCGCCGCGCGACCAGGCGCCCGACCCGCCCTACGAGGACTCCGACTCGGGTATGTACACTCACAATAACTGTGCTGGTCGCGTGAGGCGCTGGCGGCGCACATGGCGCAGCGCCACCCGCACCTGCCGCCGCGCGACCAGGCGCCCGACCCGCCCTACGAGGACTCCGACTCGGGTATGTACACTCACAATAACTGTGCTGGTCGCGTGAGGCGCTGGCGGCGCACATGGCGCAGCGCCACCCGCACCTGCCGCCGCGCGACCAGGCGCCCGACCCGCCCTACGAGGACTCCGACTCGGGTATGTACACTCACAATAACTGTGCTGGTCGCGTGAGGCGCTGGCGGCGCACATGGCGCAGCGCCACCCGCACCTGCCGCCGCGCGACCAGGCGCCCGACCCGCCCTACGAGGACTCCGACTCGGGTATGTACACTCACAATAACTGTGCTGGTCGCGTGAGGCGCTGGCGGCGCACATGGCGCAGCGCCACCCGCACCTGCCGCCGCGCGACCAGGCGCCCGACCCGCCCTACGAGGACTCCGACTCGGGTATGTACACTCACAATAACTGTGCTGGTCGCGTGAGGCGCTGGCGGCGCACATGGCGCAGCGCCACCCGCACCTGCCGCCGCGCGACCAGGCGCCCGACCCGCCCTACGAGGACTCCGACTCGGGTATGTACACTCACAATAACTGTGCTGGTCGCGTGAGGCGCTGGCGGCGCACATGGCGCAGCGCCACCCGCACCTGCCGCCGCGCGACCAGGCGCCCGACCCGCCCTACGAGGACTCCGACTCGGGTATGTACACTCACAATAACTGTGCTGGTCGCGTGAGGCGCTGGCGGCGCACATGGCGCAGCGCCACCCGCACCTGCCGCCGCGCGACCAGGCGCCCGACCCGCCCTACGAGGACTCCGACTCGGGTATGTACACTCACAATAACCAACGCAGATATGCTATGGAATAGCTAACTTTCTATGGAATATTGACACATACAGCTCCTGAACGCGCTTTATTGTGTACAGTTTCTTCGATGAAATGCATCCTTAATATTGCCAGTGGAACGTGACCTATTGCTTAATGTTTACTTACTTCAAGTTTGATTTTTCCATAGGTGACGACATGGAGTTCCGCCTTTCTCCCCTGTCGCACGGCGTTACCGAGCGCGCGGTGTACGACACCATGCGCGGGCCCGAGCTGTTCTGTCAGGACTGCGGCGTGGCCTTCCAGCGAGCTGACCTGCTGAGGAGACACGTGGCTGCAGCGCACAGGTACCTACACAGCGCCTCTCCACTGTCGCACGCTGCCCAAATAATTTACTGATATAAAACCATACTATTGCCAAGTGACATAGTCTACTTTTATCCCGAAACAAAGGCTCGGTTCCAGTGGGATAGGCCACGAGAGCGAAGACAGTGAAAAGAAGACGAAGAGCAAAGACAGGGAAAGCGTGTGTCACATGATAATATTATGTTGTCAGTAAAGCATTCTGTTTTGTTTGATAGTTACAAGCGGCACGACAGCTCAAGCAGCACCTGGGCGGAGCACACGTGCGACGTGTGCGGCGAGGGCTTCACGGACGCGCTGCAGCTGCTGGCGCACGCAGAGACGCACGCCGAGCGGCACCGCGCGCCGCACTCACAGCCCAGGTAACTAGCCCTGCACCGACAGTTACGAGCGACACGACAGCTCAAGCAGCACCTGGGCGGAGCACACGTGCGACGTGTGCGGCGAGGGCTTCACGGACGCGCTGCAGCTGCTGGCGCACGCAGAGACGCACGCCGAGCGGCACCGCGCGCCGCACTCACAGCCCAGGTAACTAGCCCTGCACCGACAGTTACGAGCGACACGACAGCTCAAGCAGCACCTGGGCGGAGCACACGTGCGACGTGTGCGGCGAGGGCTTCACGGACGCGCTGCAGCTGCTGGCGCACGCAGAGACGCACGCCGAGCGGCACCGCGCGCCGCACTCACAGCCCAGGTAACTAGCCCTGCACCGACAGTTACGAGCGACACGACAGCTCAAGCAGCACCTGGGCGGAGCACACGTGCGACGTGTGCGGCGAGGGCTTCACGGACGCGCTGCAGCTGCTGGCGCACGCAGAGACGCACGCCGAGCGGCACCGCGCGCCGCACTCACAGCCCAGGTAACTAGCCCTGCACCGACAGTTACGAGCGACACGACAGCTCAAGCAGCACCTGGGCGGAGCACACGTGCGACGTGTGCGGCGAGGGCTTCACGGACGCGCTGCAGCTGCTGGCGCACGCAGAGACGCACGCCGAGCGGCACCGCGCGCCGCACTCACAGCCCAGGTAACTAGCCCTGCACCGACAGTTACGAGCGACACGACAGCTCAAGCAGCACCTGGGCGGAGCACACGTGCGACGTGTGCGGCGAGGGCTTCACGGACGCGCTGCAGCTGCTGGCGCACGCAGAGACGCACGCCGAGCGGCACCGCGCGCCGCACTCACAGCCCAGGTAACTAGCCCTGCACCGACAGTTACGAGCGACACGACAGCTCAAGCAGCACCTGGGCGGAGCACACGTGCGACGTGTGCGGCGAGGGCTTCACGGACGCGCTGCAGCTGCTGGCGCACGCAGAGACGCACGCCGAGCGGCACCGCGCGCCGCACTCACAGCCCAGGTAACTAGCCCTGCACCGACAGTTACGAGCGACACGACAGCTCAAGCAGCACCTGGGCGGAGCACACGTGCGACGTGTGCGGCGAGGGCTTCACGGACGCGCTGCAGCTGCTGGCGCACGCAGAGACGCACGCCGAGCGGCACCGCGCGCCGCACTCACAGCCCAGGTAACTAGCCCTGCACCGACAGTTACGAGCGACACGACAGCTCAAGCAGCACCTGGGCGGAGCACACGTGCGACGTGTGCGGCGAGGGCTTCACGGACGCGCTGCAGCTGCTGGCGCACGCAGAGACGCACGCCGAGCGGCACCGCGCGCCGCACTCACAGCCCAGGTAACTAGCCCTGCACCGACAGTTACGAGCGACACGACAGCTCAAGCAGCACCTGGGCGGAGCACACGTGCGACGTGTGCGGCGAGGGCTTCACGGACGCGCTGCAGCTGCTGGCGCACGCAGAGACGCACGCCGAGCGGCACCGCGCGCCGCACTCACAGCCCAGGTAACTAGCCCTGCACCGACAGTTACGAGCGACACGACAGCTCAAGCAGCACCTGGGCGGAGCACACGTGCGACGTGTGCGGCGAGGGCTTCACGGACGCGCTGCAGCTGCTGGCGCACGCAGAGACGCACGCCGAGCGGCACCGCGCGCCGCACTCACAGCCCAGGTAACTAGCCCTGCACCGACAGTTACGAGCGACACGACAGCTCAAGCAGCACCTGGGCGGAGCACACGTGCGACGTGTGCGGCGAGGGCTTCACGGACGCGCTGCAGCTGCTGGCGCACGCAGAGACGCACGCCGAGCGGCACCGCGCGCCGCACTCACAGCCCAGGTAACTAGCCCTGCACCGACAGTTACGAGCGACACGACAGCTCAAGCAGCACCTGGGCGGAGCACACGTGCGACGTGTGCGGCGAGGGCTTCACGGACGCGCTGCAGCTGCTGGCGCACGCAGAGACGCACGCCGAGCGGCACCGCGCGCCGCACTCACAGCCCAGGTAACTAGCCCTGCACCGACAGTTACGAGCGACACGACAGCTCAAGCAGCACCTGGGCGGAGCACACGTGCGACGTGTGCGGCGAGGGCTTCACGGACGCGCTGCAGCTGCTGGCGCACGCAGAGACGCACGCCGAGCGGCACCGCGCGCCGCACTCACAGCCCAGGTAACTAGCCCTGCACCGACAGTTACGAGCGACACGACAGCTCAAGCAGCACCTGGGCGGAGCACACGTGCGACGTGTGCGGCGAGGGCTTCACGGACGCGCTGCAGCTGCTGGCGCACGCAGAGACGCACGCCGAGCGGCACCGCGCGCCGCACTCACAGCCCAGGTAACTAGCCCTGCACCGACAGTTACGAGCGACACGACAGCTCAAGCAGCACCTGGGCGGAGCACACGTGCGACGTGTGCGGCGAGGGCTTCACGGACGCGCTGCAGCTGCTGGCGCACGCAGAGACGCACGCCGAGCGGCACCGCGCGCCGCACTCACAGCCCAGGTAACTAGCCCTGCACCGACAGTTACGAGCGACACGACAGCTCAAGCAGCACCTGGGCGGAGCACACGTGCGACGTGTGCGGCGAGGGCTTCACGGACGCGCTGCAGCTGCTGGCGCACGCAGAGACGCACGCCGAGCGGCACCGCGCGCCGCACTCACAGCCCAGGTAACTAGCCCTGCACCGACAGTTACGAGCGACACGACAGCTCAAGCAGCACCTGGGCGGAGCACACGTGCGACGTGTGCGGCGAGGGCTTCACGGACGCGCTGCAGCTGCTGGCGCACGCAGAGACGCACGCCGAGCGGCACCGCGCGCCGCACTCACAGCCCAGGTAACTAGCCCTGCACCGACAGTTACGAGCGACACGACAGCTCAAGCAGCACCTGGGCGGAGCACACGTGCGACGTGTGCGGCGAGGGCTTCACGGACGCGCTGCAGCTGCTGGCGCACGCAGAGACGCACGCCGAGCGGCACCGCGCGCCGCACTCACAGCCCAGGTAACTAGCCCTGCACCGACAGTTACGAGCGACACGACAGCTCAAGCAGCACCTGGGCGGAGCACACGTGCGACGTGTGCGGCGAGGGCTTCACGGACGCGCTGCAGCTGCTGGCGCACGCAGAGACGCACGCCGAGCGGCACCGCGCGCCGCACTCACAGCCCAGGTAACTAGCCCTGCACCGACAGTTACGAGCGACACGACAGCTCAAGCAGCACCTGGGCGGAGCACACGTGCGACGTGTGCGGCGAGGGCTTCACGGACGCGCTGCAGCTGCTGGCGCACGCAGAGACGCACGCCGAGCGGCACCGCGCGCCGCACTCACAGCCCAGGTAACTAGCCCTGCACCGACAGTTACGAGCGACACGACAGCTCAAGCAGCACCTGGGCGGAGCACACGTGCGACGTGTGCGGCGAGGGCTTCACGGACGCGCTGCAGCTGCTGGCGCACGCAGAGACGCACGCCGAGCGGCACCGCGCGCCGCACTCACAGCCCAGGTAACTAGCCCTGCACCGACAGTTACGAGCGACACGACAGCTCAAGCAGCACCTGGGCGGAGCACACGTGCGACGTGTGCGGCGAGGGCTTCACGGACGCGCTGCAGCTGCTGGCGCACGCAGAGACGCACGCCGAGCGGCACCGCGCGCCGCACTCACAGCCCAGGTAACTAGCCCTGCACCGACAGTTACGAGCGACACGACAGCTCAAGCAGCACCTGGGCGGAGCACACGTGCGACGTGTGCGGCGAGGGCTTCACGGACGCGCTGCAGCTGCTGGCGCACGCAGAGACGCACGCCGAGCGGCACCGCGCGCCGCACTCACAGCCCAGGTAACTAGCCCTGCACCGACAGTTACGAGCGACACGACAGCTCAAGCAGCACCTGGGCGGAGCACACGTGCGACGTGTGCGGCGAGGGCTTCACGGACGCGCTGCAGCTGCTGGCGCACGCAGAGACGCACGCCGAGCGGCACCGCGCGCCGCACTCACAGCCCAGGTAACTAGCCCTGCACCGACAGTTACGAGCGACACGACAGCTCAAGCAGCACCTGGGCGGAGCACACGTGCGACGTGTGCGGCGAGGGCTTCACGGACGCGCTGCAGCTGCTGGCGCACGCAGAGACGCACGCCGAGCGGCACCGCGCGCCGCACTCACAGCCCAGGTAACTAGCCCTGCACCGACAGTTACGAGCGACACGACAGCTCAAGCAGCACCTGGGCGGAGCACACGTGCGACGTGTGCGGCGAGGGCTTCACGGACGCGCTGCAGCTGCTGGCGCACGCAGAGACGCACGCCGAGCGGCACCGCGCGCCGCACTCACAGCCCAGGTAACTAGCCCTGCACCGACAGTTACGAGCGACACGACAGCTCAAGCAGCACCTGGGCGGAGCACACGTGCGACGTGTGCGGCGAGGGCTTCACGGACGCGCTGCAGCTGCTGGCGCACGCAGAGACGCACGCCGAGCGGCACCGCGCGCCGCACTCACAGCCCAGGTAACTAGCCCTGCACCGACAGTTACGAGCGACACGACAGCTCAAGCAGCACCTGGGCGGAGCACACGTGCGACGTGTGCGGCGAGGGCTTCACGGACGCGCTGCAGCTGCTGGCGCACGCAGAGACGCACGCCGAGCGGCACCGCGCGCCGCACTCACAGCCCAGGTAACTAGCCCTGCACCGACAGTTACGAGCGACACGACAGCTCAAGCAGCACCTGGGCGGAGCACACGTGCGACGTGTGCGGCACAGAACAGCAAGCAGCAATAATTGTGCAATTATCGCGCGATTAATTTAATGACCTGGCTACTGAGGCCTTTAAGTGAAGTTTTTTGACAGTTACTTATAACAGAAGCTATCCAATGATTTATAAATTTTATCTTTGAATAAGTAACCAGCTTATGAAAATGCAACACTTCGTGGACGCTGTTTTATTTTACCTAAATTTGAATTGTAATTTTTAAACTATTTAGCTTCAATATTCCGATAAATTAATATTTTGCTTACTTAGATTTTGTGTAACAGTAAATATGGCTGTCAATATTGGATATTTTAATTTTATTTACATAACTTAATTATTAATTTGAAAAAGTTAATGAAACTATTCGAAAAATTGGATGACTAAAATGCCAATATGTAAAACTGATTAAATTTCGTCGTAATAGTCGATTGTTATAAGAAATCGATTCGAAGTCGCATTAGGGCATCACTAAATGTACATCATCATCTCGTATTTGAGCTATGAAACGTAAAATAGATCGTTGAACACACTTGTTTTCCAATTTACTTTAGACATTGGCAGTCGACATCGGTGCTTGCCATATAAAATAAGAATATTATAGAAGATGCTTATTGCGGACATAACAGATTCTAATGTGTATGTATTTATTTGATTTATTTGTCAGTAAACATACCTAGCGTGTCAACCTTTTGGCAAGCTTCGCTGAGGTAACCACTTACCGAGATCACTCTGTTTAATGAGTCAATTAATTTCCCAGTTGCGTAGAAAATTGAAAAACAAAACTACACCAATATTTACAACATTACAATATTCACTAGGAATTAATTTGCAGATAATTAAAACACGAAAAAATGCCGCCAAAAACTCAAAAACTTCATTGATCTGTACCTACTCAGCCATCAGCGAGCGATTTTGGCAATTTTTATTTTATTAGTGCTGGGTTTGCTCTTGACTCTAGTCTAGGTCAGAGGTGACAGAGACAGAGTCTACGAATAATTAATCTAATTTACCAACAACAAGGGAGAAAGTAATCGCAATTTGACAGCCACATTGCTCGCCGATGGCTGTCGCTCTTTTTGGCCAGGCCTGACAGCATTTTGGCCTTTTACTACAAAATAATCGCGACCACCTTGCGATAAATGCATATTTTATTCATTAGATTTTTATCGCTGTCGTAAAATTATTATGGTGTGGCTATCGCTCATACATAATGCGGATTCGCGATTGAAGAGCAATTATTTCTCAAAAAAATGCCTGCCGTTTTTTTGACGTAAAGCGATAATCGCGGGATGATTGTACAATCTCTGCGAAATTATTGCTGATTGCTGTTTCGTACGTAATAAGCCTGCCGGTTTGGTTTTTGAATTGTGTGTAAAATTAACATTTTCTGGAATTAAATATAAAAATTTTATGTTCTTGTATAATTAACTCTCATAAAGGCGGATTCTCATAAAAGACAGACATTGCGAGGCATGCGCCGCGCACGCCTTTTGCTTTGCATTGATTTGTCGTAGCACGTGCCTCTCCAAGAATATGAATGTCCACACATTGCTAAGCATGCGATGCACGCCGTTTGCTGCGCATGCCTCCCAATGTCTGTATTCGCCTTTAGAACAAAATTATGGAATATTGGACTCTTTAATTCACATTAACAAGATTATTTGAACGGATCATTTAAAATTGATGTCAATTGATGGCGCGTTTTTAAATTTCTGAGGCGTCCGCTTGAATTTTAAAATTTTTATTGCAACACATTTTGGCACAACAAAGAAACGGTAAAAAAAGTATTTAAAACAATTATTAAAAAAAAAAACAAACCGACTTCCAAAACAACCCTACAAAGCGAAAAATAACTTTCTTTTCCGAAGTTGGTGTCTTTGGTACTTATTGTTTTCCGTATTTTGACACCAACTTCGGAAAAGAAAGTAATTTTTCGCTTTGTAGGGTTTTGTATCTGTGTTTTTTTTTTGTTAAATATATTTTTATTTATCTCTTTAGTTTTGGTAGGTACCTCCAAAAACCATGAAAATCATTTAAGTATAGCCAAAGTAAATCTCATGACGATTCCAATAAGCCCAAACACGACTAGGATCCATTGTTTTATTTCTGAGTTCCAGTGCCTTCAAAGTTATCCGTGAAACGAAAAAAAAAAAAAAAATACGATCGAATTTGAAATCTCCTCCTTTTTGGGAAGTCCGTTAAAAATACTGTAAAACAAATCGTTACTTTATTTAGGCCCTGCGCAGACGACAGACTATCCGTGACGCACTTTTTAGTCTGTGAAAATAGAACCTATGCAATTATATTTTTTGTGCGCCGGACTTTTTGCGCGTCGTGTGCGTTACTGCATATAATTGCATAGGTTCTATTTTCACAGACTAAAAAGTGCGTCACGGATAGTCTGTCGTCTGCGCAGGGCCTTAAAGAAATAAATATTCACAAACCGACTAAAATCTGCAAGTCACTGCTAACTTCTTCTATCGTTTGAGAGAGAACCGACCGCGTTCGAGGTACTTCTAGTAAAATAATCGGTTTAGTCCGCCGAAAAACGCTAGTTACATCGGCACGGTTTCTTTGTATGGGATGAGGCATCTGTAATTCTGTATGCTTGTATTATTATTATCAGTGACTAAGTCCAGACTTCTGCAGAGATAAAGCTTGTATCCGTTATGGGTTACAAATTGTTATATTTCTTTCTCTGTTGCAGGTTAAAAAGAATGGGTCGAGGTCGAAACAATACGTCATCATCAAATAATTCACGGCAATTCCCTTGTAGGGTATGTGGTGAGTACTACCATTTTAATTACTGCTCGGTAAAAGTAACTGCAAATGGCGCTGCCACGTCACACGTGTCGCGTATGCACACGAGGCATACGAGAGGCGCCGCGCGGGGTGGGGGTGGGGTGCGCACTTATTTTCACTAATTATGCGAGTCATATCTGCCTTTATCAACTCGAATCTTAAGTTCATGTCCACTAATATAGTCTTAACCCCGGTTTCTCAACGCTTGATTATCGGGCTGTTAACGTTATCGACGAATAATCGAATAATTGAAAATTCATTCAACCAAATACAGCAGATATCGCGTGCTTGACAATTTGTCACATTAATTCTGCGATAATTTAGAGGTGAGAAACTCGGCCTTACCGCCTTATACTAAAAATCGCCGGCTTTTATACTAAAAATCAATACTAAGGATTGCCTTAAGTAACCGTTAACGGCTCTGAGTGCGGCAGTTAGTGTCATGTCTATATCTGTACTATATATCTATACTAATACTAGCTGACCCGGCAAACTTTGTTTTGCCATAAAAACACCAAACATTTATCTACCCTACCTACCCTACCTTACACCACCTACCCTACCCTACCCTACACTACCCTACCCTACCCTACACTACCCTACCCTACACTACCCTACCCTACCCTACCCTACACTACCCTACCCTACCCTACACTACCCTACCCTACCCTACACTACCCTACCCTACCCTACCCTACCCGACCCTACACTACCCTACCCTACCCTACCCTACGCTACACTACCCTACCCTACCCTACACTACCCTACCCTACACTACCCTACCCTACGCTACGCTACACTACCCTACCCTACCCTACAATACCCTACACTACCCTACCCTACCCTACACTACCCTACCCTACTCTACTCTACCCTACCCTACAAAAAGCAAAAATAGGTTATACAATAGCAATAAAGCTCAAATTGACTACGTTTTAGTTAAAAAACTTTTGTATGGGAAAAAAGAAAAGGGCTGTTTTTATTTATTTTTTGGCAATTATTAGAATGTTTCTCCCCGTAAAAACCAGCTATAAACTTCAACGAACATTTTTAAAAAAGAATTGGCCAAATTGGTCCAGGCGTTGTTGAGTTATGCGCTTACCAACACATTTTGCGATTCATTTTTATATTATTATATTATATATTATATAGATTATAAAGCTGAAGAGTTTGTTTGTTTGTTTGTTTGAACGCGCTAATCTCAGGAACTACTGGTTGGAATTGAAAAAATCTTTTTGTGTTGGGTAGTCCATTTATCGAGGAAGGCTATAGGCTATATAACATCACACTGCGACCAATAGGAGCTGAGCATAAATGAAAAGTGTTGCAAAAATGGGCAAAAATATTCCTTTTTGAGAGCTTCCATTGCGTGCGCTGTATCATGTATGTGGGGTAGGTAGAGTAGGATAGGTAGTGTAGGGTCGGGTAGGGTAGGGTAGTGTAGGGTAGGGTCGGGTAGGGTAGGGTAGGGTAGATAAATGTTTGGTCTTTTTATGGCAAAACAAAGTTTGCTGGGTCAGCTAGTAATATTATAAAGCTGAAGAGTCTAATCTCAGGAACTACTGGTTGGAGTTGAAAAATATTTTTTGTTAGATAGTCTAATTTATCGAGGCAGGTTATAGGTTATATAACATCACGCTATGACCATTAGAAGCGGAGCATAAATGAAAAATGTTGCAAAAACGGGAAAAAAAAATTCCTTTTTGAGAGCTTCCGTTGCGTGCCCTGCGTAAACGGTTTAAAAATAAGTACAAATACTATTTATGAAAATATCGATACCTTCCTGGTATTATGTAAACCTGTCCCACCCTTAATGAGGCGTATGACCTTGGTAAGGGACCAATCAGAGCGCAGTCGTCCCGTTCCTCATACCCCAGCTAGTTGACAGAATTGTTTTGATGTATTAGATCAAGTATTAGACGTCTAGTGGCTATGTGGTCGATGGGATAAACTCATCTACTTAACCTATTTAAAAAAAATTACACCTATACCTATGAAAACCTTCGTTATTCTGGAGTGACACAGGCTATTTTTTAGACCCGTTTTCGGGTTTGCCACGGGAGCGGAGTCGCGGGGAAAAGCTAGTCATAATAAAAAGTATGAAGACAACTATCAGAAACATAGCAATAGCCTTAAAGAACAACAGGATTTCTGTTGAAGCATGAATTTGGTTTGGCCCCTAAAGATCTCTTTCTATAATACTTTGCAATGTGTCTACAGGCAAGGTGTTTGGTTCCCGAAGTTCGCAACAGATCCACATCCGCATCCACACGGGCGAGCGGCCGTACGCGTGCCGCTTCTGTTGGAAAGCGTTCGCGGACGGCGGCACGCTGCGGAAGCATGAGAGAATACATACGGGTATGTCATTTTTTACTATATTGTTCCACAGCTGGGCAAGTGTCTCCCACATAGCCTTCCAACGCTCTTTAAATTTTGCCAATTCGTAAAAAAACGAGGCAGGCCTAATAAACGCATTCGTGAAGGGTATTTAAGAGTTCTCAATCATTATACATATAGGAAGCAATCATCAAACTGCAATTATCGTTACTTCTGAGAGCAGTGGAGGCCCATTGGTAACGACCGTGACTTATTTACAAGTACATATAGGAAGCAATGGGCGTGAGTTTGAGCCCAGGCAGGTGCTTTAATTTGTGTAAATTATTTCATCACCTCTGCTCAAAACGGTGAAGGATAACATCGTGAGGAAACCGGCATGTCATAGAACCAAAAAATCGAAGACGTGACCTCCACCAAGATGCACTGGGCCTGCGTGGTGGATTAAGGCCCATTCCCTCTCACAGAGCGGAGGCCTGCACGCACTACGGACCAAATGCAAGTCTAAGTGCGGCAAAGAGGTCCATCTATCCTATCCTACCCTATCGTTACATATGTAAACTAGCTTAGGTAATATTTAAGTTAACTGTTTAATGTTAAATTATCTTGTATTTCGTGCTGTGCACAAGCTTATGTTTAACCTGGATAATAACTAACTAAAACTTTTTCAATTTCTATCACACACTCTTTATTTTAAGCACTCCTTAATAAAAATATAGAAACCGCTTAATATTGATCTAATACGAAACGTACAGGTATCGGCGCGGATTAAGAGCGCTGACCTTGAATGCGCAGAAGTCAATTTTTTGGGTCTGAGTGGTGGGGGGCGTGAGGTGCAACGGGGGGTTATATTCATTATTCACAAAATTTAAACTACGTACAAACAAATAATTAGTTCAAATCGCTCTTAGTAATTTTATACGTGACAGTAAACATGCGCAAATCACCCCACCACTGTCGTCGAGCGCTCTTAATCCGCGCCGATACCTGTATACCTAATTAAAAACTTGAACACTACTGGACCATCTTTCCCATTGAAAGAGGTGCCGCCAGCCGGTCCGGGGCTTTCAAACGTCTGTCCCATGCCTGGGCTGATAGGCGCGTAGTCGTCGGCGAAAAAATGAGTATAAACTGCGTTTTGTCGACGACATCATCCTATATTCATCTTCGGCAGCTGAAATAGGTGAAATGCTTAGTGACCACGGCAAGACTCGAGATTGAACTTCGAATGAATATGTCACAGACGAAACTCATGATTAATAACAGCGTCCCACGACAATTGTATGTAGGGGGTGTGGAGATTGTTTTTTTTTTATTTGTTATAGGCTCCGTTTGACCACTATCTCGCCTGTTGTTAAGTGATGATATGGTCGAAGGTGAAGCACGCATGCCTAGAAGTAACCTATTCACCCTTGACTTGAAGACCCCTAGGTTGTAGCTATCAGGAAACAAAGACGCCGGCAGGGAATTCCACTCCTTAGCTGTACGCACAATGAAAGTATTTTATCTAATCACAAAACGCTTTGTGCGTATGAGTGGAATATCCACCATGTACCGATGGTGCATTGCCGTACGTCTTGTAGTCCGATGATGGAAAGGGCTAGGTGGAATCAAATTGTGCAGTTCTATCGCACACTCCCCGAAATGTAACCGATACAAAACTGATAGGCTGGCAACTCGTCGTCGGTGTTCAAGGCTCTGGAGCTTTGAGTCGCCCAGCGCATCGTTGCCGATAAGTCTCTTGGCCCGTCTGTCAATCGACTCAAGTGTATCAAGTTGGTACCTGTCAGATCCGTCCCAGAGAAGAGAGCAGTACTCCATGCATGACCGAACTTGCGCTTTATACAAGTTGAGCACCTGTTCAGGCGTGAAGTACCGTCTCATATTTGCAAGGATCCCGAACTTTTTTACAGCCAATTGAGCCTTTGCCTCAATGAATGGACCAAAATTGAGGGTCGATGTTAACGTAACACCAAGAAGGTCGAGATGGTCCGTTATCGGCACGGTTACACCACGGAAGGATGGAGCCGGGTGGAATTGGCTCTCTTTTGCGGAAAAAAGACACCCCAGGCGTGTCTTATTAGCAGCATTGAAACTGACTAGATTGGCATTGCCCCATTCGGAGACTGCCTCCAAAGACAGGTTCAAGCGCTCAACCATGGCATGCCGAAGAGACCGGACTTGAGGCCCAGTAGCCCGTGCGCCAGACACGTATCTCTCAGCAACACTGCTGTCATCTGCATACCCAAAGGTTCCGCAGGTTTTAGCAGGTCATTAATGTGCAGCAAGAACAATGTTGCCGAGAGCATTGACCCCTGAAGGACTCCGGCGTTAATACCTAGCTGACCGGACGAGCAGCCATCGATAACCACTCGGATGGACCGATCCCTCATGAAGTCTGCAATCCAGTCATACAAACCACTAGGCAGACCGAAGGAAGAAGGCTCTCGTGCCAGACCCTGTCAATGGCCTTCGATATGTCAAGGGAGACAGAAAGCGCCTCCCCGTGCTTCTTCTAAGTTTGCCTTTTCCTCAGCGGAGTGGGCCAGCGACCCGTCGGGTCTCAGCAGTGGTGGTAGTGAGGGGCGACAGAAGTTTGATTCAACCGATTTAGCCAGGGACCTAAAAGTCTTGCTACCTGCGGGGTGTGAAGCAAGTTTGTCCCCGATTCTGCTAATATGGTCAAACCGTGACCTTCGCATCGCCTTTTTGCAGGACTTGGTAGCCCTGTTGAAGGCTCTCTTCTTCTGACTCACGTAATTTGCCTTGCGCACACGAGCGTCGACCCATGCTAGGTACGCCTTGTGTTTAACCACGTTTCCGCAGTCATACTCGGCACCAAACCATGGACGGTCAACGCTGGACATCGTTACGTCAGAGAACGGAATGTAGTACTCCATCCCCTGACGCAACACATCCGTCACTGCGTCAGCGCATGATGATGGGTCATTCGAAGAGAAGCAAGTGGGCCGCCTGTGATAGCATGCGATGAAAGATCGCATACCATCCCAATCTGCTGACTTGTACCGCTAAACCCACCGGGTGCCTTTTGGGCTGGGATCGGTAGGGGAGTAGACGGATACAGACTTCACCAGACAGTGGTCGGAACTACCCAAAGGTGATGATATCGACACTGAGTATCGGTCTGGATCAGTTGTCAGCAGAAGGTCCAAGCAATTGGCTGTATGTGAATCAAAATCCGGCACCCTCGTAGCCCCTTGGACCAGCTAGGTGAGATTTAGCGCAATCGAAAGATTTCGCTTCTCTCGTCCAGCAAATCAAATCAATAATTTATTTGTCTGAATATGGTACTTATATAAGAATACGTATTTATTTGTCTTAAGAATTAATAAATGGTATCATCACATTCTGCCAAGTGTGGCGTGCAAATATAGGTACATACATTATAGAACATAGATTATTAGGCTAGAATTAACATAATTAATTGCATAATCACGAATAAAAAATACACAATACAATCTAACACATTAGAATTTGAGATTTGTCAATAAAAAAAAAAAAGTATCGTAAACACACAGGATGTCAAGGTATCATTTAACGCCAGAGTATCAAAGATATGAGATCTTAAAGTATAAGATGTAACAATTAAATTAGAATGTCAAAGTATCATTCAAATAGTCATTAAACTCACTCTAAGTTACAATTCAATTCGGATGTCCAAGTATAAAAGATTAAAATTAAATTATGATGTCAAAGTATAACATACATATTAAAGTTCAATTAAGATGTCAAAGTATCATTCAAATAGTCATTAAATTCTAAATTACAATTAAAATCGTATGTCCAAGTATAAAAGATTAAAATTAAATAAGAATGTCAAAGTATAAAATATTAAAATTAAATTAGGATGTCAAATTAAAAAAGATTAATATTCAATTAAAATGACTAGTTATTTAAATTATAATAGCATTTATTACATAGCAGGTCGTTTAGTTTCTTTTTAAATCCATGGTCCAGCATGGTCAGTGCACTCGTATGGGAAGAGCCACTGCTGGTGGTGGGCATTAAAGTCCGTTACTTGTAGGGAATCGAATGGGGTACACTCCTACGGACGTGGGTGACTCAGCCCCCAAAAAGTTTATTTCCCAGAGTATACGTGGGACACTCAGAAAGTTTTGCGAAACTAAAAAAAATTGTTCTATACGTACATATATTTTTATTAAATCTTTTCAAAGTACTTTCCACCAGCCTCTATACAAAGATTCATGCGCCTAAACCAGTTTTCAAAACACTTTTTCCAGTCCGCCGCAGACACCTCGTTTACAGCCTGCTCGAACGCAGCCAGCGCATCTTCCGGCGACGAAAATTGTATCCCTTTGAGCTGATTTTTTATTTTTGGGAATAAAAAGAAGTCACACGGTGCTAGATCAGGGCTGTAAGGAGGGTGACCCAGGAGTTTGACTGGCGTGCTGTCCAGGAAGTCCCTCGTTTTGAGTGCGGTGTGCGCAGGTGCATTGTCGTGGTGGAGCAGTAGCCCGCGGAGCCCTGTGTTTGGTCGCTTGTTGCTTATAACAGAGAAAACTTCTGGCAAACATTTGGTAGTATACCATTCGGCATTAATGCTTCTTTGATCCCGTAAGGGAATTGATACCAAGTGGCCAGTCAAATTAAAAAAGCTAGCGATCAAAATCTTACCCCCGCTTCTAGATCGCTTCACTTTGGTAGGCGTTGGCTCATTTTGAAACACCCAAACAGTCGACTGGCGCTTGGTTTCTGGGTCGTATTGATAAATCCAGGACTCATCACCTGTAACGATGTCGTAAACACGCCGAGACGAGCCTGCTTCAAATTTGTTAAGCATATCACGGCACCATTCCACCCGGGCCTGCTTCTGAGCATCGGTGAGGTTGTGCGGCACCCAGCGTGATACTATCCTCCTCACGCGAAGATGGCTGTGTAGAATCTCGTGAACGCTTCCCGATCCAATCTTCAATATGTGTTGAATCTCCTGATATGTAATTCGCCTATTGTCTTGGATTAAATTTTTCACTGCTAGCACGTTTTCTTCGGTAACAGCCGTCAAAGGGCGACCGCTTCTTTCGTCATCCCCCAAAGTTGGTCGACCGCGCTTGAATTCGTTATACCAACGATACACGGTTGCCTTGGAAGGGCCTTCATCCATGAATGCCATTTGAAGTCTATCGTACGATTCATCCGGTTTCAGGCGACACTTGAAATCGTATAAAATCATAGCTCTAAAATGTTCCCGGCGCAGATCCATATTTCAGTGAGACACAATACTTTGAATTAACTCGCAAAAAATGTGGAGGGAAATTTTGAAATTGGAACTTACTTATTTTTACTTATAAATAATCATATTTTCGAAAAACATTATAACTGGCCAGTCTCCCATATATAAAAACTTTTTTTCGCAATACTTTCTGAGGGGCCTGGTATCTACTTCAGCCAAATAGCCGAAAATGCCTGGTAGGGCTATTGGTCGATGGGGCCTCTGATGAAAGGAGACTTTCCCATTTGCCACAAACGCAAATTAATGGACATGTGCAATTGTGCAGTCCCCCAATCCTCACATACGGTGCTCAAACCTGGTCTTTGAAAATTCAGATTGAGGTTTGCCAGCGAGCAATGGAGCGCAGCATTCTTGGAGTCGATTTTGAAAGACCATATTAGGTATACAATGCAGCGCTCAAAAACAAAACACAAATCGCCGACAGCAGCCAAGCTCAAATGTAACGTATGCTGCATGTCGAACGTCCCATGGACAAAAGCTACCACAATGTGGGTCCCGGAAAATGTACGACGACATTGTGGCAGACCCAGGCGAAGATGGCGGGACGAACTAGACACCTATAGAAAGGACTGGTCTACACTTGCCCAAAATCGGGCGAAATGGAAGGAAGAAAGGGAGGCATTTGCCCCGCACTCCTGCAGTGGGACAATTCGGGTTGAAAATATTAATAAAATAAAATAATTACAAACTCATCTGAGATTAGACAAAAAAAAACTAGTTTCTTTTCAAGCAGACAGTTTGCTTGGGCTGAATTTTTAAAGTGTTGTGTGTTGTTATCTAGTTCAAAGGAACTCAAGTGCCTGCAATGTAATTTTGTGTTCCAGGCGAGAAGCCGTACGCATGCGCGGTGTGTCCACGCGCATTCAACCAGCGTGTCGTGCTGCGCGAACACGTGCGCTCGCATCACTCCGCCCCCGATCGACGCGCCAACGGTATGATATTACTTTGTGCCATTGGCCACTCATTCTATGAATAATGTACCCTACCAGCATCTCAGTTAAGATCCTTCTCTATTCTAAATTACAATTGTTTTTTTTTTTGTTTCTAGGTGGTCCCGCATACTGCTGTGTAGTATGTGGGCGCACGCTCCACTCGAGTAACGAACTGGTGCAGCATCTCATACAGCACTGCGATGCCAACACGGCGCTCAAGAGACAACCCCAGGTGAGGACCACGTCTAAGGTGAATGATTTTATTGGATGCCTGGAAGGGTAGTGCACAATTGTTTTAAAGACACGAGCGAACGGAATGTCCTGCATAAACATAACTGGCGATATTATGCTTTTAGACGGGGCCACGAAAGTACAAGAGACGACGAAAACTGAAGACCGAGTCCCCGGCGACACCTCACGACTGGGAGCGCACCTCCCCCTCCCCGCCGCCCGTGTCGCGCTCACCCTCTCCCTCCCCCTCCCCCGCCGACACGCCGCAGCTGTCGCCCGCCTCGCCGCCCTCCCCGCCGTCGCCCGCATCCCCCGCCTCCCCCGTGCGCCGGCGCCGGCGCCGCGCCTCGCCCGCGCCGCGTCCGCGCATGATACACACGGAGGAGCGGCCGCCCGCGCGCCGCCGCCGGGCGCCCCCCCGCGCGGCCTCCCCGCCCTCCCCGGCCTCCCCGGCGCGCGCGCGGGCCGCCCGGCGCCGGCCGCCGCGCCACCCCGCAGACGACCTGCGCGCCATAGGGCCGCGCGAGCCGGCGCCGGACGCCAGCGGCCCCTACAAGTGCGAGATGTGCGCGCTGGAGTTCCCGCGGCGCGACGCGCTGCTGCTGCACGTGCCGGTGCACATCTGACGCGCGCACAGCCACAGCCACTGAGTGCGATGATGCGAGCACCCGGGCTATCGTCGAGCGATGAATCTCCACTGATTATCTTGATCCGCCGCAGGGCCGGCCGCTCGAAATCCGACTGTCTACACGTTCTTGTGAACTGAGGTCTTCTCATCGCACTCGACTGTCGGGGCACGCCAGTGACTTATGTTCACGTAGTCTGTGACTCGAACTAAAAAGACTTTGTAACAAGAAAATCAAACATATTGTATTAAATTAAATCTTAAAGTTCACTATGATTATGATGAAATACATAAAATATGTTGTATAAAATATTAATGTTAATATGAAGCCATTATTTGATGTTTATTATATAGCTGTCTGTTGTGATAGGTAAACTATTTTATATGATGGCCATTTGTTATTCCTTCTACACATAGGCGGATCCAGGAAGGGACACAGGTACGTCCCCACCAGACCATACAAATAAAACAAGATACTGAGTCTGAGAGTAATAAAACTATTTGATAACATTAATTATTTTAGCAAATATAAGGACAGTAGATTTTTATCATTATACATTTATTACAAGTATATTTATGGGGTTAGTATGTAATAAATACAAAAATTTCAAAAATAACAAGGCTGAATTAGCCCCGTAACAGGTGTAGCAAGGGCCCGCGAATGAACGAAAAAAACAAGCGATGGTTCCTTTTATATTTCACTTCACTCATTCCTACATCCAAGGTTTCCCTTTAAAAACTCAATGTTTTTACAAAAGTTTTACCCTTCACCCTTACCCCAATTACATGTTTACCTTTTGTAAAGTAATTTAGTTGAAATAGTGAAAATACTAAACCTAAAACAAGCCGAGTCTCGCGCTGGTTTAATCCAGCACTGTCAATGATAGAACACATGCCTTACCTACTTGTGTAGACCTTGTCCTGGATCCGCCCTTGTTTCTATACGTTTTAATGATCACCAAATCAATTAAATTTGTTTACAAATCCACTTGTAACTTTGCATAATGCTTATTAAATAATTGAATCTAAAATTAACTTTAAAAAACTGTGTTTAGAGGCTAAATAAAATTGCATTTTAATATTGGTTGCTGATATCATTGCTCATATTAATATTTTCAGTCTATAAACATGATGTAATTCAAAACGAAGGATACAAAAGTAGAAATAACCCAGTTATGATGTGTTAATTATGTATTTTTATTTTACAATAAACTTTTAAATTTAATGTCAGCTTGCGACATTTACACATCGAATCCTGCGCATGCTCCATTGTTGTTTGACTGGATATCGACTGTTTTGTTACATTACCGACGTGTGTTGGGTATCGAGTGTATTGTTGTATTATACTAATTGACTGATTTATTGATTAGTTCAATGTGAATTTATTATTATACTTGTGTAAAATTATGTACATAAAATGCGTATGTAATTGACATTTGTGACAGTTTTAAAGTTTTCATTGTTTAGTACAAATACTGTATGTTTTGGGGTTTTTACGGTTTTTATCAATTTATTGTGATATAGACATAAACACGTTAATGTAGAATTGTGCCATGTGATGGTTATGAAATGTTTTCATTCCTTGTCCCATTAAAGACAAGAGTTATAATCAAGATCCCTCTGATCTGGATTAGGAAATTCATATTATTGTACTACCTACCTACTAATAGGGAAACTATTAGGTCCAAATTTTTATTTTCATCTAACTTCTAAGCTAGTATTAAATACATTGTGCAATACATTCCCCAAAATGCATGGTAGTATGTATACCTTTCTGAAATTTATGTAACAAATCTGCTCTTTGTTTTAAAATAAGGATCAATAAATTCATTGTACATAATATACTGGAATAAAACGTTTATGTACGATACAACGTTATTAACGTGTTTACTGCTTATCCTTTAAAAAAATCCCATCATTCCACGCGGATTTCATCGTTCGCACATATCACAATGATCTAATAGAGTAATTCAACTCTTTGACAATGATTGTGAATGCACTATTTATACAGAGAACAACTATTTTCTTAATTACCCTCGGCAATCATCGCATTTCCGAATACAAACGAATGCTAATTTCCATGTTCATCAATTATTATTTTTCAAAAATCGCTCAGAAAAAACCACGCTATCTATTTTTAAATGATCCGTTCAATTAATCTTTGAAATATGAATTATGAGCCCAATATTCCATATTTTTTGCATAAGTAGGTTGATTATATGAGAATATACAATTTCTATGATCAATTCATGAAAGAATTATAAAATAACTTAACGCGCCATCACCCGCCATCTAGTGACATTTATTTGAACCAAATTTTATTTGTAGTGCTGAGACCCCGTGCCTCAGGTAGTATGTTTGTTTTCTTTCTTCCATAAGAGGGGACTCTAATGAGACTTTCTCCATACAAACACATTCTGCTGTTTTCTTCGTGGATAATGCCTCTAGAGCAATATTTTCCATAAAATCTAGGTGTAATTAATACGTGCCTGTATCATTTCCTTTTTTCCAAAACATAATCACAAAAAGAAATATGACAATCCGAAAAAAATGCCCGTTTTTACCACCATGTTCAGAAGACTTTCAGACAAAATTTATACGTTTTTAACAAAAAAGGAAATGATAGGAGCATAGATATACTTTTCCTCTAAATTTTGATATAAGAATTTTTTAGATCAGACCAGTTTTCATAAAGAAAACAGCAGAATACGAAACGTCTTTTAGTCAAAGTTTTTGTGGGTAAAATCAGCCTGAGCTGCAGTTGTCCCTTTCGCACTTTACGGGGTGAGGTTGGAGCTGACGTGACTGCAATAGTTTCTTCAAATACCTATTTTCAAATTCCTGTTGACTTGAGTCCGCTCTTAATATATATTCTTGCCCATAGATGTACTATACCCTAGATAGGTATATCATATTATTATATATTTATACGAAAAGAAACTGTTACACTCTGCGCTGTAGCATGGTGCGGGTGACAGTTTCAATAACATTTTTACAATGCATGTCCTCGAAAAGAGCGGTTTTCCAAGCAGCCAAACTGTGCGGAAAGTGTCACTTTTTTTCACTAGTGCTTTTTACTTTTCTGTACTTTTTTAATTTTTAACTCCAACGTCAGCCCGACGCATAGAGTTTTTATTATTTGAGAAAAGTTTTAAAAATTAGTTATGTACAGATTATCATTCATATAAAAGGTAAAATAAAACTAATACTTTATTTTAGGCGTTTTTAATTACTCTAGATTTAGATTTTGATCAATAAATTAATTTTAAATATTCATTATATATGGTTGGCAGAACGTATATTTTGCTCGTGCCTTATTGCGTTACGATGTGACAGCTATTCGCACATGCGCAGTAGATATGCCCGAAGAACTATTAGTTAATCTGTGGATATGCTGAACGCACTTGAATAAGCCCGCCATTTTATTAATTTCATTTTATTAATTTATTTATTTCCTCGCACAATGCATAGTAAAATGTTGTATGATACACGTACGTAAGATGATTTCCGACTCGTGTCGATTTATCCACTCACTCGCTTCGCTCGCTCGTGAATAAAAATGCCACTCATCGGAAATCACCTACCTTCCGCACTTGTAGCATAAATAACTATTTACGCATAAACGCTTCGATGAAGTATAACAGTATAACCTAGATATAGGATCCCATACAAAACAACAGATATTTAAAACTGACGCCAATTGTGTTTAGGTAATTCTAAGAATTGTACTTGGAATAAATATACATTAATGCAAATTCAACCTTAAATGCAATGTTTAAAGTTGCATCACAAAACGATGTACAAAAAGCAATAAAAAATTTATGAGCTCAATACAAATTAAGTCTTACACCCAAGTATTAAAGACTAAATTACAATGAGCCAAAAAAAAAACAATTCGAATTTTTTAAATTTATATTCGAGCTTGAACAAGGAATAAGTGGAGTCGAAACGTTCAATTATTTTTTTATATCATCGATCTATAAAAATACTAGATTAAGAATCAGGAAAGAAAATAAGTAGCTCAAATGGCCAAAAACACTTAACTACCTATCTTTCTATACTATAAAAATCAATTGCTGTTCGTTGGTCTCGCTTAAACTCAAAAACGGCTGAAACGATTTGAATAATATTTTTTTTTGTTTTGTCCGCTCGAATAAAGAGACAGTTTAAAAAATATATATATTCGTGGGCAGGTACTTTCCGTTACGTCTTTACTTTCCGTTGTCACTTCCCTGCCGCGTACGGTCTGTCCCACTAGTCCCAGTGACTCAGTCCCACGATGGGACAAATGGGATTAATATGTTCCACTTGTCCCATGGGACAACTGATACTAACTTATTTTTTAAATTATGTCCCAATAGTCCCATGGGACAACTGATACTAATATATTTTTTTAAATTATGTCCCATTAGTTCCATAGGACAGCAAGTACTGATTATATGATTGCGACGGTAAAAAAGTCAGCAGGGTAGTACACCAGGTGCATGTGAAAAGTAAATTTCACTTCACACTGCAGGAACCAATTATGAAGGAGAAATAGAAGAGTTTAAGTATAAATGAAATGCGTAATTATATATAAAATAATATTTATATTAATTAATTAATAGAAAGGTGCATATTGAGACGAGTCTGCTATTCGTTTAGAAAATAATGCCGCAACTTACGGGTGGCTGTCCTGATATCGAGAGGAAGTGCATTCCAGAGAAGAATGGATTGAATATTAAAGGAAGAATTAACAAAATCAGAAGTATGAGAAGGACAGAGCAAGAGAAGATTGGTAGAAGAACGGAGATTCCTAGCGAGTGAAGAACATAGGTATTGAAAGTGAGGTATGAGATAAGAAGGAGGTGTGGGAGAGTTGAGTAGAGAGAAAAGCGCAGTCAAGGCGCGCAATTTTTTTCGCTGCCGAATGGACATCCATTTGAGTTCAGTTCTGCAGTTCTAAACATGGTCATATTTCCGGAGGTTGAATATGATCCGGATGCAGTTGTTTAAGAGCCTATTCAGCTTATCCAGTAATACCGCGTTTAGGTCAAAGTAGCACACGTCACCATAGTCGATTAAAGGGAAAATTAAAGTCTGCACAAGCATTGTCTTCGTTTTTGCAGGTAGAAAGTTTCTCAGACGATACAGGCATCGCAGTCTCATTGACCCTTTGACTGACACTAGAAACCTGACTTTGGCAGCTTAGCGTCGAATCAAGATGTAGACCGAGATCTCTTACACTAGGGCTGATGGGGATGACAGTTCCATTAAAAATAATAGGAGGAAGAGAGCTAATCCGCAATGGACCCATCATGCGCGATATTTCCAATCACAGTGGCCTGACATTTTGAGGGGTTTACAGACAGCCCAAATCTATCAGACCAGTCCTTGATAGCGTCCAAGTCCCAGTTCACATCGTCTATAGCGTCTGACAAACTCTCTACCCGCGCAGCTGCTTATAGTTGAAGGTCATCGGCATAAAGATGATACGAACACCGAAGACAATGAGTTATAAAACTGATGAATTTTCTTCTTGTTTACCTTTTTTAGTTCGCTTAAGCAGGCGGCTTTTTTGTTTCTTTGAATTAACTTTTTTATTCATTTAATAATAGCTTATTTTTAGTCGCCTTTACTAAAGTACACGTAATAAGAAAGTTGTCTGTAGGAAAAAATACGAAATCACCCGAACAAAGCCTCGGGCGGAGTGCTAGTATGTCTATATTATATTATCATATAAACTATGAACCTAGACATACATAACGTGATACCCCCTAAGGTAATGGGAAAAGCTGCAATTCTATTGAACGTTGACACCGCAAAATAAATAAGAAATTTACAAAGGCAGAAGTTTTTTTTTTTTATATTGCCATGAAGTATTAGTATACGATGACGACGATTGACGACGTCGCAATAATACTTGTTTAATCAGTACTTGCTGTCCTATGGAACTAATGGGACATAATTTAAAAAATATATTAGTATCAGTTGTCCCATGGGACTATTGGGACATAATTTTAAAATTATGTTAGTATCAGTAGTCCCATGGGACTAGTGGGATAAATCATCCCACTAGTCCCATCATGGGACTGGGCCAATGGGACTATTGGGACAGACCCGCCGCGTACAATTATGTTAGAAAATGTTTCAATAAAGTTTTTCCACATGTAAGAAGAACATTACGCAGATGGTATTTTAGTATAGATCACAGCCTGGTTTTACTAACGAGTCGTTGTGTGCTTTGAAATTCAAAATAATTAATTTATTCTTTAAATAATTGACGAGATTTCTATTAGACGTAAAAAACACGGATCACTAAAAAAAAAAGCTTTACAAACTACTCCATTCATTCTCTGTTCCAGAACAGTCAATGTTTGTTACAATAGTTGGCGCATTCGCTTTGTCGACGCAAACGTTAGTCAAACAATCATAATATTTGGTAATTAATTCATATTTTCTATTAAATTCGGTTTTTACTTTATGTAAAACACTTAATGATATAAACTTACCGAAAAAAAGATATTCCTTCCAAAATCAAGGTGTTACGGTGGTTATTTTCACAGTTTTTGAACGCACATTGCGGCATTTTTAAGGCTCAGATCAAATAAAAAGTCTTTTTATTTTAAAGACTTTTTATTTGATCTGAGTTTTAAGGTCTTAATGTTGGCTATGATTGGACCATACTAATTTTGAAATAGGGCCACAAACGTATTTGTGGCCCGTTTTTGAAGCGCTGACCGGGAATCTAGGTGTATTCTTCATCGAAGGTTGCCTGTATGCTGGTAATTCGTTCTTGCTAAAAACTAAGAAAAACAAAGAGAAACATTGAGAAACGCTACCATCTCGAAATGACAGCGTGACACATGCGTGACAACTTTTTAGTCACTGTGAAAAATAGTGAAACTTCCAGAAAATTTAATCATCGAGCATAGACTATAGGCATAAAGCAAAACTCTATGAAAAAAAAGTGACAAATGCCGCCATCTTGCATAAATGTCATTGTGTCATCATCAGTGAGTGATTCGGATAGCCGATTGGTTAACATTTACACTCGAATGCTTTACGCTGTGTTCATGAATTTGTTTTCTAGCAGGCAGATATTTGTTGCTTAATTATCTTCTTGAACCATGGCGTGTGTGGCTATCGGTTGCAAAAGTAGAATGGGCACACCATCACAAAGGAAACAAAGGATGTCTTTCCACAGGTAAGTGGAAATACTTTAATAGAGTATACTGAAATTATTGTGCAGGGAGGATATTCCATTGGCTTTCCCGAATAAAACAATCACTGTTCTAAATACGTTGAGGACGTATAGTTTCATTGCCATTTTATTTAGTAAAATTATATCTTGTGTTCGCTGATAGACGACGACAGTTTATTTACTTACGTTTTGACGTTAGAGATGATAAATTGCAAGGTCACAACTACTAGTTGTCAATTGACAATTAGTGATGTTTCGTTGACGGTTTTTCCGTTATCGTTGATTTATATACGTCAATTAATTGATCAATTCGTAAACGAATTACATGCTGCCAATGTCAACTTCCAATGAAAACCATTAATAAAGCATAATCTATTCAGGCGTATTTACAAGATCTTCTGATTCTATGTCAATAATCAATTATTATTAACAATTTGTTTTCAAAAATCAACTGTCAATCAGCTATACGTTCAAATTCTATGAAAACACCGTAACTTGCAACGTACGATGTTAATTTTAAAGTAATTACCCGACTGCGGGAGGGTAATGTTTTTATGTTTTATTTTGAATTTTCTCAGTTCATTGACTTTACGTTCATTAGACCAGTAATGTCGTTGACGCAAGTATTTTTAATTTGCTCAGTTTGATGCGTTTACGTTCCAATTTAGTCCACTAACGTCGTTGTTTTCGAATTCAACTTGTTCGTTTATTCAACGCCCATAGCTCTGGACAACAGACGCAATATATTATATAATATAGTATCAATACTGTATGACCGGATTAATTTATTTCATAAATTTTATTTACCATGGACGAATTTATTTAATTTAATACTTACTGTTCACAGGTTTCCTAAGAGTCATGTTTTAAAAAATAAGTGGATAAAGAATATCAAACGAGATGATAACTGGACACCTTCACCATACTCTCGCTTGTGTTCATTACATTTTAATGAATCATGCTATCGGGAGGGATATCAAACAAAGATCTTACACAGTGATGCAGTACCTACAATCTTCACACATGCAGATTTACATAAGGTAAGGATTTAGTAGTCTAATATTTGTGCTATTTTCTTCTGTGTGCTGTAACAAATATAACATAAAGTCCGTTGACGTTTCTCATTTTACATTCAGCGATAACTTTCTATGTAAGAAATTGAAAAATCTAATTTATAATCATAATTAATAATTAAATTATACCCATACATTATAACAACGAGCATAATTCGCAAGCATCAAGTTTAATTATTAATAAGTATTTTTATAGCTGTCAAAACGGGCCTTTAATTTTTGAGAACTTTAGTATACTGAATAATTATAAAATTGAATTATTACTAATAGTTCAATAAGATTTTTAGTTGCCTACCTCTAATCTTCTATCTATCTATCTATTTATATAAAAACTTGAGAGGAGTCAAGGGACACCCGGATGGAACGAAGTTTTAGTTGATTCGCTATTGAAATCAAAAAGCAAAAAAACAAATTGTACTTATACATGCACACACATATATATATATAGATATATCTGCACTCTGTCTGTTTCGTGAACAGCATAAAAAAATAATTTAAAAAATTTTCATTATTATAAATATTATCCATATTTGTTTAAATAAATATATAAATATGGATATTATTTTTCACTCTGTCTGTCTATTCTTTCGTACGCGTCATAAAAAAAAATTACATTCTACATAATAAAAAATATAAGCACTCTTTCTGCCTAAAAAAAAAAATTACATTATAAAAAATAATAACAATAATGAATCCTCACAGTGTTACAAAAATATGCATATATTTTTTTTTCGCGCACGCCGCACGGCTTACAACTACGAGTATACCAAAAAGTGTCGTTACAACTTTTATTTGGTCTTAATTTTTTCCTACTATGTATGAATGACCCTTATAGACTCCGAAACAAGTATTGAGTTTTTAATTATTTTCAGACAATCTTTAGATTGACCCAGCGGGTATAATATTCACAGCGGATCTTTGTGTCCCTGAAGTTGGCTCCGTCAACTATTGCGCACGAAACAGATTAACTGCATAGAGTAAGCGAGATAGGATGATACGACAAACGTATGCGAGTGAAAGAACCAGTTATACAATGCTATTTTCACTTTCAATATTGACACAAAAATAGCTACTGCGCAGCCTCTTGCAGCCAATTCAGAGACACAAAGATCCGTTGTGAGTATTATAATCCAGTAAAGTTTGGTGGCGATCGGACCTTTTTTTGAAACATTAAACGCGGGCGAAGCCGCGGGCAGAAGCTAGTATAAAATAAATACCAATTTATTATACTTAATATTAATTAGGTAGTTTTTCAGTTTGCGAAAAAATTACATCCCACTTAATCCTATGTAGTTAATTTCTTAAGTTTTTAAAATCGTATTTTTCATGCATTCCAATTTCCATGTTTTGTCATCTTTACTTACTAGCATAATTGGTGCGGCAGTGTATCTTCCCTGTGCAAGGAGTCTCTTTTGGTCTCTGACCAGGCATATTTAACATAATTTTGAGTTCTGACTACTGTTTGTGCTTGACTTTGTGTGTATCTATAGCACAGATTTTTTCCTAGTGTGATTCTACTATGTATTAGTTTTTTTTTCACTTTTCTTTCAGATCTCGTTCAGGCGTGCCAGACCTTCAAGACTAGAATTTTGTGCTCCTTCAACATCCAAAACGAATAACCAGGAAGAAATTCCTGAATTAAAAAGAACAATAGTGGAGCAAAACAAAATAATAAATAAATTGCGTAAAATTGCAGAGCGCTACAAAATTGTTGCTGAAACAAGACGAAGGGCTTTAAGAATGATTAGACAGCGATACTCTAGACAAAATCAGAAATTATCATACTATGACGGGATAATCAATGAAATCCTAAAAACTTAGAATTTATATATTTTAACTTAACGCTATTTATTAAGTACATTGAATGATGCAAATATTTTTTTTATTTTTATCTGCTCCACCTACATTAACCTTAGTGTTAACGTAACTAATGTCCAACTACGCGTTAATTAAGTCATTAAAAAAGCGGCTACATGTATAATAGGTACATCGCCGCCGTCAAGAGTTAAATCCAAGTGAAGTAACGCGTTAATATTAACTTAAACAACCATGGAGGTTGAAGCAGCTGCCCTGGTTGCGAAAACTAGTGTGATTAAAATTATTATATCCATGCAATTCAATAAAAATAAAACAAAAATTAAAAGAAGATGGACCTCGAGACACTGCCTGAGAATTTTCTTCGGTACACTTGGAAGGTAGCTTGGGATATCAGCAGCAAATCCAAGGGCCGTTATTTTTCTTTTAGCCAACCCGAGACTCCAGAAAACACCGTGGATTGGCAGGGCAAAGTTTGGCAAGGCGGAGACCTCCATTTTAATACGGTTGCGACTGTGCCATGTTTGCTCTCCAGCCCACCTTGCCAAACTTCATATCATCGACGACCCCAATTGCTCGTGTGGCACAGACGTAGGTGACTTAGATCACATATTTTTTTCCTGTCCTTTACTTGACCGTTCTTGCTTTGTAACCTCTTGTCCCTTCGTATCCCTTTTCCTACCTCAATACTTTCCTTACTTTGTACAAATAGCTTTCCTGTGTGTATAGTCTCATTCATCACCTTATATAATATTAATCTGTAATTTTCGTCATTGTAATTTACTTATTATTTACTTGTTATGCCATTTCCATTAAAATATACTGATCCTTTAAACCATCCTTTTCTAAATTCCGTTAAATTTAATATATTAAAAAAAAAATGGTTTCCCTGTGCCATTATTTAATAACAAAAACCTGGGTACTCACTTAGCAGTGTTGCATGTAACGTATCAAACTCAAGTAAAAAGAACGCTGGCTTGAATCTGCGCACTGAGCGATTTATCGATCTAACTGGTGGTTTTTTTTTGTTTTTTTTTATTATTTTTTTAAAAACGTTGCCCCACACTAGGAATTTCTTCCTGTATCGTGGGTGCGTTAACAAACAAATAAACTCACATACACAACACCCAGAGCCGGAACAACTATCTGTAGGTCATACAAATATTTGTTCCGTGCGGGAATCGAACCCGCGACACGCAGCGCAGCAGTCAATCGCTCAACCACTGCGCCAACCGTGCGCCGGTATGACTGGGGCGCGACGGGGGAATCCTCCGCCAGTGTTTTTGTGCGCGCACGCTATTGGTTCGTCAGTCGACCCAGTCCCATGCTTCCCGCGCTGAGATCACGCTTCGTTCGCTGCCAAAATACAGTCACACACACAACTTTCTTTTTGAAAATGAAGGAAAGAAAAATGATTTATAATATTTATTGTTTTATGAAGAAAGAAGTTAACACAAGAAAGGAGCAGTTGATCATTTATGTTTATATTTATATTTCTAAATGTATAATAATTAGATCGAAATAAAAAATAATGCTCAAGTAAACATTAACTAATTTAAATCTAGCCTCTTCCAAAGTAGCTAGTAAATACCTTTATGATTCTACAATAAAACAATCTTCTCTTAAATTAAAAAAACAATAGCCTAGTACTATAGAACGCGACTGTACTCATGCGCAGACACATCCCCTCCACTGTCGCTCAGCGTTCTTTTTACGTGACGGGACCTGTAACCCATTCGCTGCGGCAACTGGCAAGCATTATAAGCTTATTATCCTGTAGCCAAAACCGGGACAGCTTTCGTCGCGAACGCCAATGGGCGTCCCCCGCACCTGTTAAGAATATAAAACGCCGAACGGCGTTTTCAGCGCTGCTTATACAAATTGATCATTTTTAGGGTTCCGTACCCAAAGGGTAAAAACGGGACCCTATTACTAAGCCTCCGCGGTCCGTCTGTCTGTCACCAAGCTATATCTCATGAACCGTGATAGCTAGACAGTTGAAATTTTCACAGATGATGTATTTCAGTTGCCGCTTTAACAACAAATACTAAAAACAGAATAAAATTAACATTTAAGGAGGCTTCCATACAACAAATCATCCCATTAAAAAAAATGCCGTTTTTTGCGATAATGATACGAAACCCTTCGTGCGCGAGTCCGAATCGCACTTGGCCGGTTTTTAATAATGATAAGAATAGCTAACTACTATCAGTATAAATTAACATCAGAGATAGCAAACCTTTTTTTTACTTTTATAATACTACTATTATTTATTTACAGACCTTAATTTTACAGACATATTTTTAACCTGAAAATTATTATCAAAATTAACTTTTGTTGAAAGAATTGATCTAATTAGTCGACATCGACACCATAGAGAACGGACAAGTTTTAACTTGTAAAAATTTGAACTCCGTAAAAATTTCTCTTATTTATATCAAAATGAGTAGATTAATTCATAAATATTTATTTATTTGTTTCCAAACACGTTAATATTTGTTCTGCAACAGTGTTTCTGAAACAAATGTTTCCTTGTGACTAAATGGCTCAAACATATTGATTTTTATCAAACATACACATACCAAATATACACACAATAAACGTGCAACTTTTTATTAGCAGAGTACATACCATAAACTCTTTGCCATAAATTAAGAGCGACAAACATAGTAGGAATCAAAGGTTGTTAAATCCTGGAAAACGCCGTCAGGCGTCTTCCGAACCTAGGAAGGAATTCGCATTTTTTCAAAAAGTTGAAATTTCGGAAACTGCAAGCAGTATTTAAAAAAAATGCATTTATTGTATATTTTTTGTGATTTGTTTTTGCCAAGATAAAAGCAATTTATAAAAAAAAAATGGCGTATTTCGCACCTGAACTCAAAAAACGCCGAAAGGCGTCTGGCGCAGCGAATGGGAAGGTGTGTCCCAGTCCAAACTGGTCCAAACATAGCCTGGTAATTGCGGTCGGCAAGTAACCCGCGGTTGCCAAACGTCTAATCATAGTGCTCAAATGCCGCGCTATGTTTGAACGCACCTTCACGTTTAATGTCATTAACACGTAAACAAATGATAATTATGCCTATGTTTAATGCCCTATTTAATGTGATAAATTCACGCGTTAAGACGCAGGTGGAGCAGCTTCAGAGTTCAAACATTATTGAAATACGCGTACCACGCACGGCTGTTCATCCATTCAGAAAAGAAAAAAATTAAACGCATAGTGATGATTTGTCTACTGTCAGTGTCACTGTCATTTACTGCCAGCTAATTTTGCAATACTTGTTTTGCAAGGTTTAATAGTTTTGTTCTAGAGCAAATTATTGTAACGTTTCGCTTAATATTATCATCATTATTGCGTCAGTCAGTAATATCTTTCTGAATTGAGCCGCAAGCGAAGAATACTTTAGAAACATATTGTTCAAAATATTGTGTGTAGTGTCATTCCTTAACATTGTATTGCAAATTTTATCCAGTTTAATAAAACAAATATCAAAACGGCGGGACGAAACAGTATGCGGCGAGCGCGGGAGGGATATCAGTATCAGCCAGTGCCAAGAGTGGCAACAGAAGATGCACTGGAATTTGACAACAACCGGATGGCAGAAGAGCTTAGTGGGAAAATCTCTTCACTGAAAGGCATATCCATTGAGCTGGGGAACGAAGTACGCTATCAAGAAAAATTACTGCGGGGTCTTGATGATGATGCTGACAGGAGTTCAGGATTCCTTGGCAAGACTATGGGCAGAGTTTTAAGATTGGGCAAAGGAAATCATAACTACTATATATTTTACTTATTTCTTTTTGCTATTTTTGTGTTCTTTTTACTATATATTATATTAAAATTTAGGTGATGTGGTGAGATTGTTGTACTATCCATATTAATTCATTCCTGTGTATTTATGTAAAATTTTATTACCTTGTAAATAATAAAGATCTTGATACAAATACAAGTGGACTGTTTTATTTCTGTTTGTGGCTAATATATTTTAAATAAATATTTCACAATGCATGCATAATCATCACATAGAATATTGGTAAAGCAAAATAATACTTTGCTGTACATAGAATTAAAAACATTTCATACCATCAACTATAGAGAAAGCGGTTTCATAAACAATAAAATTCATTTAAAATGTTACAATAATCTTCACCTACAGCCAGTTTAGGCACTGATATGAATAATCTGCATGTTCCTTTTATCAAATTTGAACAACATCTTGTGGAGTCTCGGAGAAGAGCAACAACACCACAAGCATTTTGTAAATCATTTTTATTACAGTATGCACTTAAATCATCCAAGATTATTGTGGAAGGAAGACTCTGCCAATCTTGTAATGCAGAAATACTTTCTATCAATGAATCCAAACTCTTAACATACATAAATGTTATCATTTTCATGTAATGCTTGTTCAGTGAATTCAAGTCTTGAGACAATTCTGGCAGTTCATTTAATTCTTCTGCTAATATGTATAGAACTTTGCCATCCTTAGCATGTAGTAAAGCTTTGTCAAAGAGTTTCTTGCGGTTTGTACTTGCATCTTCAAAGTAAAAAGTGCAACTATCTTTTGCCATTGTAAATTCTACTGAAAGTTTAATAATTATACTACTTTGCTTCTTCCAAAAAAGTAATTTCCTTCATAATTTTAATTATTGTCGATTTTTCGAATGTTTGTTAATTCAAGTCTTCAACATAGACTAGACAGTAGACTACTTAGTTAGAGATATGTACCTTATGTACTACATAATTATGTCTTCAAAACTTTTATTTGATTCTGACCACAGAGTACATTGAAATAATTCTGACTTCAGCGTTTTTGTTTGACATTTTCATGGAATCGCGGCGCGGATGGAATGACAATTTGTTGTAAGTGTTGCCAGAACCAAGCGGATTCGATGTATGCAAATGCATGTATAAAGTTCCAATAAAGCATTGAGCTAGGAAAAATATGGAGGCGCCGCGATGTTCTATACATACATTAGCTTATACAAATATGAGTGAAATACGATACAGAATGTGAAACATCGTTTTGTTTCATTCTTTCTAATGTAGTAATCGTATTTGACAAAAGAGACATCAATATTTCAGTTGTTGCTCGTTAAGGCAACATTTTGTTATGACGTAGTGACAGTAGTAGGAACGTGCCTTAATCGCCATTTTAGGGATGTCGGAAATTCAATAAAGTATCGATATATATCGAATCAATGTTTTTTGAAAATATCAATATCGATATTTTTATAAAAAAATATCGATATATCGGTATGATTTGACAGAGAATATTCGTGCTCTAAAAATTAATTTATTTGGTCTAATCTAATTCAATCATCTTACATTTCTAGATAAATATTAATTAATATACATAATTTTTAATAAATCAAACAACTTTTTTTCTTTTCTTTTTTTATAAATGTTTATTGGTCTGAAAAAAATATCGGTTTTTATACCTTTTCGATACTTAGAATTTTATATCGATATATGGAACTATTAAATATCGCTCAAAAATATCGATATATTGAAAAAATAATATCGTTATATCGATATTTTTTCAACAAGCCTACGCCATTTTATGTGACGAATTTTGTGGTTGTGTTTGTGGTAGTCCTGCTGTCAAATGGTTGTTTACATTTTGTACTAATGTGTGTGTCCTGCTGAACGAGCAAGCGAAAGTTATCATCGTTGATTTCTTGATAAATAAAAATGATTCTGTTCTGTTTTTTTACGAAATGGATCGCATTTAGGGGTAGTAATTATTTGTATACTTAGAATAGCTGTAGCATGCCCCCGTTTTCGGCGCTCATGGTGGTCCTGCTGAATGGAGCATGACTACCGCAGGACCACCTTCAAAATCGATGTTCTCGAAAACTACTAAGGTACCAATTCTGTTGTTTGAGTATTAATTATTTACCAAATATGGAAGCGATTGCCGTCGGGGTCCTGCGGTAGTCACGGACATGATATTTATAGCATCGAGCGCACGGCCAGTACTGCGTTAACATTGGGGCGTATATAGCGCCTTAAGGAATCGGGTAGCTTGCCTATTAAATTGGTTGGGTATTACAAATTACAACAAAAACAATTTATTATAATAGACACTATTTAATTATACCATTATATTACAAAATTATAATAAAGAAACTTTAATATACCTTATTTCTTACACGCTGTTATGTTTAAAATGAAAATAAACTAAGTATTGAATTGCCAGTGAACATCATTCTCCCTAAATCCATTATGTGGTTTAGCGAGTGTTGGTTTAACAATACTCTATTCGCTGGAGCAAAATATAAAAGAAAAAACCTATAAAAATAGGTTTTAACTGTCTTTTTTGCCTATACTAAAATATAATATAAAAATTATCATGAAAAGATGCTTATTTCATACAACAACCGAAAACAAATTTGCACAAATATGACAAACATTTAAATTATTATTTTTAATTGTATTTTACAACAATATCTATATTTAAAATATAAAAACAAAAAGGAAATGTATAAAACCAAAACCAATAGCCGACATTAGAAACATCTCGAAAGCCTGGAGTTTGGAACTATAATAATAATAAATTAATTAGACGTTTTTTTGTTTACCTTTTATTTTTTCCCCAGCGAATAGAGTATATAGGTGAACGCACAACTAGATGCCGCACCGCAGGAGACGCACGCGCCGCATTCATCGCATTTTATAAATATTTATATGAAATCTTATGCAGCCTCGAGCACCCGCATTTCAGTCAAATGCTGTCGGCATACGGATGCCACCAGCACGTGCGGATGACGTCATCAAATTCGGCGCGTTCGATGCGTGCGGCCAGTGCGGTGCGGGCGGCGCGGGGTCGTCATACGTATCCGTATACAAAATATTGATACAATAAGATGTACAGAAGTGGAGACGATGCGTGCGGCGCGTATGATGCGGATTGCGCGAGACGATGAAGAAATGCGATGAGTGAGTCGCGTGCGGCTTCTGCGGTGCGTCTAGGTGCGCGTTCACCTTAAGTCTATTGTTTGGGATGGATAGATCTATGTCTGTAACACGGTGTAATGAGCAAGGTGTCATTCGCTTTGATTTGCTGTTGTGGGTATTTACAATGTATTTGTAAAGCTAAGTCTAAAATTTATAATGATAGATTTAATATGTACATAAAAAATGTAAAATGTTTAGGTTCAATTAGAGACAGTGTAAATGGATTATCTCAGCACGAAATAAAATGTTCGAGCAGTTTTCTTTGATAAGGAACTGAATTAAAACTCCAATAGAGTATGAATAACGTATCTACGTGACAGACAGGCGTGATATACGTAATCAAATTAAAACGAAATTAATTTGACAACTTGTAGTGATAGTGAAACCAATTTTTATAGAATGCCTTTGTTCTAGATCGAATGCATTCTTCTCGATATCTTGAAAAACAATTGAATATGAATAGATAACAAACATGTTTTCACTATAATTGGGAAATCAATGATTAATTTAGTATGCACGATTTTATTGTTTTTTTTTTGTAGGGTCAGCATAGAGACTTAGGCCGGTATTCCAGATGCTCATGCTCAACTCAACTCAAACTGGAAATGGACAGTTGCGATTGATTGGCTTCTTTTTTTGACATTAACTTGCTCAAGTCCAAGATCCCAGACGCCCCAGAACGTTACTGAACTCTTTTAACACAAAATCAGTGGAATTGAGTAGTGTTAGCATGTACTTGGAACATACTCGTACTTGCTAACTTGGACTTTCATTTTCATTCAATATATATATACCACACATTTTGTGTAAAAAGAATTCAGTAACTTCTGGGGCATCTGGGCTCCTGCACTTTTGAGTACACTTATATGTCAAGCTGAAGAATCAATCATATGCCAAACTCGATAGTTGTGATCGGTTGGCAGTTGGTTGGTAGGTGTGCCCAAATTTTGAATTTAGAGTCGAGTATGAGCATCTGTAATACGGGAAATCAAAATCATCATGTGCGGTTGCAATTTGAGATATATTAACCAAAAACAACTATTCATTACAAAATACTTCATCAAGGATGTGCGCTTACATTAATTTATTTTGTATTATTTCGATTAGAGATGCATGGCTCTAAGAGATAATGAAACTACAGATATCAATAATACGGCCTTCAGACTACTTTATGAAAAGATTAGTACTTTAAAGAATATGTGAGATTGTTTAAATCTAAAAGTTAGTACAGTTCACTATTTATGCGCCATATGGTATGAAATCATCTATTAGTAAGCTATATACAAATACAATAGGGGAATCTATAGCTATTGTAGTTCAAGTTCATGATAAAGTTAATATTTTCAAAACATATTTAAACAACATGTTTTTGCAAATAATAATGTCAAAAGAAATACGTAAAAACTTACTATAAGCCTTTTTTACAGCTATGTAATTCAAAGACAATTAAGTATAAAACTTTTCACTAATTGATCTAAGTCAAAATTGAGAACAGAATACAGGGTCAAATTAAATTGATAGTCTTAGACTATCAATATAATTTGACCCTGTATTATCAAGAAACTCCTCAACGACACGTCATACTGTAGATTAGAATATGCAGTGTGGAAATCAGTCTTGTTTTGGGCTGAGATATCTCTCAATAGTTTCCTTAAGCCAGCAGCATTATTCCACCACAATCCTAGACCATTTTAAAATATCAATTCACCATAATGTCAGTAATCGAACATGTCCACAAAATAAGGAACAAATTGACAACAGAAACGCAAATCACATTCTATGTGGTAAACACTTGCACATAGTATTTGATGATGCAACTCAGTTTGCCTGATTTACATTATACATTCGTTCACACACACATACTATAAATTAAAAGAAAGTTATTTGTCAGGGGACCACCGTCAGGAACGAAGTTCCTCACGCAGAGAAAGAAATAAAAAGCGCGAAGTGTGCGTGTACACTGAGAGCCTGGCAAAGGCGTGTGGAGAGAGAATAACGCAAAAATCTTACGTGACGTTAAATTTTCTCCCGAATATCATCTACCGCAAGCGGCTTTAAGGAACCTCGTTCCGGAAATAATGAACCTAAAGAAACAGTTCTATCTATTTAGTTTTTTGAGGAGTTTGGCATTCCGTAAATCAATTTCATACGTGTGGAGAGAGTATAACGCAAAAATCTTACGTAACGTTACTTTTTCTACCGAATAACATCTACCGTAAGCGGCTTTAAGGAACTTCGTTCCGGAAATTATGAAACTAAAGAAATAGTTCTGTTTTTTTTAGTTTTTGAGGCGTTTGGCATTCAGTAAATCCATTTCATGTTAAAAGTTTTATGTTCCAAACTTCCAATATTTCAACATACGTTTTTTTTGTCATATATGACTACACTGATGTTTCGGATATGATTTACATTCAATCGTGTTTTATCACATTTCAAATTAAATCGAAAAGCCTTATTCCTGTGCTTTGCTGGCCTCTGTTATTGATTCATATTGCTCCTTGTCAAGTTCCGTCATAGTCAAGCTGCCGTCCGGCAACATAAGCACCACTCTTCTCGTACCACCTGTAAAAATTACATCAAAATTAATTAAGTTGCAACTACTATGTGCCTATAGAAGACTTTTTTGGTGATCCAACCTCTGGTTCCAAGCCCCCTTTATTAAACCTTTTAGTAATATCTAAATTCTTCCATCTGATGGAAACAAGAGGATGTCTGAAATTTATACTGAGATGCAAATGCGTATGTTCTATAAAAATACGGGAATTGGAATTGGTACAGCGCCTGTTTAGAGCAAAAGCCGGGTAAAGTTAATTTGATAAGGTCGACTAGTGCGGCATAACGAATTATATACCAAGTAATGTAATAGAATAGTAGTAGGTACTGGGTAGCATTTGCAGGCTGGCAGAAAATATTTCTGGCTGGTTTTAAAAGTAGGTAAATTATTGTTAAGGGTGTCAAATTTTACTAGCTTTGAAAGGAGTTGTTAGAAGAAAAAGAAAATATTAAGAGTGGTGTTCTTGTTAAGATCCTGCAAATCGGACATGGAAAAAATCCTGCAGGGCCCGTTAGTATCTACGTTTGGTATAGTAATGTAGTTACTACCACCTACCACCTGCTGCAGCGCCGGCGCCGATCCTTCAGGGCTCTATAGTATCTACATACAAATGGTTGGTATAGTTACCAGGAGAGGGCAGGTCGGCCTGCAGCAGCTGCGCGATGACCTGCGTGGCGTCCTCCCCGGGCTCGCCCTCCACCTGCACGGCCACCTGCTGCAGCGCCGGCGCCGATCCTTCAGGGCTCTATAGTATCTACATACAAATGGTTGGTATAGTTACCAGGAGAGGGCAGGTCGGCCTGCAGCAGCTGCGCGATGACCTGCGTGGCGTCCTCCCCGGGCTCGCCCTCCACCTGCACGGCCACCTGCTGCAGCGCCGGCGCCGATCCTTCAGGGCTCTATAGTAGCTACATACAAATGGTTGGTATAGTTACCAGGAGAGGGCAGGTCGGCCTGCAGCAGCTGCGCGATGACCTGCGTGGCGTCCTCCCCGGGCTCGCCCTCCACCTGCACGGCCACCTGCTGCAGCGCCGGCGCCGATCCTTCAGGGCTCTATAGTAGCTACATACAAATGGTTGGTATAGTTACCAGGAGAGGGCAGGTCGGCCTGCAGCAGCTGCGCGATGACCTGCGTGGCGTCCTCCCCGGGCTCGCCCTCCACCTGCACGGCCACCTGCTGCAGCGCCGGCGCCGATCCTTCAGGGCTCTATAGTAGCTACATACAAATGGTTGGTATAGTTACCAGGAGAGGGCAGGTCGGCCTGCAGCAGCTGCGCGATGACCTGCGTGGCGTCCTCCCCGGGCTCGCCCTCCACCTGCACGGCCACCTGCTGCAGCGCCGGCGCCGATCCTTCAGGGCTCTATAGTAGCTACATACAAATGGTTGGTATAGTTACCAGGAGAGGGCAGGTCGGCCTGCAGCAGCTGCGCGATGACCTGCGTGGCGTCCTCCCCGGGCTCGCCCTCCACCTGCACGGCCACCTGCTGCAGCGCCGGCGCCGATCCTTCAGGGCTCTATAGTAGCTACATACAAATGGTTGGTATAGTTACCAGGAGAGGGCAGGTCGGCCTGCAGCAGCTGCGCGATGACCTGCGTGGCGTCCTCCCCGGGCTCGCCCTCCACCTGCACGGCCACCTGCTGCAGCGCCGGCGCCGATCCTTCAGGGCTCTATAGTAGCTACATACAAATGGTTGGTATAGTTACCAGGAGAGGGCAGGTCGGCCTGCAGCAGCTGCGCGATGACCTGCGTGGCGTCCTCCCCGGGCTCGCCCTCCACCTGCACGGCCACCTGCTGCAGCGCCGGCGCCGATCCTTCAGGGCTCTATAGTAGCTACATACAAATGGTTGGTATAGTTACCAGGAGAGGGCAGGTCGGCCTGCAGCAGCTGCGCGATGACCTGCGTGGCGTCCTCCCCGGGCTCGCCCTCCACCTGCACGGCCACCTGCTGCAGCGCCGGCGCCGATCCTTCAGGGCTCTATAGTATCTACATACAAATGGTTGGTATAGTTACCAGGAGAGGGCAGGTCGGCCTGCAGCAGCTGCGCGATGACCTGCGTGGCGTCCTCCCCGGGCTCGCCCTCCACCTGCACGGCCACCTGCTGCAGCGCCGGCGCCGATCCTTCAGGGCTCTATAGTAGCTACATACAAATGGTTGGTATAGTTACCAGGAGAGGGCAGGTCGGCCTGCAGCAGCTGCGCGATGACCTGCGTGGCGTCCTCCCCGGGCTCGCCCTCCACCTGCACGGCCACCTGCTGCAGCGCCGGCGCCGATCCTTCAGGGCTCTATAGTAGCTACATACAAATGGTTGGTATAGTTACCAGGAGAGGGCAGGTCGGCCTGCAGCAGCTGCGCGATGACCTGCGTGGCGTCCTCCCCGGGCTCGCCCTCCACCTGCACGGCCACCTGCTGCAGCGCCGGCGCCGATCCTTCAGGGCTCTATAGTATCTACATACAAATGGTTGGTATAGTTACCAGGAGAGGGCAGGTCGGCCTGCAGCAGCTGCGCGATGACCTGCGTGGCGTCCTCCCCGGGCTCGCCCTCCACCTGCACGGCCACCTGCTGCAGCGCCGGCGCCGATCCTTCAGGGCTCTATAGTAGCTACATACAAATGGTTGGTATAGTTACCAGGAGAGGGCAGGTCGGCCTGCAGCAGCTGCGCGATGACCTGCGTGGCGTCCTCCCCGGGCTCGCCCTCCACCTGCACGGCCACCTGCTGCAGCGCCGGCGCCGATCCTTCAGGGCTCTATAGTAGCTACATACAAATGGTTGGTATAGTTACCAGGAGAGGGCAGGTCGGCCTGCAGCAGCTGCGCGATGACCTGCGTGGCGTCCTCCCCGGGCTCGCCCTCCACCTGCACGGCCACCTGCTGCAGCGCCGGCGCCGATCCTTCAGGGCTCTATAGTAGCTACATACAAATGGTTGGTATAGTTACCAGGAGAGGGCAGGTCGGCCTGCAGCAGCTGCGCGATGACCTGCGTGGCGTCCTCCCCGGGCTCGCCCTCCACCTGCACGGCCACCTGCTGCAGCGCCGGCGCCGATCCTTCAGGGCTCTATAGTAGCTACATACAAATGGTTGGTATAGTTACCAGGAGAGGGCAGGTCGGCCTGCAGCAGCTGCGCGATGACCTGCGTGGCGTCCTCCCCGGGCTCGCCCTCCACCTGCACGGCCACCTGCTGCAGCGCCGGCGCCGATCCTTCAGGGCTCTATAGTAGCTACATACAAATGGTTGGTATAGTTACCAGGAGAGGGCAGGTCGGCCTGCAGCAGCTGCGCGATGACCTGCGTGGCGTCCTCCCCGGGCTCGCCCTCCACCTGCACGGCCACCTGCTGCAGCGCCGGCGCCGCCTCGCCGCCCGGCATGAGCTGCGCCAGCTGCGACGGGTCGATGGCCAGCACCTGCAAGCATGTTCACATGAAGCTAGCGAGTAGTAGGTTAAACATAATACTTTTACAGCCTACTCTAGAGCTTTAGCCTCCCGGAATCTCTTTAGGCTGATTTATTAAATATAGTATTTAAACGAGCGAAAATAAATTCAAATTAAAAGTGTCAAAAATACTAAATATGCCTTACTAAAATAATAAGTGGGCGACAAACAGTGATACTATACAGCAAAATGAAAATAAAAATGTCTGCAGGGTCTAAAGTAAACTAATGAAGAAGATGACGGGAGCTGAGTTCGCTCGCCTAACCTATCCGTGCCGAGGTGGCCACAGTTCCCAAATTCGTTGAAAACACGAATACACCCGAACTCCTGCGCTGCACAGCGAGGTTGCCTCCTCGGTTGTTCTGCTATTTTCAAAAGAATAATATGCTAAAATACTGATATTATTACTGCAGCTCACAAAAACCTAATAATAGATATTACTCAAACTGGATAAATAGTTAGTTACTTATTATAATAGTCGCCCATGCAGTATATTTTTCGCCCGGTTAATAATTTCCATTTATTATTAGACAGATAACATTCATCTAACAAATAAATACGATGTTTGGAAGTTTTTGTATAGAATATATGTTAAATTGTAATATTCTCCAGATAAAAGTGATAAATGGTTAAACTTTTAACTAATTTAAACCATTGTTCTATTTCTACAAACTGTTTCTTAACAGGGATAGAATTATGTTTTAAACTATTTTAGTGAAGTCAAATTGTGCTATTTTTGGGCTTACAAACAGATGGCACCGTGTGGGAAATAGAAAGAATGTGGTTATATACAAGCATTTAAACCCAGCTAGATCTTCTGAATCGTTCTAGTAGCAGACAGAATCGGAAAGTAGTCTCTAGGGCAGGGATGGCGAACCTATGGCACGCGTGCCTGTGGTGGCACACGACAAAATATTTTGGGCACGCTAAAATGAGGTTATTTATAATCTAGGTAATTTTCAACAGAAGAAATGACACCAACTCCTACTTTTATTTAAATACAACATAAAACTAAATAAATATTAGGATTGCTGTATGAATTTCTGGGTGCAAATAAAGAATAGATTATTTCATAGCCTTTAGAGTTTTATTTTTTGTCAATTATGACAAAGTCAAAATTCTTTGGTGGCACTTCATTGTCATATAAAAAAAATATATAATTTAAATGGCATGTTTTCTAATAAAGGTTCGCCATCCCTGCTCTAGGGCATGTAATATCGGAATTGCGTACATTCGTTAGATATCACAGATCTTTTTTTTTAATTGCACAAATTCGGTTTGAGGTTGGATTAAGTAAAATAAAAAAAAACACGTTATAATCGGATTTTCTATTGTGTCTCTCTCTAATCACTAGTGACAAGATAATCGGGCAATTAGAAAATTTTGTTCCGAGATTGCAATTTTCATGTCCTAAGTCTCATACAATACTAGTATGATGCTTATTACTTTTACTTAGTGATTGATGACAAATAGTTTTAAATATTATGTTTGGCCCACTATTCTGTTATGGCAACACCCCTCGCTGATGCTTACATAAGGTCCTCACATGTACAGGTTACAGGGCACGTGATACAGGACGAAAGGTAGACCATGGTTTACGGAAGACGACGCACAAGCACTGGATTACGAAACCATCCGAGAACCCTTATTACTAGTTTGTTTTGAATAAGACCAGCTGATTGAGGTGTCTGACCTGTCCATCCTCCCGGGTGACGTACATGACGTCACCGTCGTCCCCCCCGGCGCCCTCCACGCCGTCCACTGCACCCTCCACCCCCTCGGCCGCTACCAGCAGCGTTTGCCCCGCTTCATTCTCACCCGCGACCTGTTACAATAAATAATACATGTTTGACAGTAATTGACACAAACACAGCCTATAGAATGCACAACGGTTTTGTTCTGCAGACACCAGGAACTTCACAGGACACAATACACTTACTTCAAGTTCAGATTAAAAACTGTACAGGATGATACATCAATTCATAAGCGTAGGCATAAGCAACAGCCCCTCATATAATCTACTAGGTCTTTATCCGTGGCTTCGCTCCCGAGGCCCACCCCACAGAAACTTAAGAATAATGTAGCTTTTCATAGGTGCATGAATTTTTTAAATTGGTTAAGTATTTTTAAGTTTATCCATTACAAACAAACTTACACATCATTCCTCTTTATAATATTATTATATAACATACATGAGGAGGCTTAAAACAAAAGCGCCACTGTCCAAGTTTTTTTTTTGACGAAAAGTGGGAAAGCTGTTTATCGCGTACAGGTCAAATAAATTATCTGCTAATTTTAAGCAATAGTAAATAATTGATTTCTCTGAGATCATAAATCATTTGAATAGCCATTAAAAACACTCAAACCATGGAAACAAGCATATTTTTATAGAACAATTAACATTGATGACAGGACAGTATTATTTTTGCATCTCAGCTTTGGAGAGTGTAAGATTTGCATCCAAAAGCTTGGGCAGTGGCGATTTTGCTTACAAAAATCATCCACCGTCATTACAAAAGTGGCATGGTCGACCGTTCTGTGATTGCAGTGATTGGTCAATTTGGACAGTAGCGTATTTGCAATTAAACTATTAAGGACAGTATCGTTTTTGCTTCTCAACCGACTTTTTAATCTCAATTTTCTATGGGATAGTGGTAACATTGCATTCAAATGAGTTGTACCATCCGAAAGGTTTTAAAACACTACAAGATGGCGTTATTAGTTCAATTTGAGCAAAACTGGACAGTGGCGCTTTTGCTTTTAGCCCCCTCATAAGTTATATTACTATATTATATATGTTTGTCCCAAAATAAAAATCGTTTTATTTTCTGGATAATTCTTGGCGAAAACACAATACACTATAGCTTTCTATCAGTGAAAGAATGTTGGTAATAGGATCGGTTCTTCCATAGATAACCTTTAACAAATGTATAAACCAATTTCACCAGTTTAAATTATCTTCGTCCAGAATTTCAGTAGATATAAAAACATAATGGTACCTGATAAAGCACTCCATCTTCTCCTCGGATCATGATGGGCGTGTGTCCTGAGTGCAGCAGTCCGACCTCCTCGCCGTCGTCGACGCCTACGCCTCCTTCCAACAACTGCTTCACAGCACTGGCCTCCACTTTAACTTCCGTCTGTAACAGTATTTGTAATGTAAGGGCTTTATTAAACCAAAAATATCATCTGAAGGTGTGGGATATGAATTATGTGATTCGATTAGACTGGCGACGATACCAATTGAAATATTGCTTTTTGCTGGTAGCATCACAAGTATAATGGAATACCTCAGGGATTATAACCTGCTCTTACTAAAAGATCATATATGTATCAACATTGTACTTACGCCGTCTTCGTCGGTGAGTACTGGAAGTGATGGTTGAGCACCGTCTCCTTGCACCAGCATGCCAGTCGTACCGCCAGGAGACATTTCCACCTACAAACAAACATAGTTTCAAAATCATAAAAAGCAAAATAGACATTTTGTGGTGTTGGGAGGAATCCTAGCCACAAAAGCAAGCCGTCGAGAAAAAAAAAGACCAGAAAATCAAAATTCGGCTTGTTCCACATACTGACATTGTTGGCTGCTGATAATATTGGTTTTTTTATTGGGTGTAAGCTGATTTATACAATTCAGTGACTAAATAGACTGCGTTTTCATACTTTTTACTCTTTTTTTTTATCCTGATTAAGAACTAATTTGAATCAGAAAGTCACGTTCTGCCATCGAGAACATTAAAAAAAACAAAATAAATGTATGAGATTAACTTTCGCCATCAATTAGTCACACATCGCGAAGTCAATCACATACTCTCCTCATATGGGATTGACTTCGCGATGACTTTTTGTATGCGTTATCGAAATAAGAGTGTAGTGAGTCGGTACCTTCATGAGCATGGTGCCCGTCAGCTCGTCCGAGGCGGGCGGCGGCGAGGCCGGCGGGGAGGGCGTGGGCGGCGGCGTGGGCTCGCCCTCCGCGCGCGCGAGTCTCCGCCCCGTGAGCGGGCACAGCGTGAGGTCGCGCGGGGGCGAGGGCGGCGGCAGCGGGCCCAGCGCGGCGGGGAACGGGTCCTCGATGCCGTCCGACGTGTCCGACGACGCGTCCGACTGCTAACACATCGTACTTCTCATTTGGGCCCATACACATCGACAACAAAATCACCATCACCAATAAAATCCTGCTGGATGGTCCACTAGCAAGTTTTATTGCACAAGTTGAATATTGCAATCGAATTGCACATTAGAAGTCGACATAACGATTTGTACAATAAACCTTGCTAATGAATGTGCATGACTGTGAAACAAAATATTATGAAGATGTTAGCTCAAATCAAATGTGCTAGTCCTAGTCGATAATGACGCACTAACGAATCACGATGACATGTTGGACTACTACATTTTACATTCACCAGCAATCTGTAACGTGGCACGATGTGTTTTACCAACCGCATCGTTTTCGCTAGAAGTTTCTTTCTTCGCATGCAGCACAATTATTACCATGCATGTAATAAAAACTATCTAACTTTAATGTAATGAATACTAAAAACACAAATTGACAATTCACTTACTCTAGGTAAGCTTCTTTGGAAGCTATCACTATCACCTAATAACTCGTAGTCTGCCATCGGGGAAACCTAAATGTTGTCCATAAAGAAAATATGTATACCTGTTCGAAGTCGGCGGGCGCGGGCGGCTTGTCTCGGATGCGCACAATGTTGCCGGCGGCCGTGGCCACGGAGTAGCCGGCGCGGCCGCGGCCCCGCCCCGAGCCGCCGCGCCGCAGTAAACTGTCGCCCTGTGCAGTCAATCTTTGTTATTTACTCACCATTTACTTTATTAGAAAAAGCTCTAGTTTTAAATTTTATTTTTTTGTGATTAATCGCAAGCATGGTTTATTTTTTCTTTTAGCGACTATTTCTAGTTGACTGGAGAAGGCAACAAATAGAGGGCGCATTGAAGACACATTTAATGTAAATACAACATCAATAAAATTAAATTCTACAATCAAATATTCGCTTTTCTAACTACTCGATATGTTTACTTTGCATTTTCTTACCTGAGCAAGTTTCTTATTGAGTATGGTGACAGGTGACTTTCCTTCACCCTGACCTGACGGTCTCTGTATTGTACGTTGAATGATTTTCTGTCCTGATGGAGTTATTATAGTCTTCTCTGTCACCTGCTGACCTCCCGAGCCGTACGTTTTCTTTATCTATTTAAAATCAATTTAAATGAAGAATAAAAAAATTGCCCGTCACGGAATGCAGACGTAACATGTGTTAAAATTAGATTGATGAGAGATGTGATTATAATAATTACAGAATAAACAGAATGAGTTTTCAAGTAGGCGTGGATGGTCAAATCCGAAACTATGAGGAATAGCGAAAAACACTCAAAGGAATCACGATGCCGCTTTTGATGAAAACTAAAACTACATCATTGGATTTTTGAAAAAAATTTTTTTTTTCTAAACCGCAAAATCAAGTTGGTTGTAATAGAAAAATGAAGGAATTTCAAAGAAAATATCAGATTTATCAATATATTGGTATTTGTTAGTAAAATATACGTAACAACAAACATTATCACCAAACTTCAAGTTCATAGGTCAAAGGGAAGTTAAAAAATTCTTTGATACAAAGTTTTGGAAAAAAACTGACTGGTGGCTTCTCATTCCTTTGTTTTCCAATATATTTTAAAACAAAAATACAGTACTTATATACTCAGCGAGCTCTAAAAACGATACCCCTGGGGTAGGACAAAATTATTTTTTGTCCCCCTTTTTTGTGTGGGAGCCCTTTCAAAAATATTAAAGAAATTAAAAAAATGCTTATACTATGCAAATTTGAATTGAAGACTGTAGCTCCGTTTGGCTGTAAAACCTGTGTGATAGACGACGGACAGACAGATAGACACGTGAGTGACAGCAATATGGCTCTGTTTGGACCCTTCAGGTACGGAACCCTAAAAAACTACTTTGTGAAAAATGAACCCTTTCCTTGAGTTTACTGTCAATAATCACTTTACAGAATTTGGTCATAGTCAGAATACAGTATGTATTGTTTTTTTCAAAATAAACGAGGTCAATAATACCTGGGTAGGAATATTGATTTTTCAAAAATCCAATAATGCAGTTTTAGTTTACATCAGAATCGGCCTCGTGACTCCTTTTGAGTGTTTTTCGCTATTCCTTATAGTTTCGGATTTGGCCATCCACGCGCACTTAAAAAACTCACCTGTATAGATTTATAAATAGAAAGGGTGAACATAAGTAAGCGCGCGCACGCACACGAGGGAGTGGAGACCAGTGGCGTACGATACAGCCTCACGCTGCCAATAGATGTTTCACATCAAAACCTTTTAAATGTATGAAAACATTGATATTATTATGTTACCTGTGATGTCATAGGCGTGCGGACTGGGGATGTCTTTTTGGTTTCCTCTAACTTTTTCTGAAAATAAAAACATTCTTCAAATAAGATAGTTGTTTATGATTAGTTTGTAAGTGTAAAATATTGACGAAGTAATACCTGTTTAGCCGCTAATATCTGTTTCCGAATCACATCCTGATCTATGTTCAGACCGGGTCCTAATTTGCCAGGCGAATCTATCTTCATAATTCCTGAGCTCTTCGACATAATATAAACACCTGGTAAAAAGAGGTATAATAGAGTAAAGGTGTAAATATAACAAGCAAAGCCAGCACATACATCGCTGTCACAAAAGTAGCATGTCATTTCAAACAATCAAATACCTGTAGTAAGGTTAGGCATATGCTTAGGGTCAACTTTAATGACGCCTTTAATGTTCGGCATGCCCTTCCCAGCGAGGCCGAGAGATTTCACCAGCTCAGGGTCCAGAGTGGACTTAGGCGATGATTGACCGTTCAGCACTTTCTTGTCAGCTGAAATGTTTACTATATTTATTATTGTTAGTACTGGGCCTTGCTATTCGAGTATTTGAGAAGCACCTACACTTTCCCAAGTTTACCCACAGCCCATATAGAGCATAGCATTATGCAATTTATAACAATGAGTGTGCTAGCTGTTTGTGGTGGAGTGCCTTACCTTTGGTGGAGTCAGGATCGGAGTAGTCTTCGTCTTCGCTGGACAGTTCCTTCTTCACCTTCTTGGCGGCCGGCTCGCCTTCCTCTGCGCCGCACCACGCCTTCACCTGGTCCAGCGCTCGCACCTTGCTGGTGCGCTGGAGACGACTACACAAACAGGCAGATATAGCTTTTTGGGACTGGCATTTAAAAAACAACATTGCATACAAGTCCAGTAGAAAATTCCAAATAACTGAAAAAATAGGTATTTATCTTACCCAGATGGTGTGACAGCAGGACTCTCGGTTTTCTTGACAACCTGCTTGACAACTTGAGGCAGTGGGGTGCTTATCTGTTTCACCTAGAAGAAGAAAGAAAAGGACAATATAGTTTCAAATTATGAGTATGTATAGTTTATCTTGTAATTCAAACTTTATGTATGTCAATATAAGCTACAACAAGGTGCTCTCGTGACTTATGACCATTATGCTTGTGATGATCATTACAACAATGTTTACCTGTACTGGATGTTGTTGCTGCTGTTGTTGTGCTCGCAGAGCCTTCAGTTCTTTCTGTCGCGCCAGTTGCTTCTCAAATGCTTCCAACAGATGTTTACATGTCTCCATATTTTCGACTGGTTCCCATGTATTTTGTTCGCTGTGAATTATAAACAAGTATTTTGTTACACAGGATACCAAAAATAAAATACAATATTGCTGCGCAAACTCAGAATGAACAATTCTGAGTTGCGCAGCAATATTGTATTTTATTATACAAATTCATAATTTCAGAATCAAAACTTAATGATTTCTCCTGAATGTATTTAGGAGAAATGACTGACTACAACTTTGTTTGACATACAATTGTGTTTCTTAGCATTTACAGTTTAACACTTACTGTGGATATCCCTCCCACTTGAGCAAGTACTCGTATTGCTTGCGGCGCGGGTTGAACCGCTTGGCGAGGATCTTCTCCACGACGTACTCGCCGGCCTCGCTGGGCGCGCCGCTGGCCAGGCGCTCCGTGCGCCGCGCGATGCGCTCCTCGGGCGGCACGCGCTCCTGCGCGTTGCGCACCGACTCGTTCAGCTCCTGAAGATACGACACAGAGTAGGGAAGCAGTGAGCCATGATGTGAGTCTGACTGTATGAGAATGTGGGAAAGCAGCTTTTTATCATCAACTTTTACAGCACTTAAGATTGCAACTGATTTTGAGTTGCAAAACCAATTTTTTTAAGGCAATAATATGTAAGGTTATAATGAGTTGGTCAAATATAACAAAAAAAAAAACAAATTAATATAAAAAAATATGTACCTTAGTTTTGTTAATATTTTGGGGTATTGGTACTTTTTGAACATTTTTGAGTCCAGGACTAGCCTTAACAATATCATCACTTTCCTCCCCAGAGGGCTGTGTTTCCGAGTCTTCCTGCAAGAGTGAGTTAGCAATGAGTGTTAGACATAATGATGTGAACAGGTTATCAGATTTTGGTGAAAACATACCGGTTTAGCTAACTTCCGTGGTCTGCCACGTTTCTTCGTTTCTTGCTGAACTGGTGTTTGAACACTTTGAACAGGTACCAGTTGATCCTCAGTCTTTACTTCCATCTGTAGTGATTTTATTTCTATTAACATTTCCTTTCGGTATACCTCAGAATAATAATATATAGAATACTGCATTAGCAATGTTGATAAATATAATATAAATTCAGTGGATTTAACATCTTGTTACACTGGATTTTTACTTTTTTAAAGTTTCTTTGTATATATTAAAAATTTAATGAAAAAAAAATTTAGCACTTACAACCTTCGCATGTGCAAACTTGGACAGGGCTTGGACATTTGACCCAGCTACAATCCAGGCGGTCCGCTGTGCCTCGGCCATGCGACACCATTGCTGGTAAAGCTTCCAGCTGTTGTCCGAGTTCACTGTAGATCCATCGCGAACTGATGAACATTTCCATAATAGGAAAGCCCAGACTTGTGCTTTATTCTCATTCTGTATATTAAAATATAAGTTTTTAATCAAGTAACTACAATAACATTACTACAAGGGCAGTCAGGTATAAAAACTGGCCCAGTGCGAGTTGGACTCGCGCATGAAGGGTTCCTATACCATTATCGCAAAAAACGGCAAACAAATCACGTTTGTTGTATGGGAGCCCAACTTAAATATTTATTTTATTCTGTTTTTAGTATTTGCTATCACGGTTCATGAGATAGTCTGGTGACAGAAGGACAGACAGATGGACCCCACCATCTTAGTAATAGGGTCCCGTTTTTACCCTTTGGGTACGGAACCCTAAAAATACATACTCCAATATTAGAGTTGATGTAAACATTAAAGGCTAGCATGTAACTGTGAGGTTTACACTTTTATAGTTTATTCACATTTGTAGTAAAACAAAATAGGTCTTACCATATTAAGAATTTAGTTTATCATTTAGATGCATACTTACACTATCTCTTACAGGAGATTTCCCGGTACAGTTGTTGCCATCCTTATGCTCCTTTAACTCTTCAACAAAGTGGAATGCTGAGTGGCACTTCCCACACACCAGAACATCAAGGGTTGCCGCTTGTTCATTAGCCTCTGAATATGAATAATTTTAATTTTAAAACAAGATAAAAATATGTTATATGGTGCTAACAATAGTAAATAATACAGTCTATAAAGAATAGGCAGAAAATAATATATGGCATAAGTTTATAGACGTAATTTAACTGTTAATCATCAATGGGGCTTATTCCACTTTTCCCCGTTGGATGATCCCCATTGATGGGGATTAGTGAACTTTTTGTTCACTATTCCCCGTTGACCCAAAATTTTTATTTAATGGGGATAAGTGAACTAAAAAGTTCAATAATCCCCATTAGGTAATTCAATTTCAATAATCACCATTTTTATATTTGCATTTTTTACTGTATTGATGTCCGGCCCGGAGAAGTATGGTAGCTTTACCTTTTTTAACGTACTCTAAACAAACGTCAGTTGAACTACCAGCCATTTCCTTTATTTATTCCTATATTAAACTAATAACTGCGAACTGATAAGAACTGCACGCTTGAACTACACTACACACTACTAACCCTTAACGACTACGAAACAAAAACAAAAGATGGGTCGACCAATCACATACGAGCTAACTCGCACCCCGCTCCGCCACCGCCTTGCGCGCGCGCCTCTATAAAATGAGCATCTTTTACAGTATTGTGTATCTTATTAGATAGATAGATATAAGGTCTTATTCCCAAACATCGTTAGAACAATTTCGTTGGGGCAACAATCTGTTTTTCGTTCTAATAAAATCGTAAAGTAGGTATGTAGGTAATTTAAAATTTTGTTCTTACCTTATAAAAATAAAAGTACATGACTCATATATTTTATTTTTATATTGTTTTTATTTAACGTACCTAATTAGAAAAACTTAAGTGATTGTAATCTTTGATTTTACAAGGTATAAGAAAGAAATATTTTCATGCTACAATTTTAAATTAATGATTGTAACAATCTGTGACTTTATTAGGTATAAGAAAGTTATATTTTTAATTAATAAATGTAACATGATTCATATATTTTATTTTTTTAACGTACATACCTACCTAATGGGGATTATTGAACTTTTTAGTTCACTTATCCCCATTAAATAAAAATTTTGGGTCAACGGGGAATAGTGAACAAAAAGTTCACTAATCCCCATCAATGGGGATCATCCAACGGGGAAAAGTGGAATAAGCCATCAATGGTCAACAGGCATTTACAGTCAATTGAGTGAAAGCATTTTATAATACTCACAGCAGATCTTTGTGTCTTTAAATTGGCTGCAAGACCCTGCGCAGTAGCTATTTTTGTTGTGTCAATGTTGAAGATGAAGATAGCATTGTATAACTGTCTCTTTCACTTGCTAACATTTGTCTCATCGTCCTATCTCTCTTACTCTATGCAGTATACTCGATGAGAAACTGTTTCTTGTGCAATGGTTGGCAGAGCCAACTTCAGACACAAAGATCCGCTGTGACTACTATGACAAACATATCTTGATTGGTTTTTTGGAATGAAATTATGTTCATGTTCATTGATAGCTATAATTTTTAATCTGTTTTTTCATTGATGAGTCAAAGTTTATTTGTTGAGGAATTAAAAGATACCAAAATAAACAGTTTATCGAGCCTCTCACAAAAGAATTTTATCCCAGACTATTTGTGCAGTTACACATGGAGATGTTGATGGTGTTGTCTCTCAGTCTTTTATTGTATTGTTGTAATATTAACCTTATGCATTGATCTGTTAAGATACTATTACTATGGTTGATACTAATGTTTCCACAAACAAGCCACATAAATAGTAAAGGGCTTTGCTGTACTTAGTAAACAAAAATAATTTACCTTTCAAAGCTTCCGGGTTTTTGCCCAAATCGTCGGGATTTCCCGCTGGCACCTCCTCTGATGGCGTTTCGCCTTCCTCTACAGAAGTCATGGTCACTTTCGGAGGGAACCTACAAATTGAACGCGACCAACTTTAGTCAGCTACAATAAACAGGGTCATACTTAATCACAATTTGGTGTCCAAAATACACTCCCAGTTAACCTTATTTTTCACCGGCAGATTCCCGCCAACTCACGTAATACAAATAATAAACATGTAATATGTATTATATATAGCATTATTTTAAAGAAAACACTATAAACTGACACGATTTGTTGCGAAAACTAAACCATGTGTATTATTTTATTAGAAAATACAATATTTGTACTCCTATGACACAAATCAACGCTCACGTTCATTGAATTACACTGCCATCGTAGCATTCGTAGCGATAAAATTAGACGCTTCTGTCCTAATAATTAAATAAACATGCATTAGTCTAAGATATTATCTTATTTCATTTCACATAGATTTTATATAAATTACACGATCAAGACAATGTCACTTACAAAAACAATATTTTTTTCTAAAATAATGAAACTTTTCAGAGAACACAACGCAAAACGGAACAAATCACATCAACAATCGAATGTTTAATGAGGATAAAAAACGTTTCGCCGACACGCTTAAGCTGCCACCTAGTGATCGCCGACATTTTTATGTTTCCGTTGTCAAGGTTTAACAATGGAAGCCAATCGCGAAGCAGAAAAAGTAGTGTTTATCCAATCAGCGCGTAGCATCATTTTTGACATGCTATAACATACCTGCTGTTTCGTGGACGCCACTTGTTTTGGCCGACATTACGTGTTTCACCACCACGTTTCGCCGACATCCCTGTGATTCTGTGTAATATTCAGTAATTCATTACTATCTTACAGTCTAAATTACTGACGGTACTTCAAATAACTTAAATTCTACGTAATGCTTCAAATTCATATATATACTGAAAATAAATTTTAATTTGAACAGAATGGGTGTTTTTTTGTAGAATAGTAAATAGGCACATGGTAAATGCATAGGTACATTGATAGGTACCTAGTTAATTAAACGAGGATTGGACAAATGCCACTTTCAATAAATTCAGTATCAAAATAACTTTAGGAGTGCTGGGTTGGATACATGCTAAGCACAACATCATAGGTGATATAATTCGGTCAGACCTGGGGCTGACCGAATAATATACCAGCTGTTAACCCTGATAGAATAACCAAATGCCATGGAATTTGGGCAGGCCTTTAGTGTAGGGTGCAACATGACAATGGATCGACACCCTTGTACCATCTCATCTTCCTGGCACTAGGGCCATGGGCCCGAGCGGCCGCCTAGTTTTTCAAGACATCGCCAAGCGGTCTGTCGAATTTTATGTGACCAAAAAGGCTGACTTCAATAAAGGAGGAGGTTTCTGAATTCGACCGTATTTTTTTAGAGTTCCGTACCCTAAGGGTAAAAACGGGACCCTATTACAAAGACTCCACTGTCCGTCTGTCTGTGTGTCTGTACCAGACTGTATCTCATGAACCGTGTTAGCTAGACTGTTGAAATTTTCACAGATGATGTATTTCTGTTGCCGCTATGACAACAAATACTAAAAATAGAATAAAATAAATATTTAAGTGGGGCTCCCTTAAAACAAACGTGATTTTTTTAGCCGTTTTTTTCGATAATGGTACGGAACCCTTCGTGCGCGAGTCCGACTCGCACTTGGCCGGTTTTTTTTCTAAAGAACATATCCAATGATATTCAAATAAACAGATATGTTATAAGCGCGCGCATTGTGAAGACTCGAATAGGAGACAATTGTAGCCTTTAGTCTTTAGTTTATGTCACGCATGGCGAAGAGCGATACGCTTTGTTGAAAAAAAAACAAAATTAAAAAAATGCCATCGTGTGTATTTAGAAAGTGTACCAATTATAATACCAAATTACATAAAACAGAAGGGATCTCATACCATATGTAAATACGCAATACACCTCAATTTACTAATTTATTTCAATTTTTTTTCCTAATTTTCTGATATTTGGAGGTTACAAAAAGAAAAAACATTGGTTGTCAGAATAATGTTTGTTTACATTCACACGCAAGTGACAAACACTAGCTGTCTCTTTTTTTCTTGTTTGTTTTATCAAGCCATCCCTTTCGACATTGTAGTGAAATGTCAGATGAATGAAAAGTGTGTATGTGTGCTGCCGCTGCTGCGCGGAACACTTTTTTCAATTGTTTTGTGAGTGTATAACGTATCTGTTTATTTGAATATCATTGAACATATCATAATTTGACCAAATTTGACAAATGAGTTGGTTATAGGCAAAGACCTTATACGTATTTCTAAGTATAAGGTCTTTGGTTATAGGTAGGTTATGTGACGTCACATTAAATTGAATATGATGCCCTTTAGGGAGCACGCAGTCAAGAACAAATAATTTTTCACCCTACCCCATCATGCGTGGTATCATTATACAGGGATTTTAAAATGAAGGCAGGGTTTGGTACATCATATTTTTGCCAAGCGTTATGTTTGCGAGGTACAGTGTCAAAGTCATGAAAACTATTTTTTCACCCGACTACGGCGTCGCCAAGTCCACTCTTGTAACTTGTGCATTATCTAGATCCATGCAATACAACAAACCCTAAACATTAAAATGTAATGTGGCTCTGCAGAACCCCAAAATACTTTATATTAAAAAATAAGTTCCTGACTAAAACCCAACTAATGAATAAAAAAACTTAATTCAAAAAATCAAAAAACCCGACTGCTTCAAAAGCGAACTAAAAAGTCGTAAACAAGGAAAAATCATGCTGTGCAGGCGGAGGATACACCAGATTCTGGTCAGCCAGCCCGCGAATATGTATCCTCCGACTGCAGTCGAAGGACTGAAGCAGTCGGGTTTTTAGATTTTTTGAATTAAGTTTTTTTATTTATAACTTTTTAGTTAGTTTTTTTCCGAATTAGATACATTTAAACATATAAGTGTTATATATTTTTGAAATCACCTCTTAAAACCCTTTATTTTGATACTCCACAACATGGGTTAGGAAGAAAAAAAAAATTGGGCCCCCACAATATGGCACCCAAAATCCGGCATTTTTCTATTATCCAATTTTAATGTAGCCTATGACACTCGCAGGGTTAAGACGCATCGATTGACGTGTGAATCATCAAAATCGGCCAACGCGTTTGGTCTCTGGAACGCCATATAGGAACAAACATACATACATACATACATAGACTGATAAACACATTACCCTCCTTCGGCAGTCGGGTAAAAATCACGCTCTAAAAATTTTGAAACAAGAAAGTATTCTCATCTGAAATTGTCCTACAAACTATTCCGTAGAGGCTAACCGAGGTCGTATGCCACTTTGCAAAATAGGTATATTTTGTTACGATATGTAGGTTTTTATAAAACTTTGTTCCGAAGAATTTTTAACTTTCCATTGACTTAAAGTGTTAATGATTATGATTATATACGTATAATTTACTAACAAAAGCCTGTAGATTGATAAATCAGAATTTTCTTTGAATAAACGTTATGTATCCTATTACAACCAACTTGATTTTGCGGTTTGCTACGGAACCGTAAATGTGCGAAGCCCGACACGCACTTGGCCGGTTTTCCTATTTTAAGGATCGTATTGTGATACCAAAAGTCTGTATTTATAGATACGTATTCTTGTTTTAAGTGTAGGTACTGTGTTTGCATTCAAAATAAACAATAGGATTTTGAATTGCATCATGAAATCATCAGTCAGATCCATACTCATAGGAATATGGATTTCAGACCAGTATAATCTCAGATTAAAGAATAGAGTATTACTATACAAACTCTCTGGAGAGTTTACTATAATGTACAACTGTGGAGTCGTACGCCTTAATAACCAAACCCTCTTACTAATAAACGCAGAATAAAGTTATACAAAGTATAAACCTATGAAAATGTAGGGTATACCTTTGTTATACCTGGTATAACTTTATTCCGTGTTTATTAGTAAGAGGGAAGAGTATAACAATATAATAACGCTCGTCTGGCTAACGGCGAGTACTTACACAGGCATAACCAAGTGGCCAGGATTATTCACCAGCAACTTGCTTTGAAGTACAATTTAGTGGATTCAGAGGTACCGTATTACAAGTATGTGCCCGACCCAGTTCTCGAAAATGACCATGTCACGTTGTACTGGGATCGGTCTATCATCACTGATAGGACTATTGTTGCCAATAAGCCGGATATAGTGGTGATAGACCGATTAGCGCGCCGCACAATGATAATCGATGTCACCATCCCACATGACGAGAACCTCGTGAAAGCTGAGAAAGAGAAACAAATCAAGTATCTCGACTTGGCACACGAGGTTGTCGACATGTGGAATGTGGACTCGGCGATCATTGTGCCGATTGTCGTTACGGCCAACGGCCTGATGGCCAAGAGCCTCGACGACCATCTGTCGAGGCTGTCATTGGGCGGTTGGATCAAGGGTCTGATACAGAAGGCAGTACTCCTCGATACGGCTCGCATTGTGAGGAGGTTCCTTTCTCTGGAGCCCTAACCGCCGGTAGCTTGGACCCTGTTCCCGATACCGGTTGGCCTCTATTTTTTATATTTTTAAATGTTTTTAAGTTTTTTTTTTTTAATATTTAAAAATGTATTGAATAAGAAAGAAGAATAAATAAATGGATAATAACGCCATCAGTGTTGCCAGTGGTAGATAGTCAAATGTTACATGAGACATCTCAAAAGTTACATTTCATGAGAAAAGTTACATTATCGTATTTTATGTGGAAAACGTCACTAAAATACTATAATCTGACTTTTTGTTTCTGCTTTGTAGTTAGCGGAACGAACATTATTCGAATTTTCGCGTGGGCGGGCCCTCCCCCGCGTCTACCCCCCCGGGTAAATCCGTTGCATTTAGTTTAGAACTTTCAAATTACAACGAGAAACAACTATGTAGCTAGGTACCTACTCTCATTAGCGAAAAGATCGATAAATATAATCAAAATAGGTTACGCCGATATTTAGTTGACGATTGATACAAAATAAACTTATTTCATTTGCAAATACGACTTTGTTGTTGATTTACTGATTCCCTAAATAAATTATTACTAAATTAAAACTACAATAAATATAACATTTACTAACCAAGTATTGTTAGCACAAACAAGTCGAAAACAAACCAAACACTACAATATTGACGAAATAAAATTAATAAATAAAATTAAATCCATAGATATTAACTTTCATATTTATTTACCCTTCTTTGGAGATAATAAAACTTTAGCAAACAAAACACGACGATCAGTAGCGCGCCGGTGTAAGCGGGATGTAAGATTTAGAAATACACGCGAGTGAGAGAGTGAATAAAGTCAGGTCACAGGTGCGACAACACGACGAACAAAATCTCTCTTAGATGCGTTCCGTTTCACGATTATTTTTTTATTTGCAGGCAAATATTTTAATATTTTTAGTAAGTCCTAAAAGTTACGTGAAAGTTACATTTTGAGTCGTGTTACATGGAGGTTACGTGAGACGATCAAAAGTTACGTAAAATGTAACAAAAGTTACATTCTGGCAACGCTGAACGCCATAGCCACTCATTGAAGATTAAAATTAGAGTTGGGCCAACAATTACTAATTCATAAGATATTTAGTCGATTACATTTAAAAAAAATGAAATATAGAATCGATTCATTACTATGTTTGGCTTAACTTAATAGCCGTTAAGGGCTTACAACCGCTTTAGTGCCGTAAAACGGTGACTTTCTAAAGGGTAAGGCTAGGTAAAAGGTTTGAAAAAAAAATGTTTCATATACATTATTTGTGTAGCATGGTTTTTTCGTATGTAGCGGCATAGAGGTGGTCGTTGAATCAATATACTGTTTTTTTTAACGACTTTTCATTTGTCAACGAGTTAACTGTTAATCGTCAATAAAAAAAAACAGGTTGAAAATATGAGCTGTTAATTTACGTCAACGGCTCAATCTTAGATAAAGTACCAATAGATTTTGCCTTAAAATGAGCTTGATTAATAGAGCGAGATCGCTAATTGGCAGCACCATGTAAATAATAAGGACAAAAAATATTTTTTGTCTTTGTCACCATGGCCGGCTTTTGTTGTTTGTCAAACGCTAATATAATGGCAGGTTTGACAAACTAACTCGGTCGTGTTTGATTTTTTTGTGATTTCGCGGGATTAAGTGTTTATTGAGACAAGGAATTGGCTTATTTATAGATAATAAGTGTCAGTGCGATGGCGGGTTGAAGTGTTCTAGGCTGTAAAGTGTTATTTTTGTTTCATGTGCGGCCACGCCATGGCTCCATCTATAGGTACTATATCTAAGGGCTCAATGGATTATTTCATTCATTTCCGAGAATCAACTAGTTTGCGAAACGAATACTTCCGAACGATACCGAACATCGTCGCGTCGTTGCATGAAACGTGGTGGACCTCACTCGTATCTCGTACGTGTGAGCGAGACAAGAAAGCTCAGTTGTGTTAATAATGTTAAGATTTTTTTATTTAGTATAATGTAACAACCACAAAACAATGTACCTACATAAAATTAGTGTAAATATTATTTAATTTGAATGTGTATACAATGAAATGGTCTTGGATACTATTTGTACCCAGCCAGTGCTAAGCCTGAAAAGAGTACGAAGGGAATGTCATTTTACTTTTTTAATTCTTATTTCTTATGAAATCAATAAATTATTTGAAACAAAATTGTCAATGATGAAAACGTTGACATAAATTGACGCTAAACGCTACCTGTTGATCATTCAAAACCTGTTAATAATTAAACAGCTTTTTTAACCTGTTAACCGTTGACGATTAACAGTTAAATTACATTAACGAAAAATTCGTCAATGACCCATGCCTAAGCGGCACCAACACCGCCACTTGCGAACTAATGACAAGACGTCACACAAATCCTGCATCGCGCAAGTAAAGTTTACGGCGCGATTTGAACACATACAACAAGTCCGACAATGCCTTAATTTTTTTAAAATATTGGTACACAGAAAAATTGATGGCTACAATTTCTTCATAACTGAAATAGCTAAGAATATTTTGCAAATAAAACTATCCAAAAGGAGGTTCAATATTCATATTCTGTTTCCGAATGCACGGTAGAATCAACTTTTATTCCATGTAAATTTAAAAAGTATGGAGTTTCTTGTGCATTCTTCTCCATAACTAGCTACTTTCCGAATGCACGGTAGAATCAACTTGTATTCCATTTAAATTGTGACATTCAAAAGTGCCGCTTGGTGGCCCAGTTGAAATAAATATCTTTTGTCTTTGAGCGGGCGCACGGCCAGTACTTTGGGGAATATATACGCCTTAATACCTTTATAGCCGCCTAGCCGTAACAAACGCTCCGATCTGGTTCGGCGGACCACCTTCACAAACTTTTCAAATCAGTTCTCGCTATTAGTGCTGGCGTTAGAGTACTATTTTCCATTTTAATTTATGAGTTTTAGTTGAATGTAAAATATCGGGACTTCGAGAACCAATTCCCATAAATCGGAAACTTTTTCAACGCTGGTCTTGGTACGGCCCAACCGTACACACGACCGGATTTGGTACGGACTACGGAGCAGAACACAAAGAGTAATATAATAATACGGAAGGCAGAACATATCTGGTATGATGTGAAAGCGGGCCGAGGCGGACTCACTCAATTAATAATAATAATGTTCGGTGGACTACTCTATACATGGCCAGATATGTTTCGGAAGCATACCAAATCCGTGGTCCGCTCGTATCAAATCCGAGCGTGTTTTACGGCTATACTTTGCAGTTTGCACAGCAACATATTTAATTAAGGGTATGTTAAGGTAATTATTATTATATTTTAATAGTTTCTATCAGCGGCTTCACGCACGAGCGTGAACATTATCCACAACATTATCCCATGGGTTTTTTTTGTTATATCCATTACCTGCAAAACGAGAATAGCCTTTAGTCGAATCGAATCATATTTAGTAAGAAATTGGAGTTTGGCATCATTTTCACCTCTATTTTTTAGTTTTTTTATTTCGTCTGTGTTAATCACTTCGTGGGACGCTTCGCGCCGTATAATTTATTTTTTCCTATTATTTCTAAGTATATTCAATAAAAGACGACGTTATTTCGTGATTGTGTTTGAAGAATCCGAGGCGATCGCTTTCTGACCATTAGTCTAATTTAGTTTTTGAAAATGTCGGGAATTGCAAGTGCACGTTTAGCTGAAGAAAGAAAAGCTTGGCGCAAGGACCATCCTTTTGTAAGCGACAAGATTTTGTTGTGGATTGTCCACTAAAGTCCACTTGTTTATTAAGTAGGTACGTGATTGAAAAAATTTTGTGTTTCAGGGCTTTGTTGCCAGGCCTATGAAAAACCCAGATGGATCTCTTAATCTCATGACTTGGGAATGTGCGATTCCTGGAAAAAAAGGGGTTAGTATTTCTAGAACATTTCGAATCTTTATTAAAACATTAGTACTAGCACTAGTCTATTGTATACAAACTGTAATGCATATAATTTTCTAATGATTAAGGTATTTATGTGAATTGCTATGATTGTCAGTTATTTTGCTCTATTACCCACTAACAAGAAAGTTTTCAACACTTAATTTTACTCTTGCAGACACCATGGGAGGGAGGCCTGTATAAGCTGCGTATGATCTTCAAAGACGACTATCCTTCTAGTCCACCTAAGTGCAAATTTGAACCTCCACTTTTCCATCCCAATGTGTATCCATCAGGCACAGTATGCCTTTCACTACTAGATGAGGAAAAAGATTGGCGTCCTGCTATCACAATTAAACAGATCCTGCTGGGCATTCAGGATCTACTCAATGAACCTAATGTCAAAGACCCTGCACAAGCTGAAGCTTACACAATCTACTGGTTAGTAAACATAGTTCAACATTTATTGTATAACTTTAAATTCTTCAATTATTTTGAGGAACACTATTTGTAATCTTATGTAATTTTATTTCTTTTACAGTCAAAATCGATTAGAATATGACAAAAGAGTTCGAGCACAAGCACGAGCTATGGCAGCGACAGAGTGATGCTGTTTACTTCAAATATCAATACACTCTAATGGACTACTTACCAGCGCCTTGCTTTGTTGCAGAAAACTATTCATATAAAAATTATAATACTTTTTGCACAACTTGTACTAACCTTCCTATACCTGTGCTTTGGTCTGACAAGACAAACAAATTTTTTTCAGATTTTAGATTTCCCCTAGCTCTACAAAAATCCCCAATATCTGACAATGGCAATGTCTTTTTCTAGTTTCAAGAACAAATAATTATTATATTTTTAATTAATCCAAATGTTTGGAAAGTCAGACTGACACTGACTGTGACTTAGATGTAACAAAATTTGGCCCAGGTATAGGAAGGCCAAAGTCGAACTTGAATCAGGAATGGGCAAAGGGTATGGTGTGGACCATCTTACTATGTTAATATGCATCAGCTTTCTCCCACAAAGCCCGGCAAGATAGTTCATGTCAGTGATATTGTTGAAATGTTCAATGACTTCAAGTATTATGAATTATCTATGAATAATTCAACAGTATATCTGATTTATTAATATAGAGATTCCAATAAACATCAAGCCATTTGTTCTAATAATTGCTGTTTACATTCTAGAATTAATGGTTATTCTTAAGGCTCATCTTATTTTATTTATTACTGTAAAGTATCTGCATTGGTAAAATACTGAATATAATGATTAGTAATGCTTAAGTGAGTGTCAGCCATCTTGTATGATAATCTCATGACTTGATTTACGCATAGAAGTTAACATGATGGATCTACAGCTACACTATTATTTTAAACTATTTTTGTATTTTTATGTTAGTGAAACCCTGTAATAAATTTCTCGAAAATATATATAAATAAGACTTGTCAATTAACTACCATGAGAAATATTTGATATATGAGGGGTTGACCTGCCTGACTTGAAAATTTAATTTACAGATTGAAAGATCAATTTTGTAAACATTCCTTAATTTTGTGCAATGAACATACAGGCAATTTCAGTTGTTTGTTTTTGTGTAATGGAATGCTGAGGCTTTGTTACCTGAATGTAAGGCTGAGACTACACTTTCTTTACCTGTGGTTAGTTCACACATGTCATGTTCAATTTTGTTTCATGGCGTGTTGTTTTGGTAATTAAAGATGCACATGACATGAGATGTGTGACCTAGAACAGACGCCGTATGACGTATCATTCTCCCTTTTTTATTTATTTTGTGGTCTCGCGCTTGACCAGTATCTCCTCTCATAAGGTAAGCGATGATGTGGTTGACGGTGAAGCACGCTTGCCTAGAAGAAACCTATAAACTCTTGACTTAAAGACTAGGGATTGTAGCTATCGGGAAATACGACTCCGGCAGGGAATGCCATTCCTTAGCTGTACTCGTAGTGAAAGAATTCCCAAAACGTTTAGTGCGTATGGGTGGCATGTCCACCATGTACCGATGGCGAATCGCCGTACGTCTAATAGTCCGATTATGATATCAGGCATTCACAGTTTAAGTCATAGCTCTTAAGAGTAAGGTTATTTTGAGATCGAGTAAGTGACAGATGTATACAAGTCAGATACATCTGTCCCTTACTCGATCTCAAAATAACCTTAGGTACCTACTCTAAGAGCTTGTGGCAGGGACTGAAAGCGGTTACGGTTAAAGGTTAAGATACCTCAAAAAAATATCGGTACCGGTTTGAAATAAAGGTTGAGCTATACCGATACCTTTATAAATAAAGGTTGGGCAAAATTGTTATTTAACCTTTAAACGATTTAGGTACCGAAAAACATGCGAGACGGCGGGGCGCGGGTGCGAACCCGTTAGAACTGTGTACCTACAATGTTTGCTGAACCTACTCTTTTACTCAACTCTTTGTTCGTTGCCGACTGTGTGCCGCGCGATTACATTTTTATTTTGTCGACCGCTGATACTTTGATAGTTTATCAACGTAAATCAGCGTCGGACTGGGACCCAAAAATTACCGGGACTTTTTTTAAACTGCGGCCTACACTAGGCAAAGGCAAAAAATAGGGGTGAATGTAATAATTATTGGAGGCTATGTGAGTTAAATTGAATTATTATTTACTTATGAGTAGGTCTTAGAGCATTTAACCTATGGAGATGGCATAGCAAAGCGTACCCCTCTGCCAAAGTCGCTTGGCCATATGACCATACGCGTTATATAAAACTAGTTCATTCGCCGACCGCCGCCATTGTGTATCGTATTGTGTCGCAAGTAAGTTCTCCGAAAAAATGGTTAATTGTGCGGTTTCCTCTTGCAAAAAGCGAGCTGCCACTTTCAATTTGCGAAGCCATGATGTTTCCTACCACATATAAGTATAAATTATACATCAACATAGTTGTATTTAAGAACAATGTCGAAATAATGGATAATGCCTTTACGATAGAAAAATTCAGTGGTACGTTGGTAGCACAAACGCAGTACAGGGGCTGACACGGTAGCGATGTGCATAGTGCTGGGACAACGTGAATGAATGATTGATAAATTAAATGTTTTTTTTGAATCAGTATGTTCAGTATCAAAATAATTTTGTTTGTGTTTGTTTCTGGACAAGTCAGGTTGAACTAAAAAAATATATCATTTATAAATGTCTATGAGAATAGATTTAAATTCTTTTCTTTTCAAGTTTTAGGCTAATAAAAAGTAAGTTTGTTCGTTTCGTTAGTGAGTTTTCAATCATTTTTTAATACCCGACGGAAAAAGAGGGGTGTTATCAATTTGACGTGAATTGCTGTGTATCTGTCTGTGGCATCATAGCTCCTAAACAGATGAAGCGATTTAGATTTTTGTTTGATACCTCTATCGAGAGGAGACTATCGCAGCCATGGTAGTTACAATGACAACCCCACTGCACATCAATTCGAAGCCATATACAATTGCGAATGTTAAAAATACTCAAATGTTCGTTTATCCTTTTTAACCAAAAAAGTTGATCCACAGAAATGTGTTCGACATGTATATAATAAACTGGTACATTTTAAAAATCAGTGTTTGCCTCTAGGCGTGATCATTGTGACATGTAAATGAACTAGATTATGGCTATGAAACCATACACGTATGTTTTCCTATATAAGATATCAAACTAGCTTAGCTAGGAAACACCGTACTCAAATAGTTCAAAACAAACGAAAAACTGACGTGTTAAAGTGTTACATAAAAAAGTGTCAAATAAAATTCTATCCGGTTGATATTATTGACTAAAAATAAATTCAATCGTTCTTTTTTTTGTGTATCTTAAATTCTGCTACCTTTCTTACATACCTACGTAGTTTAGCTGACCACAAATCATATTGCGTATTTTTTTTATTTGTGAAATTAATTACTTAAGTTTATTATTATTTAGTATAACAAAAATAAAACGAATTAACATTTTGCTCATTCATTCATGCATTAAAATGAATTTCCAGTCATTCTTTGTATCACATCACTAGCACTTTGTATCTGTTGTCATAGGATTATTGCGTAGATACACACAAATTTGTCAATGTGTGAGTGTTTTTTGATTGTGTGGTTATTATTTTTTCGTGTGCGTTTGTAGCAATAGGATGCATGCATCTGTGAGTGATTGTCATTTTTTTGTAGTGTGCTGTATGTGTTTTCCTCGCCTCCCGCAGAAAGTGGCAGAAAAATTTGTTCGGTGATTCGCGGCTTGCCGTCTCCATAGGTTAAATGCTCTAAGGAGTAGGTACACACTTTACTGACATGAAATCAATTAATCTGCCTAGCCTTGTTCCCAACTAAATGTTGGGATCTTCTTTCAGTCTAACTGGATACAGCTGAGTACCAGTACTTAACATGAAAGTGCTGCCTATCTGACATCCACAACCCAGTAACTGCATGGGGAATACGATACCCTTATATCAAGACTGGTGTCAGATTATCTGGCATCTGACCACCGATCTGATCTGTCCGCTGAATGCAAGATGTACGGCACCGGTCAATGTGGCAGAAACGCTTGGTAGCCTATGTCCGGCAGTGGACCGGAGTGGACAGTCTAAAGGAGCGTCCTCACTGGGAGCATTTGTTAGTGAGCATTTGTAAACAAGCAGTCGTAGGCGAGCAACAAATGCTTCCCAGCGAGCTCAGCATTTGCGTTCGAGCAAAACTATGAACGTTCGAGTCAAACATTCCCTTGCGAGCTTGGAGCATTCGAATACGATCTCGTTAAATGTAATTCATTTCAAAATGTCAAATAGAGCGGTTGTGGCTGCCAAAGACCTTATACTTCTTACTACGAAATACGTATCGTCTTTGGTGGCTGCAGTATTTTTGTTTTTTATTGACCTCAAAAGTCACAAACACTTCAGATCAAGAAACTGTTCCATGCTATATAAGTGGCCAGTAATATTCCTACATACATACTCATTCATTTCATCCTCTGAGTACTCACTTTCGAGCGTTTTATTTGCGTCGAGAGAGAGTAGAGCATTTCGAGCGCCTGCAAGACCGTCGCGGTGAAAAGGCAGTGGGTGTTTTGCATAGACTGCTACTCAACTTCGCGGAACCATGGGAAGAAGATCGCCGCCTCTACGCGGTGTCGTGCGATCGATGGTCCTTAATGGGTCGCCTGTTTGGTCAAGCAGACTATCAGGCGTCCGACGCTGCAGGACTAAAAAGCCTGCAGCGGAAAATGGCCATTCGTATCGCACGAGGTTACGGAACGATATCCTTTGAGGCGGCAACTCCTGGCACGCTTTCCTCTGATAGATATTCTAGCGGATATGAAAGCGAGGGTTTACAACCAAATTCGTGTCATCCACCAGAATGGTGATAGCGTTCCAGAAATCGCTGTGTTCAGGCAGAAGCGGCAGGAATGGCGACACGCGCTCGAGCGGTGGTGCGAGCGGCTACAGCAGCCGCAATTTTCACACAAGCGCATTGTTGAAGCCGTCCTGCCGCACTTCGAAGCATGGCTGAATAGATAAGAGCGCATGACCTACAGGCTCATTCAAGTACTAGGCGGGCCCTTGAGCGGGGCCAGTTTCCGACTTTGTGTTAATCTGGTCGTCTGGTCCTGCTCAGGAAAGCGGGGCGCCCTGCGGACTGGCCGTCCGCGTACCGGGCCATAGTGCTGCTAGACGAGCTGGGTAAGCTGCGAGCGGATTATCGCGGCCCGCCGCGTCAGCCACTTGTACAGAGAGAGGCCGGATTTGGACGAAAGCCAGTTCGGCTTTCGGCATGGGCGCTCCACCATCCACGAAATATCGCAGGTGAGAGTCCTGGCGGAGAAAGCGGTGTCCTGGGATGGGGTGATGTTGGCGGTGTCCTTGGACATTCCCAACGCCTTCAACACCCTGCCCTTTTGTGCTGTGTTCGGAAGGCACTGCGGTATCATCGGGTGCCTCCCTACCTCCGCTGCATCGTCGGGGCTTATTTGGCGGAGAGGTGTTTCACCTACGTGGGATGTGATGGCGTCGGAAACCAGCACAGCATGTCGTGCGGTGTTCCACAAGAATCCGTCTTGAGCCCGCCTCAGTGGAATATCGGATACGACTGGGTGCTGAGGGGTAAACTCCAACCGGGCGTGGACCTGACGATACGCTGGTCACTGCCGAGGGAGTTCGTACAGGGAGGCAGCGTTGCTGGCGACGGCTGTGGTCTCATAGGTGGTGAGCCGCATACGTTGCCGTATCGTGCGATTGATTCCCTGTATGGGGCCCCGATCTGGGCGACTGATCTGACGGCCGGCAGCATTGCTGTTTTGCGGCAGCCGCAGAGTCGAGAGTCATCAGGGGGTATCGCACGATCTCCTACGAGGCGGCTTGTGTACTAAATTCTGAATTCCCGCCTTGGGATCTGGAGGCGAAGGTACTCGCGTCACTGTATCGGTGGCACACAGCAAGCGCGGGCGCGGGGCGAAGGGCCAATGCAGTTACATATGGAGTTGCGTCGGTCTCAGCTTTGCGAGGTCCTGGTGGCAGAATTCCGCCAGGGACAGGCTTACACACCCTACTGCCGGCCTCGTTACCATCGAGGTGGTCCGGCCTGTGCTCGAGCGCTGGCTCAGGAGGAGGCACGGCTCCTGACGTTTCGGGTGACGCAGGTGCTCTCGGGGCATGGTTGCTTCGGGAAAACATCATAAACAGGGAACCGGACACCCGGTGTCACCACTGCGTCGACTGCCGGGAGGACACGGCGCGGCATACGCTGGCTGAGTGTGCCGTGTGCAGAGGGTGGACAACACCCTCTTCCAGCCCCCTAAATGAGTCCAGGGGCTATGGAATCGGGGACGTCCGTCGCCCCCTACACATCAGGACCCGATGTAGTGGTGCGTAGTGTTCCGCGCCCCTCTTAGACGTCGCGGGGGGCATCCAACACCTCACTCCCCCTACAACCCTAGGTCGTGGCCCGCAGAGGTGGGCCGGCACTAGCCGGGGGTTGCGGAAGTGAGATGGAACACAGGGGTGGTTTCTAGTCAGTACGAGTCTGACAGACCCTAAACCAAAAACGTACTGACCGGGCACGGTTGCTTCGGTGCAGAAGCGACCTTGACTCTGCACAGAACACGCTCGAGAAGTGCCCAGTGTGGGCCTCTAAGCGGCAGTTTTTAGTCACCAAGATCGGGCGAGACCTGACTTATTCAGCAGTTGTGCTTGTGAGGGCCATGCTAGCAGAGACAAAAAACTGAAGGGATTTGTCCTCCTTCTATGAGACATTGATGGTCCAGAAGGAGGCCGCCGAGCGGGATCCTGAGAGGGCCGATACCACTCGGAAAAGAAGGCGTCGGGGAGCCAATCGCCCCGATGCCAACAGCGTCGAAAACCTCCCCGCATTATAAGCAGGCGGGACTCCTGTTTCGCGCGTGCTCAGACTGTGTACTCTGTCCACCCACCAAGTGATCCAGGAAAGACGGTGGCACAGTGACCACGTGCTGCCGTGCACAGCAAGGCTCAGGGGAGACGCTCTTTCAGTCTCCTCACAAATGTGTGACAAAAAAAGAAGGCAGAGGGGGTCCACAAATATCCACCATTGCGATTGATCTTGAGCTGCACGCTTCTTGATTATTTATTGTACACCAAAAAACAACATTAAATACATGTGATAATACTCTCGCTCCACGTCATTCCAATGGTCGTCGCTTTTGCCAACATGGTGCGACGCCAGGTTTGACGCTTTCTTTTCTCTTGGGGATGTCAGTCCAAAGTTTTTTTGGGTATGTGATCGAGACCACTTTGGAGCTTGTGGCCAATCTATCTCCACTTGCGACGCTTGATATAGCGGTCGATCGGGCTCTCGTGGCATTTCTCCAAAAGCTCTACGTTGGAGATAGTCGCGGGCCAGTAAATTCCGAGAATGCGACCATGCGACGAAGACAGTGGTTGACGAAAACTTTGAATTGGCGTTAGATGTTTTGTTTTGTATCCTTTGTGACCTTCCTCGTTTCGCACCCATAGAGCAGCACTCAATCGGTTGCGCATCCAGCTACGCTCAGCTTGGCGTGTACTGAAACGGAACGTTTATTAACTTTTTTTCGCGAAAGTAACGGAATTTACATACTGGGTTTTCTTAATTTACTTTTTAAATGGATAAATAAAATATTTCACTATGACACTTTTCTTCATCACTGCCCGCGAATGTTATTTCGTGCATAGCGTGACTTTTTAGTAGGTATTTATATAGGTTGATATAGGTAGGTATAGCGGAACTACCCCAAAATACACATGCCTGTTTCTGGCATAAATATGTGCATGTAGCTTGCATGCCAATATGACATTAAACAATCAGAGGTTAGTATGGTACATTGGCATGCAAGCTATTAGCACACTTTTATACAAGTTACAGGCATGTGTATTTTTGCCCTATCATGTTTGCCAATATTGTAATGTTGCTAAATGAACATATTAGAGTGAAGTAGGTAGTGTAGGTTTTTAACTAATATGCATTTTGGAAAATCGCAGAGAAACGAAACGAAAGAAAGCAGAAAACGTAAGAAAACCTTAGGTAGGCACTCGGCTTAGTCCGGCCACAGTCGTGTCCTTCCGATCGGAAATAAAAACCAATACCGACTAAGTTACAATAACACGACACCGAGTGGCGAGCGGTGCGTCAAAGAAAACCCCTATTTATTAAGGTTTAGGTACTGGTACCGATACATTTATAAAGGTTAAGGTATTGCTACCGAAATATACCGGTATGCATTTCCAACCTCAAAATGCCGCTACTGAAAAAAATTACGATATCAAAATATTTCGGTAACCCTTATTTAACGGTATGACGTCATACCGAAATTTAAAGGTACCTTAATTTTTGGGTAATTCAGTCCCTGGCTTGTGGTTACCCCCCAGGTGAAATAGTGGTCAAGTGCGAGCCCAAGGTTTTACGGGTAGCTTGGCACATTGACACAAGCATGACAGAATAGTGATGGGCGATTACTACTAAAACTAATCGAATTAGGCGATTGTTCAGTTTAGTCGATAAAGGTCATCAACAATGATGTTAGTCGATTGTTATCGACTAACGACGTCCGGCGAGCGACAATGACTGACACGGTTACCGCGTCATATTTAACTACTAATTTGTAGCGCAGCGCACCACATACACGTGCGTAGTGCGTACTACGAAATAAGTGTTTACAAAAGATGGTGTGCTGGGCGTGCGCTGCGCTACAAATCAATAGTTAGAAGTCCGTGCGCTACTAATTGCGTACAACTGCAGGCATTATGCGATTGTTACCTACTAATAGGCTATTCAATCTAACTAGTAATCTCCAATTCTCCATCGAAATTACGAATAGATGGGTAGGTACTTCTAAGGACTAATGAGTTTCTATCTAAGTACTAAAATACTACAATAAGAATTAAGTTACCTGTAATGATGTATTTGTATTAATTGTTTTTATTTAACTATAATTTAAATTTGACATACTTACATTGTTAGCTGACATTTATTTGATAATCTAACACAAATCTGGCATACAGTTTTGTACGAAATATGTTTGATATTTTATTTTATTATTTTTAGTTTTGTTTGACATTTTGATTTGATGAATTCATTTTAATAATTGTTTATTAGAGATTGGTAAAGATTGATTTGACGTACATCTGGCATTTGTTTTTTTTTGACGTTTCCCTTATTTATAAGCAGTTTTTCAGTTTTGTATTGTTGACATTTTTTAATTATTGTGGTTAAATTATTTTTGTAATTGTTTATTGATATTCAGTTCCAAAATATTTGCACGCCATAGTATGTGGCAAACATGTCCGAACTTGTATTTTTACCCGACTGCTGAATGGAGGGTAATGTGTTTAACAGTCTATGTATGTTTGTTCCTTTGTTCCGGCGTTCCAGAGACCAAACGCGTTGGCCAATTTTGATGATTCATAAGTCAATCGATGCGTCTTAACCCTGCGAGTGTCATAGGCTACATTAAAATTGGACAATAGAAAAATGGCGGTTTTTGGGTGCCATATTGTGGGGCTCAAATGTTTTTTTCTTCCAAACCCATCGTGTGGGGTATCAAAATAAAGGGTTTTATGAGCTGATTTCAAAAATATATAACACTTATATGTTTAAATGTATCTAATTCGAAAAAAAAAACTAACTAAAAAGTTATAAATAATCAAAAAACCCGACTGCTTCAAAAGCGAACTAAAAAGTCGTCACCAGATTTTGGTCAGCCAGCCCGCGAATATGTATCCTACGACTACACAGCATGAGTTTTCCTTGTTTACGACTTTTTATTTCGCTTTTGAAGCAGTCGGGTTTTTTGATTTTTTGAATTGTTTTTTAATGATATCCTGCATGCACGTATTGTTTATTCTTGCGTCTACAAATAAATTTATCTTCATGTAAAAAAGTTATATTTAGTAAAATGGTTTTTCCACAAGACCAAACTAAAAAAAGACAAGGAAGAGGAAGGCCAAAGAAAAGATGAATGGACTGTGTGAGGAGTGATAATATGAAGAAAAAAAAGGGAGTCAGTAATAGCGTAACTGGGGACAGAACGGTATGGAAGAGGAAAACGTGTTGCGCCGACCCCAAGTATCATGGGATAAAGGCAGGAAGATGATGATGATGTTTATCCGCAAGACCAACTAAAGTAAATTGAAGTACTAATACATAAACACCGTGTGACACCGTCCCGCATGCACCGCCCCGCGTGGCCTTACGCAGTTCACCGCACGTTAGTAGAATGTCAATTGTTATTCGAATAATAATAGTGAGGAACTACTAAAACGACAATCGATTGAGCAATAGCTCAATTTTCGATTCAGACGATTTTTTTTTTTGCAACAATCGTCCATCGCTAGACGAATAAGACGGAAAACAAATGACAGTGACAGATTGTGTTTGTTTAGTTTGTTGGGATTTGTTGTGGGTTAAGTCAAAAATTAATGTTGGCATTTGTGAGAGGTCTGAGAGGATTATTGAGTTGTTTTAGTTAATTTATTTATTCGTATTAGGAGCAGCTAGCGAAGAATATTTTGTATTATTCATAATGGCTGATGACGATCAGGATTCGAAAGAGTACCGGTGGGAGACAGGTTATGAGAAGACATGGTGAGTTTGAGATTTTTTTGAGATAAACTTCAATGATTTTCATGATTGGTGGTTTTCACCTATGTTAAGGCTTTGAAGTACTTGACTTGAACCAATAGGTACTATTAAAGTCAACATGTATTATTGGACTTGTTCAGGGAAGCCATCAAAGAAGATGAAGATGGTTTGGTGGAAGGCCTGGTGGCGGAGTTTGCGCAGAAGGCGGCACGAAAGGCTGCGGTAGCGCGTCGTGGACCTGTGCGGCTCGGCATGATGAGGCATGTACTTGTGGCAGTAGACTGTTCAGAAGCTATGAACTCTCAAGATCTGAAGCCATCGAGGTTTCTTTGTACACTAAAGGTAGGTTCATTATTCTTTCAAAGGAGTATCACAGATATATAAATGAGTCAAACTTATTAAGCGATTTTGAGTCCATGGATTGTTTGTTTACCTATCATGGAGACAGTGTTATGAGACATATTTTAATATTTCAGCTACTTGAAAAGTTTATAGAGGAGTACTTTGATCAGAACCCTTTGAGCCAACTTGGCTTAGTTCTGATGAAGAATAAAAGAGCAGAAAAACTCACAGAGCTCTCCGGAAATGTCAGAAAACATATCAAGTCTCTACAAGGGTATGTAAATTGCTAAAATCAATATTTATTGAAAAAAGAAATATTAAAAACATTGTTGTAGCAATGTTTTTGATGATTCATATAATCATTGGCAACCCTGTGTTAACAGCTCTGACTTACAAGCCTTATTACTACCTACTTTTTACCCAACTAAGGCAAAAAAAAAACCCTACCTGGGTTATGTTTTTGACCCATACCATATGTGTGTATATTATATGTATGTATGTATGTTCATCTGTTCCCTCATAACTTCTAAACTACTTATCATAATTTGACAAATGAGTTGAAACGATAACCGTGGTTGTATGCTACTATGCAGAATGTATTGGTACCGTAGGTGGCATACAGCCACGGTAAGTTATCCTCTGAACACCACTATTAATATGTATGAGCATCATACTTTTCAGAGGGTGATTTTTCAGTAGTCAGGTTTTTTCACAGGATAGAGGGATCTTTTATAAGTAGACTGACATGGTGGGTTTTTCTTTAAAATAATAATACCAATTATTATTTTCCTTCTACAGGTTAACAGACATGGCACTAACTGGGGAGCCTTCATTACAAAACACCCTGGAGTTTGCTGGTCGAGTCCTCAAACCTCTCCCTGCCCATGCTTCCAGAGAACTTCTGGTGTTGTTTGCATCACTCACTACTTGCGACCCGGGCGACATTAATACCACTATACAGGTGTGTAAAACTATTTTGTAGCTTCTGCCAGCGTCTTCGCCTGCGTGAAATTCGAAAATTATCCCGAGGGAACATATTCCCGATATAAAAAGTATCCTATGTGCTATTCCTGACTATAATCTATCTCTGTGCTAAATTTCATCCAGAACCGTCCAGCCGTTTGAGCGTGAAGAAATCACAAACATACAAACACACACTCACATACACACACACTAACACACACTCACAAACTTTTGCCTTTCAATTCAATTCAATTTTTATGTTTATAGCTCCATCGACGAACATTCGATGATTTTGCCAATGTCAAGGTAGTTGGTGATAGTCGGTTTACTATTAAGAATACTTTTAGATAACTATTGATCGGTGTTTGTAACGTTGACCTCCATTGTTCACCATACTAAAAAAGGGGACAAAACATTTTTGGTTATTACATATAGTACGGAACAAAATAAATGTTAAAACATCAAGTATATAATACATAAATAGAAATACTATAGCTACAGTTGGATTTTATTAATATTAATAAATCTATAAAGCATTTTTACTGCGGGGGTATGGACTAAAGATAATAGGAACGGAATGTTAATTGGGCGGGGAATGTTATCAGGGAGTAAGTCATAAAGAGGAATAGTTAAACGAGGACAAGAAAAAAATAAGTGCTCCAGAGTACCCTCCGCTAGTCCGCATTCACACAAAGAATTGTCTCTCACGTGGATTTTGGCCAAAAAGACAGGAGTGCAAACAAACCCAAGTCGGAGTCGAATTATAACGGAGGTAGCTACTTTATTTGAAAATTTAAGTTTGCTGAACCAGCATTTAGATGGAATGTATGGTTGGATAGAGCCATAAAATTTTCCCTTCAGTAAACGAGTCTTTTGCCAATGGGTATTCCAACACTTCATCATCTCTGGTTTAGCAAGGCAGCGCAAATCACGGGGGTAACAAGATGAACGAGATTCGATCCCGTTCCGAGTAGCCGACTTAGCAATCGAGTCCGCATTCTCGTTACCAACGATACCAGAGTGACTAGGGATCCAAGCCAGAGCAATCTCTATGCCTAAACAATGGCATTTATACAGAAGTTGTTTGATCTGTAAAACAAGGGAAAAATTGTGGCGAGAGCGAAAAGGCGATTTTAATAAATCCTGAAGGCAGCTTAGAGAATCCGAGAGAATTAGGGATTTGTTGAGTCCATGCGATTCAATATAGGAAACCGCTTCCAGAAGAGCTATTGCTTCCCCAGTATAAATAGAGCCAAATGGAGAACTACGAACATTTAAAATAATTTTGAATTTAGGGATCCACACAGCAGAACCGACATTGCTATCATCTGACAACTTAGAGGCGTCTGTAAATATCGTTAGCCAATCGTGCCAGTCTTCAGCTAGAATTTTATTGAGTTTATCATTGGCAGCAGGGTCATGTTTAGATATACTAAAGTTATGCAAAATTTTTGGTTGGAAGAGTAAGGAGTCAAAATCCACTTCAAAGATGGGGTTTGTTTTTGACTGAACTAAAGAAATGTGCATATTATTAAATTTCCTGAAGCTAATAACAAGTAGAGGAGGATTTTTATGGGTCCAATAGGGAGAGGTTGGGATTAGCTCACAAAGTCTACGGAGAAGAGGGAGAAGAGGATGGGATTTATTCTGAATGACTTTATAAAAAAATCTATCACAGAGATATTGTCTACGTAGGTGAAGTGGGGGCTCTAAACATTCTACCTGAAGGGCATTAATAGGTGAGCATTTCATAGCTCCCGTGATAATGCGCAAACACTTAGACTGGATCTTTTCTAGTTTACAGAGGGCTATTTTGTTGCATGGTTCCAGAAGAAAGCTACCATAGTCAAAGTGACTACGAACTATGGCATTATATAGAATTTTCTGGGAAGTTGGATGAGCTCCCCAGCGTACTCCAGAGAGGGCACGTAGGACATTTACGCCTTTTTCACATTTTTTGGAAATGTAGTCCAAATGATAGAAACCAGATAATTTTGAGTCAAGAATGAGGCCAAGAAATTTAACTTTGTCATGGATCAAAATGGGTTCGTTTTCAACTAACAGGTTTATAGGGGGAATATTACGTTTGCGGGAAAATACAACAGCATTACACTTGGGCACTGACAGGCTTAGGCCGTGGTCATTTAACCATTGATTTAAATAATGAAGAGCAGAATTTAAGCGAGATGCGGAATCAGAGAAGGAAGTTGAAGAACAGTAGAGAGCGATGTCGTCGGCGTATTGTAGGATTTTACAGAAGCAGCTCACTGAAGACTCTAAATCATATGTGTAAAGATTATAAAGAATAGGGCTTAAGACCGACCCCTGAGGTAGTCCCTTCCATACTAGACGGCTTGGAGAAAGGGAGTTTTGATGTCGAACTGAAATAGAGCGGGACATAAGGAGATTACAAATGATGTTGACCATCCTCACAGGGATACTCAGCTGTAGCAACTTTTGCCTGAGTATTGGAAGTTGGACATTATCGTAGGCTGAGGCTATGTCTAAAAAAACACCAAGAACACTTTCATTTTTGGAGAAAGCAATGCGGACATCAGAAAGAAAAATGCTAAGGCTATCCAGAGTGCCCATACCCCTTCGAAAGCCGAACTGAGATCTGGATAAGATGCCTTTGGTTTCTAAGATCCATTCAAGCCGGTTCTTGATGAGATTCTCCATGATTTTAGCCAAGACAGAAGATAGAGCGATAGGACGATAAGAAGCTGAGTCTTTTGGGTCTTTCCCAGGTTTTAATATTGGGATAATTATTTGGGATTTCCATGACTCTGGTACTTGGCCTGTATCGAAAAAGAAATTTATTAGTTTAAGAAAGAGTAGTTTACAGTTAGAAGAAGATTTGGAAATGAACGAGTAGGGGATTCCGTCGACACCCGGAGCAGAATCACGAAGGTGATCTAAGGCACATGTTAATTCTGAATAAGAGAATGGGTCATCAAATCTATCAGAGGGAGAGGGCGAAGGAGGATTTATAGTGCAATCAAAATTAGGAACAAAGGGGGGGGCTAATTTAATAATAAAGTCTTCCAACCAGGCATCTGTGTCGTTGGTTGAAATGTCAGGAGGCTGGTCACAAGCTCTGCGGAAGATTTTAATTTTTTTCCACACTAGGGAAACTGGAGAGCGTGGAGAAAGAGATTCACAAAACTTAAGCCAACCACTTCTTTTCTTTTTAGCCAATAACCTACATGTATTTGCAGAAATCTTTTTATAATTCAAATAATCGGTCATGTTTAGACTAGAGGAGAAAGTGTTTTCTGCTACTTTGCGTTTACGAACACTATCCGTGCACTCAGCATCCCACCAAGGTGGAGAAGGTAATAAGTGACGGGCGGAGTTCTTCAAGGGGATTGAATAATCGGCCGCTCTCATTAAACATTCAACGAAATCGTTGTAGAGTGCAAGGGAGTTGGAAGAATTTATTTGGGGAAAGTTTTGAAGTTCGGAGTCCAGATGGGACGAGAACTTAGGCCAGTCAGCTTGGGGAAGGCGATATTTTTGTAGAGGTTGGATTGGAGGAGTACGAGGATGAGAATTAGGAAATGAAATTAGTATAGGAAAATGATCACTACCGAAAGAATTAGGAAGAACAGACCAGGCAGCAGTTGAAACTAAGGAAGGAGAACAGAAAGAAAGGTCTGGGACACTAATATTTTGGGTAGGGGAAACCCTACGGGTAGCAGATCCATCATTAAGAATGCAAAGATTGCGGTCATCTAAAAGATCTAACAAAAAACTGGAAGCGGGGTCATTACAGTGAGAGCCCCAAAGAGTGTGACGGCAATTAAAATCACCTAACACAATCAATGGGGATGGAATAGAAGAAAGGATAGAGTTAAATTCAGACAAAAGATTAGAGTTGGGGTGAGGAATATAGGCAGATACATAGGATATGTCCATGGCTCTTACTGCAACTACATGAAGACCAGGATCATGACGTGGTAGAGGAATTTCGGAAAAAGAGATAGCTCTGCTAACCATAAGGGCGCAACCCGCCCATCCGTCATCTCTATCGTCCCGAAGACATGAAAATCCAGGAACCCTAAAGAGAGATCCGGGACTGAGCCACGTCTCCGAAACGGCAAAGACGACGGGTTTAAATCGATTTATAAGGTAGATTACATCGTGTTTTTTCCTACGAATGGATCTACAGTTCCACTAAAGAATTTTTCCCCCCATTTTGGCGAGTCCAGGCTTTGAGCAACTGTTCAACTAATATAACATTGTCCGGTATTGAGTCACTAAATTAAGATAATATATTAATTAGAGAGCATGTCAGGAGCTCTATTAGGTTGTCATTAGGAGTGGGAAGAGGAGTAGTTTCAACATAAGGAGAATTGAGAGCACAGCCATTAGGCTGAGAAGAATTAGGAGTATAAACCATTGACCTATGGGCTTGGGTGTCATACGACTTACCCAATTCAGGTCTCGGCTTAGGAGAACGGTAAACAGTCTTAGTGTAAGAGGTTTTAATGGGGGACGAATATGGAGAAGAAGTTGGAGTAATGCGTGGGGGTGATAAGAGAAAAGAAGAAGCTTGAGGTGAAAAAGTTTGGGAAGGGCCTGCTGCTACATTAGAGTAAAGTTTTTTAGGATGGGGAAACCTAACTGAAGCCTCCCGATAACTTAGATTCTCCTGTGACATGACCATTTTGATTGATTTCTGTCTCGAGTGTTCAGGGCACATGTCATCCGTAGCCTTATGGGTTCCTCCATTACACAAAATACATGTAACATGCGAGTCTGGGACTTTACAGCTATCACCAGGATGTGGTTGGGCACAACGATAACAGCGGGGGTTAGACCTGCATTGCGAGCTAATGTGGCCAAAACGCAAACAGTTACGGCATTGGATAGTGGGGAGATGATAGATTGTGACAGGCAGAGATGCATTATAACAGAAGACTTTCTCTGGGAGTACTTGGCCAGAGAAAGTAAGCACTACAGTTGTTGAGGGTGACCATATTACCATGTCCTCTTTTTTATTCTTAAAATTAAGTCTTCTAGCCCTAACAACTTCACCACAATTATGAGGGGTTTCCAAACCATTGACTAGCTCCTCAAGAGTCCAGTCAGTAGGTATATTCCTAACAACTCCCATGCGGGTTACATGGAAGCGTGGAATACTTGCAATATATTTATAGTCGCTTAATATGGGGTTGCTGACAAAATCGTTGGCATCTTTGAATGTCACAAAATCAATGGACATCCTGTTACGTCCCATAGATTTCACACTTCCTTGTACAATACCCTTAAAACCCTTGTTGTGAATAAACTGTGCAAACTTAAGAGAATTCAACGTAAGGCCCTGCTTTGGGTCCGCTTCCACTTTTGCAACAAACACAGTGAAAGGTGCTCTGTCGCTCTCACTATATAAAATCTTGGAGTCACTCTCAAAACCTGGCTTTGTATAGACAGACTGAATCGAGTTAGACGGCGGCTTATTTCTTTTAGCGTCAACCAGAATCTCAGATTCTCTGGGGCGCTTTCTAATTTCGGCTCTATTGAGACCATCGTCGGAGATCTGAGAGCAATCCATCAGTTCTAAATCTGGAGGTGATCCTCCTCCCCCGTCAGGGGGTTCTTCGGCACTCATTCCCTAAGGAAATGAGTGCCAAAATAGGTTAAAATACAGACCTTAACACGGGGTTCCTCCACCAGACAACACAAAACAACAGATAAAACACTAAAAACAGATTTTGTTATCAAAATAAGCTGTGAGGTTAAGAATCGCGTGCTTAATCTCACCTAGACAAAAGCAAAATCCCAACTTTTGCCTTTATAATATTAGTGTGATGAAGCTGGTGTCAGAATAGTGCTGGCAGGAAGCCATAGCAACTCCTTAGCTAGTAAAGATAGCACCATTGTGTTTGTGCTCATTGCCTATGCATTGCAATATTACATTTTGTGATTGTTATCAAAACATAATGTGACCGTTCTAAGTCTGTCTGTGCCTAATAACGTTTTTGTCTGTACAGGCACTTAAAACAGAAGGAATCAGATGCTCCGTCATTGGTTTGGCAGCAGAAGTAAGAATTTGTAAAAAGTTATGTCAAGATACTGGTGGAGACTATGGTGTAAGTGCAATTGTTTATTATTTAGAGTTTCTTAGTGACATGCTTTTAACCGATGCCTTGTGAAAGACTACAATTAAGATGGTATCATTAGTTCTTTCACAGCTCTACCACATATAATATAATACTAGCATACAGAAGCCTCATCCCATAGAAAGAAACCGTGCCGACGTAACTAGCTTTTTTCGTCTGATTAAACCGATTATTTTTGTCCATCAATCGCGTTCGGTTCCGTTCCACGGCGATAGATAGGTGGTGTTAGTAGCGACTTGCAAGTAAAAGTGTTTACTCGGTTCGTGAATATTTATTTCTTTGAATACAGTAAAGGTTTGTTTTATAGTATTTTTTTGCACGTTTTTACAGTTTCTTTGCACCAAAATGTTTTACAATGAAAATTTAAACAATCGAGTGGTATGTCTCAAAAATTTAAAACCGCGCCATCTATTGGCATCAAATTTAAATGATCCGTTCAAATAATCTTTGAAATGTGAATTAAGAGCCCAATATTCCATAAATTTGTGCTTTGTAGTGTTGATGAAACATGAACATACATTTTTTTTAATTTTACACACATTCAATAACAAATGCACCGAGTGACAAATGTATCGCGCCATCTCATCATCATCATCATTTCAGCCGAAAGACGTCCACTGCTGGACATAGGCCTCCCCCAGGCGTCGCCACATTGACCGATCCCGTGCGTCTCGCATCCAGCGCCTTCCCGCAACCTTAACCAGGTCATCGGTCCACCTAGTGGGAGGCCTTCCAACGTATCGTCTTCCAGTTCGCGGTCGCCACTCCAGAACTTTTCGGCCCCATCGGCCATCCGTTCTGCGAGCAATGTGCCCTGCCCACTGCCACTTAAGTTTGGCAATTCTTCGGGCTATGTCGGTAACTTTGGTTCTCCTGCGGATATCATCATTTCTGACGTGATCACGCAAGGAAATTCCGAGCATAGCCCTCTCCATTGCCCTTTGGGTGACTTTAAGCTTTCTGATAAGGCCCATTGTGAGCGACCACGTCTCGGTCCCATAGGTGATCACTGGCAACACACACTGGTCATAGACTTTTGTCTTGAGACTCTGCGGTAAATTGGACGAGAAGATACCACGCAACTTCCCGAACGCCGCCCAGCCGAGTCGGATTCGACGGTTGACCTCTTTCTCGAAGTTGGACCTACCCAACTGGACCGTTTGTCCCAGGTAAACATAATCGTCTACAACTTCAAGTGTAGAGTCTCCGATCTTGATAGGAGTGGGTGTTACATGGGCGTTCACCATGACCTTGGTTTTGTCCATGTTCATTTTAAGACCCACTCTTTCGGAAGCTCTACTAAGGTCATCGAGCATTTTACTGAGGCTCTCCATGGTCTCAGCCATGATCACTATGTCGTCGGCAAACCGAAGGTGAGTGATGTACTCGCCATTAACGTTGATGCCAAGCCCCTTCCAGTCCAGAACCTTGAAGACGTCCTCCAGCGCAGCAGTGAACAGTTTCGGAGAAATTACGTCTCCCTGTCTTACGCCGCGCTGGAGAAGGATAGGTTTCGAGGTCTGATCCTGAAGACGGACTGACATGGTGGCGTTTTTGTACAGACACTTCAACACCTCAATGTACCGGTAGTCGATCTGGCACCGTTGGAGAGACTGTAGTACAGCCCAAGTCTCGATCGAATCGAAGGCTTTCTCGTAGTCCACAAACGCTAAACAGAGAGGCAAGTTATACTCTTCGGTCTTCTGTATAACCTGCCGCAGCGTATGTATGTGGTCTACGGTGCTAAAGCCTTTTCGGAATCCGGCTTGTTCGGGAGGCTGGAAATCGTCAAACCTGCGCGCGAGACGATTCGTGATGACTCTTGAAAACAACTTGTAAACATGGCTAAGAAGCGAGATGGGCCTATAGTTCTTCAGCCGGGCATTGTCGCCCTTCTTGAAGAAGAGTACCACCACACCCCTGCACCATGCCTGTGGCGTTTTGCCCTCGAGTATGACGGAATCAAAAAGCTTCTGAAGGGCCTTGAGGACCGGTTTTCCACCCGCCTTCAGGAGTTCAGCCGTGATTCCGTCATCACCCGGCGCCTTGTTGTTTTTAAGCTGTTTCAGAGCCATCCTAATCTCGTACAGGCTGACGTCCGGGATATCTTCGGTATAGTGTCGGGTCAATCTAGCTCTTGGGTCGTTTGCTAGATTCGCAACGGGTTTACTGGTTGACGTGTACAACTGCCCATAGAAACTCTCGATCTCCCTCAGAAGCTCCGGTTTGGCGGATACAATCCTGCCATCATCGGTCTTCAGTTTCGTGAGCTGGCTCTGCCCAATAGACAGATCCCTTGAAAACACCTTGGAGCCTTTATTTCGCTCAATCGCGTCTTTAATACGCTCGGTATTAAAGCGGCGGAGGTCTCTTTTCAAGGATTTAGAGATGTGTCTATTGATCTGCCGGTATTTGCACGCCTCATCTGAAGACTGCAGGATCATCTCACGCCTCTCCTTCATAAGCTTGAGGGTATGATCAGAGAGCTTTTTGTTTCTATCTGTACGACGGGTCTTGAAAAACTTAGACCCGACCGTATGGACAGCTTCCACGAACCCGTCGCTGTATTCGTCCACGGAGCTCCCCAGGCACTCGAAACGATTCTGGAGTTCGAGCTGAAAGCTCTCGGGGTTTTGGACCTGGACCTGTGCTGGACGGAGCGTGGAATTCATCAGTCGAGACCTTTCAAGCTTAATATTAATGTTCAATGTGCCTCTTACCATGCGGTGATCGCTCCCGGTTTTTACCGAATTGATCACAGAGACATCATTGAACATTTGCTTCTTGGTTGACATGATGAAGTCGATCTCATTTTTTGTTGCACCATCGGGGCTCTGCCAGGTCCACTTCCTGTGTTCACGCTTTTTGAAGAAGGAGTTCATCATATAGAGGCCCTCCTTCTCCATAAAACTGGCCAGTAGGTGACCCCGGTGGTTCCGTCGTCCAACTCCAAATTGCCCCACTTGCAGCTCATCCTCGTCTCGTTTGCCCAGTTTCGCGTTGAAGTCCCCCATGACAACGGTGAAGTGAGTTTTGAAACCATGCATGGCTCTGGAGATATCCTCATACATGGTCTCTACCTCGTCGTCGGGGTGTGCCGAGGTTGGGGCGTAGACCTGTATGACCTTCAGCGAATATCTAGAGGATATTCTGAGTATAAGGTACGCCACCCTGGTCGACACACTCTCGATTTTCACCACGTTGTTCACAAGGGACCTGTGGACGATAAACCCGACACCACCTTGGGACTGCCGGTCACCCTCTCGGAAATAGAGCAGGTTACCGGATTTGAGGATTATCGAGTCCTCCCCCTCTCTTCGGACTTCAGATAACCCTATAATGCTCCATCGCAACCTGCTCAATTCCTCTTCGAGCTCGGTGATCTTCTCGTCGGTCCGAAGTGTGCGCGTGTTGTACGTTGCCAGGTCCAGTCGTCGGTGATTGTTGGGGTAGCCGGATCTCGTCCGGAGATTCTTAGCACCCCTTGCCATGCCGTAACCTCGACCGCTACCGTAGTCGAGGGTAGGCGGGCTGCCGGGCACTAGGGGCCATTTTTTATTTGTGCTATTCATAGGGGGGGTTTTGCCATAATCGCCACGCTTGGCAGGCGGATTGGCGATCGCCATCTAGTGCGCCATCTAGTGTGATTTATTTACCTCGTGGCTCTACATAGAGAACAATGTTATTGAAAATGTAATTAGCTTCATCTTTTTGACTGGAACTTATGTCTAATCCAGCCACTTTCACAAGACTGAAATAAGGGCACCCCGAAACCTACTAATTTATGTAGCTTGAATGAGCTGTAGTTACGTAGTAACTACCAGGCCCCTCAGAAAGTATTGCGAAAAAAAGTTTTTATATATGGGAGACTGGCCAGTTATAATGTTTTTCGAAAATATGATTATTTATAAGTAAAAATAAGTAAGTTCCAATTTCAAAATTTCCCTCCACATTTTTTGCGAGTTAATTCAAAGTATTGTGTCTCACTGAAATATGGATCTGCGCCGGGAACATTTTAGAGCTATGATTTTATACGATTTCAAGTGTCGCCTGAAACCGGATGAATCGTACGATAGACTTCAAATGGCATTCATGGATGAAGGCCCTTCCAAGGCAACCGTGTATCGTTGGTATAACGAATTCAAGCGCGGTCGACCAACTTTGGGGGATGACGAAAGAAGCGGTCGCCCTTTGACGGCTGTTACCGAAGAAAACGTGCTAGCAGTGAAAAATTTAATCCAAGACAATAGGCGAATTACATATCAGGAGATTCAACACATATTGAAGATTGGATCGGGAAGCGTTCACGAGATTCTACACAGCCATCTTCGCGTGAGGAGGATAGTATCACGCTGGGTGCCGCACAACCTCACCGATGCTCAGAAGCAGGCCCGGGTGGAATGGTGCCGTGATATGCTTAACAAATTTGAAGCAGGCTCGTCTCGGCGTGTTTACGACATCGTTACAGGTGATGAGTCCTGGATTTATCAATACGACCCAGAAACCAAGCGCCAGTCGACTGTTTGGGTGTTTCAAAATGAGCCAACGCCTACCAAAGTGAAGCGATCTAGAAGCGGGGGTAAGATTTTGATCGCTAGCTTTTTTAATTTGACTGGCCACTTGGTATCAATTCCCTTACGGGATCAAAGAAGCATTAATGCCGAATGGTATACTACCAAATGTTTGCCAGAAGTTTTCTCTGTTATAAGCAACAAGCGACCAAACACAGGGCTCCGCGGGCTACTGCTCCACCACGACAATGCACCTGCGCACACCGCACTCAAAACGAGGGACTTCCTGGACAGCACGCCAGTCAAACTCCTGGGTCACCCTCCTTACAGCCCTGATCTAGCACCGTGTGACTTCTTTTTATTACCAAAAATAAAAAATCAGCTCAAAGGGATACAATTTTCGTCGCCGGAAGATGCGCTGGCTGCGTTCGAGCAGGCTGTAAACGAGGTGTCTGCGGCGGACTGGAAAAAGTGTTTTGAAAACTGGTTTAGGCGCATGAATCTTTGTATAGAGGCTGGTGGAAAGTACTTTGAAAAGATTTAATAAAAATATATGTACGTATAGAACAATTTTTTTTAGTTTCGCAAAACTTTCTGAGTGTCCCACGTATTTAGTAATCTGTAGAGTTGCCGCGAATAGTGTTTATAGCGAATAGTCGAATACCGATTAATCGCCATTCACTTTGGCGAATAGTCGAATAACTCGGCATTACTATTCGACATAAAAAAAAACATTAAACACATTAAAAATATTTCTAATTTCTTCTAAGGTTGTGAGAAAAAAAAGAAAACGAAACCGACTTGCTCCAGAACGTGCAGAAAAAAATGTTTTTTTTGCACCACAATCTGCCTCTGTTGGATTTTAAATATTAATTAAAAAGCCTTACTAATTTAATTTCATGAATATGATAGCCACAGGCACATATTACAGATAATAATTGATATTGTGTATAGTTTTATTAAGGAAAATAATTTTAAAAAATATTATTTTTAACTCATTAGTTCTTTTGTTCGTTAAAAGTTTATTTTCGACGACTATTCGCCGAATGCCGAATAATACAAGCTATTATTCGGTATTCGACGAATATCAAAAAAATTACGAGTAATGTCGGCATTACTCGTAATTTTTATCGTAATCGGCATTACTCGTAATACCGAATAATAGCGAGTATTCGCGGCAACTCTAGTAATCTGTGCTGTAGTGTGAGGCAGTCGCTCCATAATGTCAACGTAAGATCACGAACCATCATCAACCTATTGCTAAATGTCATACGACAGATTGCATTAAGGAGATAAAAAAAAAAACTTTTGAATTACTGGCTTGACAATTCAAAAGTGCCTGTAAACAGTGTAATTGTTAATTTAAATTAATCCTATGAGTTGTCCATACTGTAATCATGTGCCATACAAGTCAAGCTAACAGTTAGCAGCTGCACTGCATTATCTACAGTACTTAATTTGCTTGACATTCAATTTTTTTCATTAATTGACCTACTATAATTACAGCGGTCATTGCGGTCTGTTGTTTAAAAATAATAAGACCGTCGCGCCCGTGTGCTTTAAAGCCACTTACCATTATAATGAAGAAGAAGAAGAAAAGTAATTCAAGCAATCACAGCAGATAACGCGTGCTTGACATTAATTCTGCGATAATTTAAAGGTGGGAAACTCGGGGTAAATTACGTACTGAAGTATCACAAGTAAATTATATTGTACTGTTTACATATTAAGGTCTACACAAAATAGTGCGGCGGTCCGGATCAAGACCGCGGACCGCTATTTGGTGACTGGTGACTCTGTAGTACAGAGTCTGTACCATAAGATTTGATATTTTACAATGCATGTCCTCGAAAAGAGCGGTTTTCCAAGCAGCCAAACTGTGCGGAAAGTGTCACTTTTTTTCACTAGTGCTTTTTACTTTCCTGTATTTTCTTAATTTTTAACTCCAACGTCAGCCCGACGCATAGAGTTTTTATTATTTGAGAAAAGTTAAAAAAATTAGTTATGTACAGATTATCATTCATATAAAAGGTGGAATAAAACTTATAATTCATTTTAGGCGTTTTTAATTACTCTAGATTTAGATTTGGATCAATAAATTAATTTAAAATATTAATTAAATATGTTTGGCAGAACGTATATTTTGCTCGTGCCTTATTGCGTTACGATGTGACAGCTATTTTCACATGCGCATTAGATATGCCCGAGGAACTATTAGTTAATCTGTGGATATGCTGAACGCGTTTGAAAAAGGCCGCCATTTTATTAATTTCATTTTATTAATTTATTTATTTCCTCGCACAATGCATAGTAAAATGTTATATGATACACGTACGTAAGATGATTTCCGACTCGTGTCGATTTACCCACTCACTCGCTTCGCTCGCTCGTGAATAAAAATGCCACTCATCGGAAATCACCTACCTTCCGCACTTGTAGCATAAATAACTATATCTGGGACGCCTCACAGTGACAGTGGTAAAGAAAAACATTATTTATACCATTCCCCCTCTAAAAAGCTTATTTTATTCACTGAAAACAGTGAATAAAAAGCACTTTTAATCACTGTTTTGGTGTTTGAATTTGGAACACACCATTGTACTAGACGTCCATCTCAAAGCTATGTAACCTCCTTGCGCCTCCTTGCGCAAATAATACTCGATACACAAACTCCTTCTTCGATTTTAATTTTGAGTTTGTTATTTAGGATTTTAATCATGGTTTTGATTTTAATCTAAGATATTTATTGAATACTTGTTTGGATTGTAATTGCAATGGTATTTAATTAATTATAATTATGTCACGTAACGGAGGTGGTTACTGGTCTCTGAAACACAGGTGCTGTTACCTAGCTCAGGGGTCAGGGTTTCACATTTTATATAAATTTTGAAGAATAAACCATTTATTTATTCATTTACGCTCGGGCACCAACATAACACTCGTGCATTAATAACTCACTTTGCGCTCGATGCAATAATCTACTATTTCTACTAACACTAATGGATAGACAATTTAATAACGAACATTTTGTAACATTTTTTTCAACAGAACTAAATTTGATTTGTAAAGATTTTATTCTAAAATCTGGGCGTATTCACTACTGTAACTCATGCACCACCAGTGTGCCGCTAGGGTACTACGAATGCTCAAGGTTTTTTGGTCAGGGTACGGCCTTAATATAAGTCTGTAATCGCCAACCTGCCGTGAGCAAGCGTGCTGATTAAAACTCATGCCTTCTCCGTAGTTAGAAGAGGCCTTTGCGATACCTACCATGGGACAGCATTCCAGGCTGGTGATATAAGTTGTAAAACACGGTCAAAAATAACTGTACACATCGACGGTCACGACCCCACTCCCTCCAACCCGCGCGGCGCCCCGCGTTCTCCTTGTGCGCCAATAGCGAGAGCCGAACGTCACAGTGACGTCACAGCGCCAAGTGCACAGTTATTTTGATCGCTTAGTAATGGTAAGTGGTAACCCCCAGGTTGTACTCGATGACGTCCACTACCGCACGTTACTGCTGGACTCCACAAGTCCTCCGCCGCGAGCGCGGGCGCTGGACGCCGGCCTCGTCAAGATGGGCTTCCCTCACTCTGCGCCGCAGATCAACCAGACGGACCAAGGGACCAATGCTGATCCACCCATCACTGTTTGCATGTGGTGAGCTTAATATGTACTTGTTTAACATAATATGTATAATATAGAGTTATTTTATGTTTATGTATAATACTCACAGCGGATCTTTGTATATATGAATTGGCTGTAAGACGCTGCGCAGTAGCTATTTTTGTGTCAATGTTGAAGATGAGATAGCATTGTAGGTATAACTGTTTCTTTTACTCGCTTACGTTTGTCGCATCGTTCTGTCTCGCTTATTCTATGCAGTATACTCGATGACAAACTGTTTCTTGCGCAATGGTTGGCAGAGCCAACTTCAGAGACACAAAGATCCGCTGTGACTACTAGATATGTTTGTAAAAATAAATGTCTGAAATTAATTACTGATATGATTACAAAAAATCTTACACTAAGAATGCCAAACTAATTGCTGAGCGTTCAAATACTTTTTATATTGGTTCCTGTGAGTGGGCGAGGCCACGGCAGCAATCCAGTGGGAAGAAACTAATTAATAAAAAAATCAGGCAGATATTATATACTGCTGTATTCTGTTTTTACCCGACTGCCGAATGAGGGTAATGTGTTTATCAGTCTATGTATGTATGGGTGTATGTGTTTGTTCCTATATGGCGTTCCAGAGACCAAACGCTTTGGCCGATTTTGATGATTCATACGTCAATCGATTCGTGTTAACCTTGCGAGTGTCATAGACTACATTAAAATTGGACAATAGAAAAATGACGGATTTTGGGCGACATATTGTGGGGGCCCAAATTTTTTTTCTTCCAAACCCATCGTGTGGGGTATCAAAATAAAGGGTTTTAAGTGGTGATTTCAAAAATATACAATACTTATATGTTTAAATGTATCTAATTCGAAAAAAAACTTAACTAAAAAGTTATAAATAAAAAAAGTAAAATCAAAAAACCCGCTTGCTTCAAAAGCGAACTAAAAAGTCTTAAACAAGGAAAACATCATGCTGTGCAGGAGGAGGAAACATCTGGTTTTGGTCAGCCAGCTCGCGCCTATGTATCCTCCGACCGCACAGCATGTTTTTTTCCTTGTTTACGGCTTTTTAGTTCGCTTTTGAAGCAGTCGGGATTTTAGATTTTTTGATTTAACTTTTTTTTTTATTAATATAACTTAATTTATATTATTTGTTCAGTCATTTAGAGGATGGCGAAGGTGTTGGTGGGGAAGGTCACCTGTGTCCGCAGTGTCGCAGCAAGTACTGCTCGCTGCCCGCTCAGTGTCGCACCTGTGGACTTACGCTAGCTTCAGCACCACATCTAGCCAGGTATTATATTACCCTCTTACTAAACGTGTTTCCTTTAACATTTATTTCCCTGCAGTTTACCGTACAATACATCCAGTTTCACTCCTGTCTGAAGTATTTTTTTATGACTATACTAAAAGTGATTAATGCAAGTAACTTCTCTGTATGAGATGAGGCCTTTGCCCTGCAGTGCGGCAGTAACAGGCTGGTATTATTATTATATTATTCTCTAAGTAATAAAATTTAAGGCCGTAAAATACGCTTCATTTCACTTCATAAGGGATTTAATACCCACAATGTATTATTGCATTTCTGAAAATTCATCATCTGGCTAGCCTTTTCCCAATTGTTTTTTGGGGTCGGCTTCCAGTCTTACCTGATTCAGCTGGGTACCAGTGTTTTACATGGAGCGGACTGCCTATCTGACCTCCACAACCCAGTAACTGGGTAACACGGTACCCCTTGGCAAGACTGGTGTCAGATCTCAAGCTTCTGACTACCCGTAACGACTGTCAAAGATCTTCAAATGACAGCCGGGACCAACGGATTAACGTGCTTTCCGAGACACGGTGGAAACTCGGTATGTTGAAATGGTCACCCATCCACAAACCGACCTCGGCAAGCGTTAAAACCCGACTACTTGAAAAGCGAACTAAAAGATCTAAATAAGAAGAAAATCTTGCTGTGCAGTCGGAGGATACTTATTCGCGAGCTAGCTGACCAAAACCAGATGTATACCACTCGATAGGTTTCGATGAAAAAATATTAAAACCCCTACAATATGGCGCCCAAAAGCCGCCATATTTCTTATTTTTGAACACATCTAAGAACACTTGGGCGTCCAAGACCTATCTAACGATGTCTTAATTATAAAAATCCGTCAAGTGGTTTGAAAGATACGAAGTATTAAAGAATATTACATACAAACATAAACAACAATAGTGACATTGAAATTGTAATCTGGCAATATTTTATTATTTTTTTATTATTAATAAACATAGAACAAGATACGCGCGAAAAACATAACCCTTTCTTGCAGCCGGATAAAAATCTGCAGAGGTTCTTTTTACGCAATAATAAAATTAAAACTTAGAGCTGTGATTCTTTTGACAGTGTTTAGACCAACTCAAAAACTACCAAAATACCTGTAACAGACGAGTATTCCTAAACATTTTGAAGAATTTTAGGAAATGCAATAAAAACTTGTCAAATTATAACTGGCGATTTTACCCCTTATGTGGGGTGTTTTTGTAGATAAAAAACTAACTGTATTTTACGGCCTTAAAGTTTTATTACTACAAGTCCGGACACATTGAATGAGTATTTCTCGAATGTATCATTTAGTAACCTACAGACTGCTGGTAATACATTCGTGAAACCCTGCAGTCCACGTATTATGGTAGATGTAGGTGCATTCTGTCGCTTTAAATAAACCTTTATACCTACATTTTCTATAAATATTTCGTATTTATTTTTCTAGATCATACCACCATCTGTTCCCTGTCGAACCATATGAAGAATTGCCAAACGAGGGACAAACACAATACTGTTTTGCTTGTCTGAGGAACTTCACAGATACTGATAAACAGGTGAGATATCATATTTTTTGTATTGTTCACAAAACTAGCGGCATCTGCCAAAATTCGTAACAGTTTGTCAGTGTTTCTTTTCTTTTTGGTCTTCGGTTTATAAATTAAAGGTTAATTTTTAGTTTCCATTAAACTCCATCAATCTATATAAATATAACACAAAAAAATGTTTCTACCTATGTCTGTTATACACTTTGAAACCATCCAACCGATGTCCCCAAACCGGTTTCATTAGAAAGGCAATAGTGCGAAGATGGTTTTAGACCAATAAAACAAAGAAAAAACTATTTAAACCTCCGATAGCTCCTAAACGGATAAACCGATTTTGATTTCGTTTTTTTGAGTCGTTATTAAAAAAAATGGTTCATTTAAATGCCACTAGATGGCGCGATATGCATCAATTTGTTATTGAATTGTAAGTAAAATTATCATTTTCTAGAATTGATCATAAAATTGTATATTTTTTTTAATCATCTCTCCTAAGCACAACATTATGGAATATTGGGCTCTCTATTCAGATTTCAAAGATTATTTGAACAGATCATTTAAAATTGATTCCAATAGATGGCGCTTTTAAATTTCTGAGGCACGCCGCTCGATTTTTAAATTAGTTTACAATGCATGTCCTCGAAAAGAGCGGTTTTCCAAGCAGCCAAACTGTGCGGAAAGTGTCACTTTTTTTCACTAGTGCTTTTTACTTTCCTGTATTTTTTTAATTTTCAACTCCAACGTCAGCCCGACGCATAGAGTTTTATTATTTGAGAAAAGTTTTAAAATTAGTTATGTACAGAATATCATTCTTAAAAAAGGTAAAATAAAACTAATACTTTATTTTAGGCGTTTTTATTTACTCTAGATTTAGATTTTGATCAATAAATTATTTTTAAATATTCATTAAATATGTTTGGCAGGACGTATATTTTGCTCGTGCCTTATTGCGTTACGATGTGACAGCTATTCGCGCATGCGCAGTAGATATGCCCGAGGAACTATTAGTTAATCTGTGGATTTGCTGAACGCGCTTGAATAAGCCCGCCATTTTATTTATTTCATTTTTATTAATTTTTTTATTTCTTCGCACAATGCATAGTAAAATGTTGTATGATACACGTACGTAAGATGATTTCCGACTCGTGTCGATTTATCCACTCACTCGCTTCGCTCGCTCGTGAATAAAAATGCCACTCATCGGAAATCACCTACCTGCCGCACTTGTAGCATAAATAAGTATTCTAACACTTTTCGGTACGATGAAACTGTAAAAACGTGAAAAAAATACTATAAAACAAATCGTCACTTTAAATAAAGAAAACCGGCCAAGTGCGAGTCGGACTCGCGCACGAAGGGTTCCGTACTTGGTAAATTGCGGTTTACGATTTATGACGTATTAAAAAAAAACTACTTACTAGATCTCGTTCAAACCAATTTTCGGTGGTAGTTTACATGGTAATGTACATCATATATTTTTTTTAGTTTTATCATTCTCTTATTTTAGAAGTTACGGGGGGGGGGGGGGACACATTTTACCACTTTGGAAGTGTCTCTCGCGCAAACTATTCAGTTTAGAAAAAAAATATATTACAAACCTCAATATCATTTTTGAAGACCTATCCATAGATACCCCACACGTATGGGTTTGATGGAAAATAAAAAAATAGTTTCAGTTTCAAGTATAGGGACCCCCAAAATTTATTGTTTTTTTTCTATTTTAGAGTGAAAATCGTAATGCGGTTCACAGAATACATCTACTTACCAAGTTTCAACAGCATAGTTCTTATAGTTTCGGAAAAAAGTGGCTGTGACATACGGACGGACAGACAGACAGACAGACAGACAGACAGACAGGCATGACGAATCTATAAGGGTTCCGTATATTGCCATTTGGCTACGGAACCCTAAAAATGGTCACGAACCGAGAAAACCTTTTTACTTGCAAGTCGCTAACACCAGACAAAATTTTGTACCGAAATTTTTTTAGGAACTTGAATTTGGTGGTAATGTTTTATTTAGATTATTATTACGAATATTTTACTAAAAAATACCAATATATTGAAAACTCTGATTTTTCTTTGAAATTCCTTAAATTTTTCCTATAACATCCAACTTAATTATGAGGTTTGGTACGGAACCCTAAATGTGCGAAGTCCGACACGCACTTGGCCGGTTTTCATATGATCCGGTCTCTACATATCACCAACTCATTAGAAGTCAAAATTGGTTAAATTACGGCTTTAAAACGGGCGCACGGTTGGCGCAGTGGTTGAGCGATTGACGTCTGCGCTGCGTGTCGCGGGTTCGATTCCCGCACGGAACAAATATTTGTATGACCTACAGATAGTTGTTCCGGCTCTGGGTGTTGTGTATGTGAGTTTATATGTTTGTAAACGCATCCACGATACAGGAAGAAATTCCTAGTATGGGGCAATGTTTTTAAAAAAAATAAAAAGGCATTATTTAATAAAGATGTTACAAATGCAGTATAGTTAAGTATTATGTTTTGGCAATAAAAGAGACTGAGACTAAGGTCTTTTTTCTCAGAGTAGAAAAAAGAAGAAGAAGAAGAGAAGAGAAGTAGAAGTTAGATAGGAAACACCACAGAACAAAAAAAAGTTTAAACCAATTTACAGAAATAGTTATGATTTTTCTCATATCGCCAGGTGTATCGCTGCACGCGTTGTCTCGAGTTCTATTGCTGGGAGTGCGAGAGTATGGTCTCCACCACCCTGCACGTCTGTCCTGGCTGTTCGTCGCGACCGCACCTCTACCAACGACTGCCCGAATCTTCGTGACTTATCATCAACCATAGAGTACGACTGTCTACAGTACCTGGCCGGGATGACATATCGATTTAGAAAAAGAAGCAGCTTTGTAGTTTGTCTCTGCCGCTCATACCTGTCTGACAGTTTCTTGTTAAAACTTGATGTGTTACAGTAACACTTGGGTATTGTACTATATAAGATACATATTATATTTGTGATGTTGTATCGGTATGAACTGATTTTATGTATATATAGTACATACAAGTAAACAGACAGAATGTAGGATTTTGTATGTATGTATAGTGTGAACTTTGATTAATTATATAATTTTACGGTTAATAACTTTGTTTTCTTTATTCAGATTTAAAATATCCTATTTAGAAAAATAAGCTCATGGTCACAACAAATTCAACAATTTGTTAGTACACAAATAAAAAACAACAACATTTATTTAAATGGTTTATTCATATCACAATTTGGAATTTTCTATGTGGCAATAGAAAATAACTGCTGGAGAGGAATTATGGTCGCACATCCGACTGAATGTTCTAAGTTTATTAAAAAGTCATAATTCGAAGTTTAGCTGTCGTCTATTTCCTCCTCTAATATTGGAAAAAAAAAAACAGGGGCCCAGTTTATATCTTTTTTTTCAGTTTATGAAATTTCTTTTAAATTGTTCGAATATTGTAGAAGGAGATAAGCGAGAGCCAAACCTCGAATTACGACTTTTTAATTAGGAAATTCAGTCGGATGTCTTCGACCACATTTCCTCTTAAAACTAACAACTTACATGGTTTTATTCTATCAAGTTACTTTGTAATATTATTTCACTGACGTGTACGCTTCGTTTAAATTAAGAATACAGTACTCTCCAAACTTCTTGGCCGTCTTGAAGTTGGGTTTTTGATGCGCAAGGCACGGCTCGGTGCTGTTTTTGTATGAGATTTACAACTGGGCAGCCTTTGTAGCTAACTTCAGGGCGGCCAAGAAGGTTGGCGAGAGCTGTACTAAACGATTACTTTGCATAATGCAAACACAAGCAAGCAAATATCATGTTTAGTAACATTACAGCTTGGTAAAAAAGATTGGACAGAATTAGACGATATAGCGAAGCTTTATTTTAAAGAAGGCTTTCCAGTTACCGAATCTCCCTGTAATTCAATTAGCGCTTCATCTACTAAGTCTGTAGTTAGGATAGCCCATTGTGAGCGACCACATCTTAGAGCCATAGGTCATAACTGGCAACACACACTGTTCATAGACTTTCGTCTTGAGACACTGTGGTAAGTTGAAGATCATGTAGGTAGGTTCATGATAACAAGAAACTTCTCTAGACTTTTTGGCCAAGCTGTAAAATGCGATCAACACGCACGCAGATGTCACATTATCGTCCCTTGCATGAAATCGCGACTCGAACAAAACATTGAAACAACTGCAATCGTCACAAATGGATTTTAAATAGCTTTCTTGCGTCACACATTGTACATTGAAAACGTTACAATATACTTATAGTAATAAATACCTTGTCATACATTGATAAGTACATAAATACTTTATTTCTATTCCTAAATATACGTTTGCGAGTACTACATCTCTTAAGTGGTCATTTACATAAATCACAGATAAAAATCTCTCTTAACGGTATTTGATACCAACAGCTGTTGTTTTTGGTTTTACTTCATATTTATAAAAATATTTTAAAAGGTATTCGTCTTGTATACGGTTAACCGTGTTTAGTGAGATTTACTTACAACTATAGTGATTGATTTTGTTATTGTATTTGTTTATTTGAGATACGTTTAGTTCGCGCCTCTCAGGCACGTTTTGTTTTCTTATTTTAGATATATTGAAATATCACTTTTCGTGTTGTTCTACCTACGTGTAACAGTAGCATTTAACAGTAATTTTACATAATGATAAAAATATAGTTTCTTTTATACCCAGTTTCTCATGAACATTGAATTATAGTTAATAATTTGCGGCTCGTCAAACAGTTGTCCGTCCAATAAAGGCAACTGTTTACTGTAGTGAATGCTAAGGAAATTATTATTTTATCACAGAATACATGCCAGCTCCTTTTATTTTGAGGTATCGGTCGAGATTTAGACATTTTATTTTCTACGATATAGTAAGATTAGCATACTTGCATACAGTTGTATCCAACGCCTTTTCTTATGAAGCTAGTATAGTTGGACACGTGCTTAAGTACAACATTATTTCAACAAGTTCCTTCAGACCCTTCGGATTTCTGTGGTCGTTTTCTTGCGTCCAATCCACAATATGTTAGGTTTTTGGTAATACTGTTCTATTTGTAGAAGAGACTTGCCCTTTGTTTCTGGTAGTAGGAGGTATAGAACTACGGTAGCGAGTAGGGAAGAGGCGCCAAAGAGTCCGAAGACTCCAGCGATGCCGATAGCGTTTTTCATGACGGGGTAAAGTTTGGTGAATCCGAAGAGGACGGAGTTAAAGAGGCAGAAGATGTAGCCTCCGCACAGACCTCGTACTTTGGTTGGTAGCAGTTCTCCAATCATGAGTCCTGGTAGTAGGAAGAATCCGAGGGTGTTGAAGGCGACGTAGCTGAGGATGAGGGCGGGAGGCGTGAGGCCAGAGCCGGGGCCCTGCGCCAGCAGCCCGGCCAGCGCCAGCGTGCACAGCGCCGTGCCCAGCCCCGACACCAGCACCAGCGCGCGCCGCGTGATGCGCAGCAGCAAGATGCACGCCAGCACTGTGACCGCGAGCCTCACCAGCGCACTCGCGTTAGCTGCCATCTGTCGAAAATATGGTGTCGAGATTAGTAAATTGTTTTACTGTTTTGTCAGCGTCTGCTCCATAACCTAACTGTTACTGTGCTAGGTAGTGATATCGATTCTGTTAAAACTAGTAAAATACTAAAGAGAAAAATAAAAAAACTGTTTAGCAAAAAATACTACCGACTTCCAAATAAAAAACTACAAAGTGAAAAATAACTTTATTTTTGGAAGTCGGGTTCTTGCTTTTTTCCCATTTTTTTGCGATATGGACACCGACTTCCAAAAATAAAGTTATTTTTCACTTTGGAGTTTTTAGTTGTACCTACCTAAAATGGGCACCTATAACGCCAGAATAGATTACCCGAATAACATGAAACATGAACATAACCGGTGAAATGAGAAATCTGTGTACCCTTTTAGAGCGTACTAGCGTGATGTTACGTTATGAAATGGTATAAACACTAAACAGATATGCGATTGCATCAATCCCGAATGATTTGCCGTTAGTTATTGAAGAGTTCTGTTGTATATCTCCGAAGTTCTTCATCAGATCTTCACCAAACTAAAATGGGACCAATTTAGAAACATAATCTTTCAAACAAAAAAAGAATTTTCAAAATCAGTTCACAATTGACGGAGATATCGGTGAACATACATACAAAAAAAAAACATACAAGAAGTCTAACATAGAACCTCCTCCGTTTTGGTAAGTCGGTTAATAAAATGATAGGTCTGGCGAAAGTTCTTTAGTTCGATTACAATCCCACCAGAAAAGCGCCAAGGCAATGAAGCTCGACGAAGTCTCGGAGAATGAATTTAACTGTCTTGGATCCCGCAACGAAATTAATCAGGAAAGAATAACGGAGGAGTAGCAAAGTCCATATATATATAGTCCATATCAAGCAAGAGACAGAACTAACAAGGCCAATAGGCACAAAGGGTAGTTTACAACTGGGATAGTTGCCTAGCACTACGGATAAAAATTTACATAAATATTAATGCGTCTTAACATTGTGAGCTGCTATATTTGTTTCCAATAATAGGTATAGCAAAAACGCTTGAACGCACGGAAAGGAGAACGGTCGGAGGTCGGTCAGTCGACGACATACTCACAGTAGGTTGCAGAGAGCCACCGGAGTCCTTAACAATGTCCACAGCATAGAAGATAACCACATAACTGCCGGACAAGATCTGCAGTATGTTGAACGCGTTGATGAGCAGCAGTGGTTTCAGCACTGGCGCTCGTGTGACGGTCTCTAGGAAATTTATCTTCTCTTCACCCCTTGCCTTCTCTTTCTCCCGAGCTGATATCAACTCATGAAGCTCACGTTGGGCCTGGGGACAAACGGAGTTTATTAGCTAAGTAAATAGAAAAATATATCTTTTATAAAATTAAATGGAGCTTTAGCTATCGCTGGATCAATATCGCACTAATAATATAAAGGCAAAAGTTTGTGAGTGTGTTTTTTACTTCTTCACGCTAGAAAAGCTGAACGGATCTGGATGAAATTTGGCACAGAGATAGATTATAATCAGGAATAGCATAGGATACTTTTTATCTCGGGAATATGTTCTCTCGGGATAGTTTTCGAGTTTCACGCGGGCGAAACCGCTGGCAGAAGCTAGTCATCTCTAAAAGTTCACTTATCTTGTATCGTAAGGATGGCTTATCTTTTCATTAACATTATCTGATGTTACTAAGTACCAACCAATCAATTTGTTTATCAAACCCCTCACTTCTAAATTAGAAACACAAAACCTAGCAATATAATTAACAGCTTTCGACGTAACATGTTTCCACTATGCGTTTATTGCCTGAATTTGTTTGTGTCGCGCATGTTCGAGAAAATGACATATCAATTTGTCGCGTGCCTCCTTCCTTGTTGAGCTCATTAAGAGGCCAGTTTACTGGCAATGGCAACGACGATACAATAACAATATAGCGAGATACAAACATACATACAAGTAGGCATAGCATGCTTCAAAACAGCTGTGGTCATTAATTTAGATGAGTTGCTTGACGACGACCGCGATTGTTCGAGAACTGAGATGTGATAGCGAGAAATAAAATGCCTTGGAGGGTACGCAATGCCCGATCTAGTAATTTTGTCGCTCCGGGCATATACATTATTTGCCGCTCTTTAAAATGACGCCATAAAAGGAGATAAATGTCAGATCGGATACAGCCGCTTTTTTGTCAACTTCGAGCGAAGTGAAAACGATGTGAGCTCGAAAGTTTCACCTAAGAATTTTCGCAACATTATGAATTTTATGCTATTTAACGGTGGGTTTACAACAAGAACCAATAATATTCGACAGCGAAACAAGCTTGAAAATTTGAGCACCAAACTACGAATAAATTGAGTTTTTTGATGAAATGACAAGGGCTGTTAGTTCAGTATGGCCACCCCTCGTTTATGCTGCTCTGAGCATTTTCCCGGCTGGCCCCCCCTAGATCCGGCCCTGAGTGTACCGGTTGTTGTGTTTATGTGAGCATTAGGTACCTGTTTGTGCGTAGCTAGTTATTATACTTACCAATTAGCATGAAGGTGAATGTGAAAACTATAAAAGAAATATATAATGGTGATGAGGTAACTAATAGTAAAAGAAGTGTTATCAATAGCACTACCTATTTATGAAGCGCGATCCATAACGCTACTTTACTACCTAATTTGCAATACAAATAATTTGTCACAGAAGTAGTGTTTTAAATTTAAAAAAAAAAATCGCGTCGCTGTCGTATCCAGTTAGTTAATGTGTCGTAGTGTAGCGTGTAGCTCATCATCATTAGCCTTTTATTGTTCCCTCTGCTAGGACACAGACCACCACTCTGTGAGAGAGGGAATAGGCCGTAATCCACCACGCGGGCCAGTGCGGGTTGGTGGATGTCACATAATGTCTTTGATCTTTTGGTTCTAAGACATGCCGGTTTCCTCACGATGTTTTCCTCCACCGTTTTTAGAGCAGTGGTGATGAAATATAAATTCACACAAAGTAATGCGCCTGCATTTTTTTTACGCCACTGGCGTAACACGCCTCTAAACAGGTACAAAACTAATATAAGTAATAAACTAATATTTATGTTAACATAAATGTTAGTTTGTCGTAGTATGTCACGTCACGGTGTCAAGAGCACGTAATCACTAAAATCTTATTCGAATCGAATAAAATAGTCTTTTCAGAACGTGTCTTGAGTTACAATTGACTAAGGAAAATTTTATTTGCTGAAAAATAAGTTCTAATTTTGTTTTGAAAGCGAAGCAACTACGCCCTACGGGTTCGTAGCATAGGGTCGTAGCACAGTGCAAGCTCCCGGCTCACGCCATCTCGTAGCGCAGTACTAAGGGCCGTAGCAAAGGGCTTTTCGTAGGCCTTTCCCTTTTGCTACGAAAATATACGTAGGTTGACGTAGACCTAGGACGGGTATCACATACTTAAATTATATTAAACTAGCTTTTCTTGCGGCTTCGCTCCTGGCCTTTTTTTTTTTTTTTTGGGTGGGAAATCGTCCAATGACGTCCCCCGCTCTGGGTGAAGCGGGAGGGCATGTCAGACTTTTACTGACTAAAACCCAACCGTGTTCCTTCAGTTGCTTGCGCTAAGGCCGCGGTAACTCTCTTTCAAATTTATCCGCGACCCAGACAGGCATCGGCCCTAGCGGACCCCGTCAACATTTCTGACATCTCTTTGAGGTGCGCGTGGAACACTACGCGCCGTCGACTCGGGCCTGGTCCATATCGGACGACGAGCTACCCATTACTCGCCGTCCGCAAGCCCGCGCCTACGGTGGCCAGGAATCGGCTTGCGACTCCCGACGCCCGGGGCGTCTCCTGCGGTTCGCTCCTGGCCTACCTATCGTAGAATCCGTGAGTTTTTAGCGATAAAAAGTAAAATTATTCAGCAGATTGTAACTACTGAGTTGTCAGGCTGAATAATCAAATGCATATTCAAAATTGTAACAGTGATTCACGGTGCTCAAGGATTCAGTGCGCTTGTCGAAACCAATTGGAGATTATGTTCAATTGTTCTACAGGATGTTTATGTGTGTAGCGGTTTCGGATGAATGGTTTAGCTTTTTTATAGTTCGATAGAAATAACTGATATCATTGTAACGGTTGGGTTAGACCGAAAACTCTATTTTTGTGGTATTAGCATCATTAGTAGGTATTTCTTTAAATAATATTTTTGAACCTTATTTATTTGAAAAAAAGTCCGGCCAAGTGCGAGTCGAACACGTGCACGAAGGGTTCCGTACCATTATAATAATAAATAATAATAATAATAATAAAAATCTTTATTTATCTCGACATCAAAATACAGTGACTATCATAATACTTAACCTTATATGGAGAAGGGTGTCTGAGATAGGTAAGGCCCTGTGTTACAGATCACCCATTTTACATAGAGGAATAATTAACCATGAAATAATTTACGTGTAGTCTTTACAAAATCGAAATTTAAGATTAAAGAAGAATACAATTAAATTAAATTAAATGAAAATTAAGTTTAAAGAGAATTAAAATAAAATCAATGATAAATAAAATTTAAAAATTCAGCGAAAAATATACAAAAGAAGTATCTTATTCCCTGAAAAGTATGTAGGTACCTACAAACAATAATTAGGTACCTATGTAACTAATGAGAATGGAGAAATGAGAAGGATATGTGCATAAGTGATTGTATAAGTGTAATGTGAGGGTGTAAATGTGTGAGTGTAAGAGTGTGAGTGTTAATGTGCGTGTATGAGTTTATGACACTGGTTTTAAAATAATTTCCGTGGAAATGTAGTCAAGGTTTAACAGCCAATTCCTTAATTTCCTTTTACAAACCTCTTTCGTATGCTTGTATAGAAATAGTTTATTATTCATAGAGTTGTACAGAAAAGTACCAAGAAAGCAGAAAAACCGTTGAGAGAAACTTGTGTTGTAACGGATGATTGGACAAATATTGGTTGATCTTCTGTTTTGTGTTAGGAGATCGGGATCTAGGGGTAGTTCAGCGTGTTTTTTTAATACCGTCATGATAATGAATAATTGCCGGACTGTAAGTACCTGGCAGTGTTGATAAAGTTCAGAAGTTGGGTATAGAATTGGGAAAAAGCAACTAACTTTTAATACTGCTCTTTGGGCTCTTTCTAGATTGATCATGTATGATTTAGAGGAACCGCCCCATGTGGTAATGCAATATGATATAAGTGATTGGCATAATGCGAAGTAAACTTTCTTAAGAACTGATGAATTGGAAATATGTCGTAGGTTTTTAAATATATAAATTAATTTGCGTATACGTTTAACGAGGGATTCTATATGTTGCTGGAAGCTGAGTCTGGAATCTATAATTATACCAAGATACTTAATGGAACTAGTTTTAACCAAGCCAGGACAGGAACACTGGTTGATATTATCACAAGAGTGAGCTTTTAAGTCAAAATCAGGTTGATCTTGCGGCTTAAGTGAGTAAATCATAAATTTCGTCTTATCCACATTTAGGGTTAGCAAGTTGTAATGCAGCCATTTATAGACGGTATCAAACCCTTGTTGAGCATATTGTCTAACCTCATCCCAAGTGTTAGCATGAAATATCAAGGCAGTATCATCGGCAAACGTGATAATTTTTCCGTTTTCTAAACTGATATTACATAAATCGTTTATATAAACTAAGAATAATGTTGGGCCGAGGATACTGCCCTGTGGAACACCGTATTGGTTCGAAAGTTCATCGCTAACCCAATTTCCTATAAACGGCAAGACTATCACGTTTGTTGTATGGGAGCCCCATTTCAATATTTATTTTATTCTCTTTTTAGTATTTGTTGCTATAGCGGCAACAGAAATACATCATCTGTGAAAATTTCAACTGTCCAGCTATCACGGTTCATGAGATACAGCCTGGTGACAGACAGACAGACGGACAGTGGAGTCTTAATAATAGGTCCCTAACTTAAACCCAAAAAAAAAACATAATATGATTAATTCAAATATTGACTAGCTGATTCTTTATTCAAATCCATGGATGTTTGAATTAAGAACCTGCTAATCAGTGCTTGAACTAAAAAATATATGAAGGCTGTTTGAGAGGTTCCAAATATTTCGCAACTTAGTTTAATTATTGTCCTTGCATCGCATTGCCCTTATACTGTCGGATTGACTAATATGAAAATGTCAGCGAGACCTTGTTTTGTTTTCGTATGTCCTCGCTACGCTATTCTCATGAGGATATCGACCTCCATGTTGTGACAAACATATTCTATTCTATACGGTTTGAAAAGGCGAATTTGGTATGAATAGGACCTCTCCAAATGGTGTAGACGTTTGAGGCTATTATATTTATAACTAGCTTCTGTGAGCGGCTTCGCCCGCGTGAAAGTCTAAAATTATGAGTGTTTCTCTACTATATTATGCATGTACTATACATATCAACCTTCCTCTTGAATCATTCTATCTATAAAAAAAAACGCATCAAAATCCGTTGCGTAGTTTTAAGGATATAAGCATACTTACGGACAGACAGACAGCGGGAAGTGACTTTGTTTTATACTATGATGTAGTGATATCTACGACGTGTACAAAACATTTGGTTATTCATGTGTATCTAAAAATAACTTGGGTCAAATACCTTTATATATTTATATGCCGATAATTCGTAGACATATTTATTCATCCATCCATCCATACTAATATTATAAATGGGAAAGTAATTCTATTAGGTTGGGGAAAAAGTCTTTTCGCATTATAGTATGTATGAACTTGTAATAAAATCTCTTTGGCTGTACTATTTGTATCTGGCTGGTTTTGGTATCATTGAAAGTTTAAATTTTAAAGAACATAATTCCAAATTCAAATTAGGAAAATATGTGATTTTCATTTGTTTTTCGTACCGTCTTAATGAGTGAATCTAATGAAGAAATTCTATACATTTTAAAATTTTACTACAAAAGAGGTAAAAATGCAACGCAAACCGCGAAAAAAAATTGCGATGTTTATGGACCTAGTGCGGTGTCTGTGAGAGTAGCACAAATTTGGTTTAAGCGTTTTCAATCCGGAAATTTTGATGTCAAAGATGCACGTTGCTCGGGTCGCCCTATTACGGATAAAATGAATGCCAAAACCACTTGTCGCGGTATTTTGATCAGGGGGTTGACCACAAGCTCTTAGAGTAAGGTTATTTTGAGATCGAGTAAGGGACAGATGCATCTGACTTGTATACATCTGTCACTTACTCGATCTCAAAATAACCTTACTCTAAGAGCTTGTGGTTACCCCCCAGAGGTCCCAAAATCTATATAGCAATGGGATCATGTCCTTACTTACAAGATGGCAAGAAGTTATCAAACAAAATGGTACCTACATACTTTAGTTAAATGTAAATAAACTAGATAAAAAAAAAAACTTAATTCAAAAAATCAAAAACCCCGACTGATGATTTTTTCTTGTTTAGGACTTTTTAGTTCGCTTTTGAAGCAGTCGGGTTTTTTGATTTTTTGAATTAAGTTTTTTTATTTATAACTTTTTAGTTAGGTTTTTTTCGAATTAGATACATTTAAACATATAAGTGTTATATATTTTTGAAATCACCTCTTAAAACCCTGTATTTTGATACCACACACGATGGGTTTCGAAGAAAAAAAAAATTTGGTTCCCCATAATATGGCACCCAAAATCCGCCATTTTTCTATTGTCCAATTTTAATGTAGCCTATGACACTCGCAGGGTTAAGACGCATCGATTGACGTATGAATCATCAAAATCGGCCAACGCGTTTGGTCTCTGGAACGCCATATAGGAACAAACATACATACTTACATACATACATACTTACATACATACATACTTACATACATACATACATAGACTGATAAACACATTACCCTCCTTCGGCAGTCGGGTAAAAATGTTTTGAGTTTTATAAAAAAATGCGAAGAAACTTTTTCCCCAACCTATTATTTGTTTGTTATTTTTTCACGACTAAACGGCTGAATCGATTGGTATATGGAGATAGCTGGATGCCCTGGAATGCACTTTTGGATAGATTTAATCCCAGTGATGTGTTCCCTTGGATAAGTATGGTATGGTATAAGTACGTGGGCATAATTTAACGTACTTATACCATAACATACTGGCCTTGGCCATATTTATACCCTACATGGTTTCAGCATGCGTGTGTACAATACATATGTATGCCGTCAAGAGTGTACTTATACCTGCTAAAGTACGCTATACTAATACCTAACTGCCTACCTACCTACACCTATTGATCGGTAAGACGGGCAATCAAAACAAAATAAATAAACGTACATTATCTACATGCAGTAATCAAGTTTCTGATTACTATTTATACATATGTAGAAGTGTTGTGACGGCAATCGATATAATTTCATGCATATGTATGACTTGCATATTTCAAGTGCAGTGAGCACGTTGATATATGTTTAAACTAGCTGACCCGGCAAACTTTGTTTTGCCATAAAAAGACCAAACATTTATCTACCCTACCCTACACTACCCTACCATACCCTAACCTACCCTACCCTACCCTACACTACACTACCCTACCCGACCCTACACTACCCTACACTACCCTACCCTACACTACCCTACCCTTCCCTACCCTACCCTACCCTACCCTACCCTACCCTAACCTACCCGACCCTACCCTAACATACCGCGAACGTCTGCAGGAGGGTAACGGATGTTTATAAGCAGCTGTCTCGCGCTGCTAAAGTTAGTTGGGGTTTAAACGCCGAAGTAATCCATACCATATACACGGCAACAATCGAGCCCATAATCACGTACGCGGCCGCTGCCTGGGCTCCTGCTACGAAAAAGCAAGGTATACGGAAGAAGCTAGGCTCGGTCCAACGAGGATTCGTCCAGAAGCTCTGTAAGTCCTACCGTACTGTCTCTCTTAACTCGGCACTGTCACTATCCGGGATACTACCTCTAGATCTGCGCATACAAGAGGCAGCCGCCCTGTATGAAGCAAGAAGAGGGTCGTCTCGGTTCGTGCCAGGAGACCGGGAGATTGAGGGTGCGGTGAGATTTGCAGAGACTCCTCACCCTGCCAAACAAATGGCTTTGGAATTCATGTGCCTGGCAGACCAACAGCTTGTGGACGGTCAGAATGTGCAGGCAGTGCGTATATTCACTGACGGCAGCAAGATTGAGGGGAAGGTCGGAGCCGCATTATCCATTTGGGATAATGATGGTGAAGTCCGGAACCTCAAGCTTAGCCTCGCCGCGTACTGCACTGTCTACCAGGCTGAATTACTGGCCATTTGCAAAGCGACAGATGTAATCCTCGCGCGGCAAGAGGCGAGCTATGGTTTGTACAGCGACTCAATGTCCGCATTGCAGACGCTGACAAACCATGGCTCTCTCCATCCCCTGGCAGTTCGCGCGCGCGCCAACTTGGTTCAAGCTCTGGTCCAGAGCAAAGTTGTATCCTTGTTCTGGGTCAAGGCCCACGCGGGCCTGCCGGGGAATGAGCGAGCGGACGAGTTGGCTAAGGAGGCAGCATTGTCGTCACGGAGGAAGCCGGACTATGATCAGTGTCCGGTTTCATTTATCAAGCGACAGATCCGTTTGGAATCGCTTGATGAATGGAATCGGAGATATGTGACTGGCGAGACGGCCTCTGTGACGAAAATGTTTCTTCCCGACGCCATAGCAGCTTTCCGTATTATACAACAGGTGCGGCCTACAGGCTTACTCACACAAGTTTTGACAGGGCACGGTGGGTTCTCTGAATACTTGAATCGTTTCAAGTGTAAGGAGAGCCCAGCGTGCGCCTGCGATCCCGACATGTCTGAGAGTGTCCAGCACATACTCATAGATTGCCCGATTTTTACCAGGGAACGCTATCAACTACAATGTGAGCTGGACATGAGACTGTCGTGTGAGAGTCTACACGAGTTTATGGGTAAGAAACACCGGGAAAAGTTCCTAGCATACTGCGAGAATGTGGCCATAATTGTAGTAAATAGAAATAAAAGTTAAGAGTAAGCTATGTTTCATTTATATTGTTATTATATAAGATTAGAAACATAGGAAAAACAGCACAAATCTAAGTAGAAAGCAAGCAAGTAGTATCTAAGAAAGTACCAATGTAATGTACATGTAAAAGTATTAAAATAAGTTGTACCTAGAAATAAGTAGTTAAGAAGATTTATTCTTCGTTCGGCCCACTGATTTTCGGCCCAAATGCCAAAATCCTGGTTCGTCCCAAACAATATGCTTCCTTCGTCCCAAAATATAATTTTTATTATATTATGCCTGCTTCGTCCTATTTTATATTCCTTCTACGGCCCATATCTTTTTTGTATGTACCAAACTTACTTGTTTGTACAATCAGCTATTAAAAAGGGTTACGTATTTTGAAATATTTAACATCAATAAACTATTTTAAACCACCGCTCCTCTCGGTCTTCTCCGCGATGGAAAATGTACTCGTATTATTATAATAACACTTTCTAGCCGCTCTTAGTGAGCAAGTTATACGTATAGGTACAGCTGACGTCACCGGAATCTGTTTAAAAGAGTGGGTAAAAAAGGTCCACCCCTTTTATATATTGCGTCCTTTGTTTGTTTTGACTCATTTGGCCAATAGCATTACTTTCCGTTATCAGCAAAACAGGCTTCACGCTAGCTCCTGTGATGCAAAGTGGTGCATTCAATATTAGTACTCATTCGTCACCAGTTTAAAGTGTGTATAAAGAAAGATTGAGAATTGATCGAGTTTGTCATAGCTATGGATAAATATTTGGGCGTCATACTGGACTCATCGCTGCACTTCAGTACGCATATAACTTCCGTGTTGTTGGAAAATAAACTAAACATGGTATTATTTGCTGCTGACACATCTTTATTTATTTTATAATTAGACTTAACAGTGAGGTTCACGGCGTAAATAACTCCCTACGGCAGGTTCAAGATTGGTTCACTGCCAATCATTTAGTTTTGAATGGTGTTGGATGTCTGTGTCTTTTCTGGCTACTTAAAAAAAACTCAAAACCGGTGATAGATAACAAACTTCTAATATACAAGACCATACTGAAGCCAATCTGGACATATGGCATCCAACTTTGGAGATCAGCCAGCGCCTCCAACATAATGAAAGTGCAACGGTCACAAAATTATATACTAAAAAAAGCCACAATGGTTTATCAAAACAACAGAAATTCATGAAATCCTCAATATTCCTATGGTCAATGAGGAGATAAATGCACATGGCGTCCAGTACAAATCCCGACTGCTAAATTATCCGAACATGCTCGCAGAACAACTTACAATCCCAGAAAGCATCCGCCGATTAAAAAAGCGGCGGGATATTTTCGACCAGAACAGTCAGCCAGAAGAGTGACTTTGTAAAGATGGGGCAGACCCCACTGAGAGTAGAGCCTAACACGCCATCCGAACCATTTCATCTGCTCATAGTGAAAGACTGATCGCAAGATAAAACAAACAAACAAAAAATATACTTTTTAGTAAAAACGGCGACAGACATAATTACGTTAGTAGAAATAGGAAACAATTAATTCAACCAGGTTTCAGACTGGCTAAAGTAGCCTCTTCTTTCATGGAGTACTGTATAAAATGCTACAATAAAATTCCTCCCCCCATTCTATAACTGAATGAGACGAACTTTAAAAATTGTATAAAACGCACACTTTGCAGGCAGGCATATTATAAGTTGGGCGCTTACATCGCAGATAAAAATGCTTGGCTCAATCATAGCCCTGCTCCACAACCACTAGGGCGCAAAAACAAGTGATATGTAGAACATTATTGTTTTGAAGTATTGTTGGACCTGCTGAAGACTATATGCATATATTTTTATTGTATAAACTCAATTTCGTTCAGTGATAACTGCACAGCATATGTGTGAGTACTATGTAAAAACTGTAAATCTAAGATTTACTGTACTTATGTGTCGTTCGTTGACGTGTGTGTGCCCTGGCTCTCAACTGTCTCTCTGATGGTGGGACATGTGTTGGATTATTCAATTCCCTTTAAGATGGTTGAGCTGAGTGGTGCCAATTCATGCGTCATGTTCGTAAACGGGCGCCATCACTTGGGATTGGCTTACTCGCCAACTCAACTTATCAGCCTCGACTAGTTTTTAATTACCTATTTTTTGTATTTTTTTATTGTTTGTTTCACTCGTGATGCTTTTACGTGCACGACTTTTTACATCGTTCTCACACATGTATTTTTTCAACAAGAATGATGTAACCAAATAATAAACTGATGGAAAAGAGAGTCCGTGGAGTTTCTTGCACATTCTTCTCCATAGAGACCTCCTGACGCTTGCTAATGTGCAACTAGATTCATATTTTTCTTTGACTATTCTAAAGTACGATGTATTATAAGTCGAAAAAAATTATGTATTTTTTTAATTTTACGCTTCAGCGTGCATGTGTGTGTGTTATTTTTATTGACTGTACCTTTAAAGTACTTGTAATATGGGACGAAACAGTACTTCAATGATGATGTGGGTCGAACTAAGAATTTTTTGGAATGTGGGACAAAACTTTGGGCCGAACGAAGAATAAATCGTTAAGAAAAATGTAAAAATAAATGTATTAACTGTATTATTTCCTCAAACTATTTAAATAAAGTTTGCCCTTAGCGTAGTATTAAATAAGTGGGAGTCCCACCCACAAGAATGCATGATGATGAATGAAAGAAAGATACAGGATGCAGAATAAAAGTACGAGAGGCATAGAAGCGAGAACTTGTATGAATGAAGTTAAGCAGAAAATAGGCGGCGACTACGTTGGTGGGATTAGTATAAAAAAAAAAAAAAAAAAAAAAAAAAAAACCTACCCGACCCTACACTACCCTACAATACTCTACCCTACACTACCATACCCTACCCTACCCTACCCTACCTATATAGCCTATGTCCTTTCCCAGGTCTCAAACTATCTTCATACCAACATGCATCTAAATCGGTGCAGCGGTTTAAGCGTGAAAAGGTAACAGACAGACAGACAGAGTTACTTTCACATTCATAATATTAGTATGGATTAACGTCACTAATCGTTAGACCACTAGCTGAGCTGTGCCACTATCAGGACTACTAAAGCCAACGATCTTGATGAGGGAACAAAACGCGCACTCGTTTCTACACCCGCGCGACGTAAAATTTAGTAGTTTTTTTGTACTTTCCTTATTTGTATTTTCCTATGACTTTAAAAAAAAACCTCAGATCAAAATGTAGGTAGTTAAATTTTCTTTGAAATGGTGTCGATTTCATTAAAATACGCCCAGAGGTTTGGATGCGATTGTCGTGTTTTCGTCCGTTTTAGACATAACTTTAGATATTAATTACACCATGTTATACGTATAAAACTGAACAGATAGATATATATAGATAGATAGATCAAATTATTCATATATTCTTTCGAAAACATTACGACTAGCCGTTTAGACGTGATTCTCATTTTAAAATCAGCTACTCAGGGGTATCTGCGCCTCAGAAGAGACCATTTTTTCCCAAGAATAAACAGGCTGTTATTAATTGTCTATTGATTCTGGGGTCTCGTCATAAAACCAATTAGATAGGTAGTAAAAAGGCTTGCAATTCTGATCGGAAGCTTTTCATGTTCATAGATTTAAAAAATACCTAATTTCAAATTTACACTTGAAGAGTCTGCTACGAAGTGTAATGTACATAGATACCTAAGTGTATGTAGCCTTAAAGCACTAAAGATTGAATTACCAATGCTAACTTACTTATATCTTTATTCACGACCACTTTCTTCAAATGAAAGGGAGTCACGTCACGAGTCCAAATCGATTAAGGCCGTCTGAGTTTTGATAATGACCTCGCTTCAGTTGTCTTCAGTCGTACATATCTACTTACTTATTTACGACGGACATGTCACAGACCATGATATGTTCTTTGGAAAGGTCAAGTGCGTAGTAGGTATGTGTTTTTAATCAGCGTGCCAGTATGACAAGACATGTCAGCGCAAAAGAAGCAAAAGGACTATGTAAGGATCGTAGGAGGTGGCTTTCTGTGCTTTCTGCCTATCAAGAGTAGAGGCGAGAGTTTATTTAAGTATGTGCGGATACTCACGGTGTCTGGGTCTCCGCGCAGGCGTGACATAGCGGCCATAGCTTCGTGAAAGCGCCCTCGCCGCGCCAGCCACGTGGGGCTCTCCGGCGACATGCACAGTGCGATGAAGGCAAGTGCAGGCAGCACTATGGATAGATGGGCCACTGTCCGCCACGGCAAGGCACCACCCAGTGCGTATACGTACAACACACCCAGCGAGTACGCCACGAATGGCGTGCCTATCATCAACCCTCTCAGTCTTGGCTCTGAAATTTCACCTAAGTACACCTGCAAAGAAAAAGCAGCTATAGATTTACATATTCTCGCTTATAACCAAGGTGCAGAACAAGTCTCAAAACTTAGGTGATTACCTATGCCTAGACTGGAATGGCATAAGTGGACATAATCTAACAGTAGTTGCAAAATCACGAGATATTTCCAAAGTAGGTAGTAACAAAACGTGAGACTTATTTCAAAACCAGCGAGGAGGTAGTATCACTATAATATATCAGTGTAAGATATACCTGTGAAGGAGCAGCCATGATGCCGACGGCGAATCCACACACGATCCTCCCGAGGAGAAGTAGGGCGTGATGAGAGGCCGTGCCGATAATGATCCAGCCGACGATTAGAGGCAGCGTGCATGTCTGCAGCGTTCTCTTCCGCCCTATCGCCTCCATGACTGGCCCTGACAGCATTGACCCGAGGGGCGTCGCTGCTGAGTGGATACTTGCTGTGGACAAAGGTTGTTTAACGTTAGACATCTTTGTATGTAAGAAAATAATGCTCCTGACGGAATTTCGAGCATGGCTGCCAATCTTCACCATCGACGCGGAAGATATTACTTATATGCACAAACACAGGTGCACTCTCTCGTCCCTCACTGGCTCACTCATACCCGGATGAAACGTAGTCTCTCGAAAATTATTAGCAGCCCACCTAAATGCGCCGTATAGCCTAGATTTTCTTTTGAAATTGGTACAAGAAGTTATGGGCCTGCAGGCTAGAAGAGCACAGTAGTACTTGTCTCATGAAAATACTGCAGGTCGGTAAGACCAGTGGTCCTGACCACCGGTATACCGTGTCTGCCGAGGCAAAGGGGCTTAACTGTACTAGTTATGTGTGCTTCTGGTTTTCTTTCTACTTATGGCTATCTCTGATCGTATTTTCATAAACATACGGATCCTTAGGTAAGAAGATGACCTTTGTTAGACAATGAAACTGTGCTTAACACGTGTGGAATATAATCTTGCTGAGTATGATGACCAGCGTTAATCTTATGCCAAAGTTTAATAAAAATGTTTTTGTGAGTATCATTAAAATTAATCCTCTCACATAATCACAAAAAGTTACCAAACATGCATGTCACCGGTCGTCCGGAGCATGTTCAATTGAACTTTGATCTTTTTTACCCGACTGCCGAAGGAGGGTAATTTAGCACTTGGAACATTAATCTATACTATACTATACATCATAATATTATAAAGAAGAAAGATTTGTATTTTTTGTATGTAACGAATAAACTTAAAAACTACTGGACCGATTTCAAAAAATCTTTTATCCCCGTATTCCCACGGGAACGGGCAATATGCCGGTGAAACAGCGAGGCGTCCGCTAGTTAGTAATATAAGCTTCGCAATTCGCGACCGACCAATGACCATATGAGTTACGAAGGTAGGCGTCTTGAAAGTATGCACTACAGATGGCAAATTATGTAAGAGCCAAGTAAGAGCCGTGCTGTACAAGGTTGCGTAAGTTTAAACAAGTTTTAATAACAGCTGATCCTCGTGGGATTTGCGTGGGTAATTTGTACCTACACAGTCTTACTTAGAGATGTGACCAAAATATATATTATCATGATAGTTTTTACAGAGCGACATACATGAGCCTTACTTCGATGTGTCAAAACACTCTTGGTTCCACTGTGAGAAAGAGACGGAGCTATACGGAACGAAGAGCACTATCCTTTTATCAATGATGGCGTTGACATGAGTACGGCCCCATGTCTTAAGCTAACAAAATGCAGGAAAGGAGAGCAGACATTCGCGGACAGGGGGCTACGGATTGAATTAACCCCTGACAGCCGAGTAAGGTGAACGAATCTTCTGTATTATTCAGCATTTGTGTACATGTTTTTAACTGTTTCAAAATCCCTCTACGGCACTGTAGTCTCTGATTGCTTATAGAAGTAAACAAAGTCATATCAGGCTGTTGTTTTAATACCGTTTAGTCTAAGTATGTGTTTGATTGAATTGCATGTGTTTTATTCTTAGTACAGCAATTTTCATGTCGTTAGAATGTTATGGTCATTATTATAAGTTTTAAATTCAGCTTTTAATGTAAGCAATATTAGCAATGAGATGCGACTAATCACGCGTCGGTTCGTGTAAGTGTCGTAGCAATATCATAGAATTGGCCATGTCATGATGTTGCCGGCTATATTACGTTTTGTTCATTGACGTTTTGACCGTTTATTAGTTTTATTACACATCGGTTCGCGTTTGACCACTATTTCACTTTATAGTAAGCGATGGTGTGGTCGACAGTGAAGCTCGCTTGCCTAGAAGTCCTAACCAATTCACTCTTGATAAAGAGACGACTTGAGAAAGTCGTCCTCCAAGTTGTAGATCGATAAATACAGACTTCAGCAAGAAATTCCACTCCTGAGCTGTACGCTCAATGCAAGTATTCCCATATCGTTAACGTAGGTAATAAATAATAAAGTTGCATAAAGCTCGTGCAGAATTCTGTTTAACTACATTTCAGTGGACTTTCTTCCTCATTGAAATAGTAGATTATTAACCAAGGGGATAAAGCAGTGTCTTCTGTCGCGGGTGACGATTTAAATCGCGAGCGTAACGAAGGACTCGAGGTTTACTCCCGAGCGTAGCGAGGGTGTTAAAAACTTAAATCACGAGCGAAGTGAGGGATTTAAGACGAGTCCTGAGTGTAGCGAGGGATTTAAGTTCACCCAAGACTAAGACAGCTTTATCACCGAGGAAAATACTCTACTTTTCGTACCATTTGCGAAAAAATTAACACAATAATAATATGAGATAAGCATTTATTAAAAATAATGACAATTAAAAGTAAAATAAACTTAACGTTTATGTATTTGAAGAAAACAAAAACGCGGCAATTGCCTAGACTAATATTTTTTTGTCGGAAAATCAAAGGCATCAAGCTCATACGGACTCGTCGGTTTTCGTAATTTTATTTAATAATCATAACTGCATAATAAATGCGTATTCCTTTTTCAAAAAGATGTTTAATGCTTTATATACAAACTCAATGGTGTAAACACAAATGTAGTTCAGTATAAATTTCGGTAAGTATTCCAAATTTAAATCACATTCTCCCCCTAGAGGGTGAATGAAATTCAGTACAATTTCTTTCCCTGTTTTTAACAGATTAAAAATGACTATTGTTATGTTCGCTTTTTGTGGCATAGAATGTCACTTTTTTGAGCAAGTGGTACGAAAAATATTTTTTCGTACCACTTGCTCAAAAAAGTTAGGAATTTGCCGAGTCTTTGTTTTCTTCAAATACATAAACGTTAAGTTTATTTTAATTTATTTTTATATGTCATTATTTTTAATAAATCCTTATCTCATATTATTATTGTCTTAATTTTTTCGCAAATGGTACGAAAAGTAGAGTATTTTCCTCGGTGATAAAGCTGTCTTAGTCTTGGGTGAACTTAAATCCCTCGCTACACTCAGGACTCGTCTTAAATCCCTCGCTTCGCTCGTGATTTAAGTTTTTAACACCCTCGCTACGCTCGGGAGTAAACCTCGAGTCCTTCGTTACGCTCGCGATTTAAATCATCACCCGCGACAGAAGACACTGCTTTATCCCCTTGGTTAATAATCTACTATTTTGCCGTCGGTCGCCCAGAATCAGCGCTGTTAGCGGTAAATAATGTACCTAACTAAGTCTTTATTGCACGATATGATAATACAACGTTTGGTCATATTGTCGAACGTAATTGATATGGCCTGCCAATTCATAATAAGATCAATTCAACGACCCGGCTACAACGTATGAATTTATTTACAGCTTTCAAAATATTTTCATTGCCGCATGCTTCATTATTGATTGAAAGTCATTCATTGCTTGCAATCAAATAATCGTGATTTATCAACAAATGTAGCTGGTAGTTTAATGTTTTCTTGCTTTGTCGCGTAGATTGTGTACGAAACAAGACGAACATTACGAATTAAGTACAGTTGCGAAGGAAAAACAAGAGCATACTGCATCCCAAATCTAATTGCATGCATTTTTATGTCATTTGATGGAGTTTGCTCTTGTTCGTAACAATTAAAAATCTGATTAAACGACGGCTTATTTACAGATTTCGAATGGCGTTTAAATTTGAGATTTTTATCGTCGTAGTAGTTATCAAAAAATTCCGATGATGGAAATAGCTAATGAAATTGTATTGCTTTAAGACAAGAGTTTTTTTACTTCAATAAGACATTCAGTCACAGTAAGGTTGAGGCTTTTATTCTTCACATTTCTTTATTTAGTTCACTTGCCATCCTTGAGAATAAATTTAAAGAAATCTATTTCTATTTCGTGTTCTGCCAAACTGGTATAGCTAACATTTAAATATTCGATCCAATTTGGGGTCATGGCATAATGATTGCAAAATTACGTAAACCTTCAACTGTCCATTTCCAGACACAATAGAAATTACCATTGTTCTAATCCGATTCGGTCTGGTGGACAGATGACCGGATAATGCAATATTATAAGGTTCTTACTGTCAAAATTACAGGCTTAGGTGTTGGAGTGCAATTTAGCGTAATGACAATTACAATTTAACCCGGCAGCCGTATTGCGTAAGTGAAGATACGGCAACGCAAAGAGTTTGACCGCTATCCAATCGACCAATTACACAGACGGAAATCCATATCGCGACATTCATCTCGCAGCAGGCGACCCAGGCCCGGCTCGGCGGCGACTTAGTTCATCGCTACAGCGCAGCGGTGGACAAAGCCTATCGGCGGCCCAGGGTGTCAAAACCAAATTGGGGCCCCCGACCCTGTAAGTACACAAAAGGTTTGGGAGACAAGCACAATGTAAGATCCAAGCATGACCGAGCAAAGCGAGCTCCAAGTTTTTCGAAGATTCTTGTTTAATTTGACCATCCATACAGAAATAGGAGTTAGTTTTTTTAGTTTGTCGACTTATGCACAAAAGATTTAAAAATAAGAGACCGTATGATTTAAGAGTGAGCGAAATGAGCTGGAAAACAAATCGCTCCCTACGGTTACCCATATTATATTATGCATAAGCCTTTAGCCCCAACTCCAAAATGCCATATGTGCTTCTACTTAACTCTTCCGGCAATACAGTCATGATGTTTAACTAAACTTTATAATCAGCTCTAACCTCGAGTAAAAGTTCATGCCGTGAAAAATAGATAGATAAGTGAATAGATAGTTAAATAAGGGTCAAATATATCGGTCATGATCGTCAACACGAATCCCGAACAAGCCGGATTCCGAAAAGGCTTTAGCACCGTAGACCACATACATACGCTGCGGCAGGTTATACAGAAGACCGAAGAGTATAACCTGCCTCTCTGCTTAGCGTTTGTGGACTACGAGAAAGCCTTCGATTCGATCGAGACTTGGGCTGTACTGCAGTCTCTCCAACGGTGCCAGATCGACTACCGGTACATTGAGGTGTTGAAGTGTTTGTACAGAAACGCCACCATGTCAGTCCGTCTTCAGGATCAGACCTCGAAACCAATATTTCTCCAGCGTGGCGTGAGACAGGGAGATGTCATTTCTCCGAAACTGTTCACTGCTGCGCTGGAGGATGTATTCAAGGTTCTGGACTGGAGGGGCCTAGGCATCAATGTTAATGGCGAGTACATCACTCATCTTCGGTTTGCCGACGACATAGTGGTCATGGCTGAGACCATGGAGAGCCTCAATACAATGCTCGATGACCTCAGTAGAGCTTCCGAAAGAGTGGGTCTTAAAATGAACATGGACAAAACCAAGGTGATGTTGAATGCCCATGTTACACCCACTCCTATCAAGGTTGGAGACTCTACACTCGAAGTTGTGGAAGATTATGTCTACCTGGGACAAACGATCCAGTTGGGTAGGGCCAACTTCGAGAGAGAGATAAACCGTCGAATCCGACTCGGCTGGGCAGCGTTCGGGAAGTTGCGCGGTGTCTTTTCGTCCAACTTACCACAGTGTCTCAAGACAAAAGTCTATGACCAGTGTGTGTTGCCAGTGATGACATATGGCTCAGAGACGTGGTCGCTTACAATGGGCCTTATCAGAAAGCTTACAGTCACTCAAAGGGCAATGGAGAGGGCTATGCTCGGCATTTCCTTGCGTGATCGAATCAGAAATGTAGAGATCCGTAAGAGAACCAATGTTACTGACATAGCTCGAAGAATTGCCAAACTTAAGTGGCAGTGGGCAGGGCACATTGCTCGCAGAACGGATGGCCGTTGGGGCAGAAAGGTTCTGGAGTGGCGACCGCGAACCGGAAGACGTTGCGTTGGAAGGCCTCCCACCAGGTGGACCGATGACCTCGTGAAGGTTGCGGGGATCCGCTGGTTGCGAGACGCACGGGACCGATCAATGTGGCGACGCTTGGGGGAGGCCTATGTCCAGCAGTGGACGTCTTTCGGCTGATATGATGATCGTCAACACTGTCGTACTCACAGAACATATAATAGAGATAAGAATAACAGATAGAAGATATCTGGGGGGTAACCACAAGCTCTTAGAGTAAGGTTATTTTGAGATCGAGTAAGTGACAGATGTATACAAGTCAGATACATCTGTCCCTTACTCGATCTCAAAATAACCTTACTCTAAGAGCTTGTGGTCACCCCCCTGTTCTGTGGTCGTACTGGACTCTTGATATGGCCTTTCGCTCATATGACCTCTAAAACGTGATGATAAGGTGATGCAGCTGTTCTCTTAGAGATAACTGCGCACACGGGTGCAGGTAGATTCTAAATTCAAACTTTATCGCGGTTCGGAACCAGTGGCGTAGCGTGCTTTGGTGGGGCCCCGTATAAAAATATGTTTGGGGACCCCAATGAAGGGTAAAGATTTCTCGCAAAAGAAAATAAATGTTTGCATAGAATTAAAAGAAATATTTATTAAATATACACTCTCCTTGCCTTTTTTTCGGCAAACTGATTTATTAAATCATTTATAGCTTATGATGACTTTAGTTTTACTAAATTTTCTGCCTCTATGGACAATAGTGACAGTTCTGACAGGCGTTCATGTCCCATCGAAGTTCTTAGGTAATTTTGTATCAATTTAAAAATTTTTGCTTACGCACGTCGTGGGCCCCGTATAATTGATACCGCAGATACGGCGGTAGCTACGCTCCTGTTCGGAACAATCCGCGAGTCACTGCACGTAGAAATTTCATGTGACAGCAGTTGTAAAGGGTGGGTGGGTACTGGGCAGCGAGTAGCTTACTTCAGAGCCACCATTAAATCTGATTCGAGATTCAAAATATAAAGCAGGTAGGTGCCTAGGTAGTCTAAGATATTCATCTTTCCTCTTCAGTCTTGATAACGTTTAGAACGTGAGAATTATCAGATTATACCAACTAGATCTATTGTGGTACTGTTAACAGTCACGTTAGGTAATACTGGAATTAAACCAAAAGAAAAAAATCTTACGTTGGACTTTTCACGTTGCACTTTACGATTTGGAATCTTTTTTATTCAATATTAAAGACAAGATAAAAATAATCTTAATTTGGTCGTTGGACGTTGCACATTAGGTCGCAGATATTCAATGATCGAGGAAGCTCTTGGAAAGATAAGAAGAATCAAGAAAATGCATGTACTCTATTCAAAAACATTCTAAGTTTTTTCCAATGCAGAAGGCACTAGAAGTTTTAAGTTAATCTGAAAAATCTTAATTACTTAATTAGGTACTTGAATAAATAACATAAAATCCTCGTGCATAAATTGTTACTACATTTTTTTTGCACACTGCACTTAAATAAAAGTTGTAAAGGATCTAGTTCTCATTGCGGAAACGTTTTTCAGCTTCGTCATAATTCTTTGTCAATTGTTTCTAATTAGCGTTAATTCTGAGTTGTCTACGCCAATTTAAATAAAAAATAATTTCAAGTCATCAAGAAGAACATTCAAGAACCAGATTGAAAGGAATGGACACTAAGATAAAGTCGCTTTTGCGGAAGATACACCATTTTTAATAGTACATCCACGCTGGAGTTGAACAGTAATTTTTTTAAAGTGTTTGCTATGTTTAGGTGATCGTTCATTAGTTGTTTGACAGCATTCAAGATACTAATTTATTTAAACACAGATTTATTGGTTTATTTATTCAAAGTTCTTGGTATCACCGCAAGTCAAGTAGAACGACGTCAATGGCCACTTTGAGTCGAAAAATATTATGATTGCCATTAGGTAGGTACAATAATTTAAAAAGCAATTTATTTTTTCTTCGGTTTATGACATTTTATTTGCAAAGAGTTTTAATTCTGTTGACAGTTTTTTTTTATTGTTTTTCATCGAAAAAACAACAGAAATAATAATAGCGCAGTAGCTGCAAAAAAGCTGAGTCTGTGATTATGACTTTTCAATTTGGCTGCGTATTCGCTCGTAAAGTCCTACGGAGCGGAGTGCTGAAATTGGCTGGTAAAATGAAAACCTTCTAATGATTGTGGTACTGTTTGCGTTGCTTGTAAAAACGGTTGTTTGTTTATACATTTTATTTACTTAAGAAAACGGTCGAATATTCGTCTTGCGAGTAGGATACATTTTCTTTTGACCATCCATACGGATTTATAAAACCTACGAGACAGGTGTAACTGTGTCTGCTCGAGGAGTGACCTGAGTGGACCTCAGAGCGGCAGGTCTTGGTCATCAGGACCGGACGAGACCTGTATTTACCAGCTGTTGTGTGGGGCCATGCTGGCAGAGACAGAAAACTGGACAGAAATGGCCTTCTTCTGTGAGACTGTGATGGTACAGAAGGAGGCCGCCGAGCGGGATAGGCTATCTTGCGATCCCGCCCGGAGAAGAAGGCCTCGGGGAGGCTACCGCCCCGATGCTTAAAACGCCGAAACCCCGCTTGCATCATAAGCAGGCGGTGCTCCGGAGTCGCGAGCGCTCAGATTCGGGACTCTGTCCCCTCTGCCCACCAAGTGACTCCAGGAAAGCCAGTGGCACAGTGATCACGTGCTGCCGTACACAGCAAGGCGCTTATTCAGCCTCCCCAGGGATGTGCCCTAACAGTCGTTGCACATAGGGGGTTCCGAGGTTGTCTATTGAGAGTGATCACGTGCTGCCGTACACAGCGAGGCGCTCATTCAGCCTCCCCAGGGATGTGCCCTAACAGTCGTTGCACATAGGGGGTTCCGAGGTTGTCTATTGAGAGTGATCACGTGCTGCCGTACACAGCGAGGCGCTCATTCAGCCTCCCCAGGGATGTGCCCTAACAGTCGTTGCACATAGGGGGTTCCGAGGTTGTCTATTGAGAGTGATCACGTGCTGCCGTACACAGCGAGGCGCTCATTCAGCCTCCCCAGGGATGTGCCCTAACAGTCGTTGCACATAGGGGGTTCCGAGGTTGTCTATTGAGAGTGATCACGTGCTGCCGTACACAGCGAGGCGCTCATTCAGCCTCCCCAGGGATGTGCCCTAACAGTCGTTGCACATAGGGGGTTCCGAGGTTGTCTATTGAGAGTGATCACGTGCTGCCGTACACAGCGAGGCGCTCATTCAGCCTCCCCAGGGATGTGCCCTAACAGTCGTTGCACATAGGGGGTTCCGAGGTTGTCTATTGAGAGTGATCACGTGCTGCCGTACACAGCAAGGCGCTTATTCAGCCTCCCCAGGGATGTGCCCTAACAGTCGTTGCACATAGGGGGTTCCGAGGTTGTCTATTGAGAGTGATCACGTGCTGCCGTACACAGCGAGGCGCTCATTCAGCCTCCCCAGGGATGTGCCCTAACAGTCGTTGCACATAGGGGGTTCCGAGGTTGTCTATTGAGAGTGATCACGTGCTGCCGTACACAGCAAGGCGCTTATTCAGCCTCCCCAGGGATGTGCCCTAACAGTCGTTGCACATAGGGGGTTCCGAGGTTGTCTATTGAGAGTGATCACGTGCTGCCGTACACAGCGAGGCGCTCATTCAGCCTCCCCAGGGATGTGCCCTAACAGTCGTTGCACATAGGGGGTTCCGAGGTTGTCTATTGAGAGTGATCACGTGCTGCCGTACACAGCAAGGCGCTTATTCAGCCTCCCCAGGGATGTGCCCTAACAGTCGTTGCACATAGGGGGTTCCGAGGTTGTCTATTGAGAGTGATCACGTGCTGCCGTACACAGCGAGGCGCTCATTCAGCCTCCCCAGGGATGTGCCCTAACAGTCGTTGCACATAGGGGGTTCCGAGGTTGTCTATTGAGAGTGATCACGTGCTGCCGTACACAGCAAGGCGCTTATTCAGCCTCCCCAGGGATGTGCCCTAACAGTCGTTGCACATAGGGGGTTCCGAGGTTGTCTATTGAGAGTGATCACGTGCTGCCGTACACAGCGAGGCGCTCATTCAGCCTCCCCAGGGATGTGCCCTAACAGTCGTTGCACATAGGGGGTTCCGAGGTTGTCTATTGAGAGTGATCACGTGCTGCCGTACACAGCGAGGCGCTCATTCAGCCTCCCCAGGGATGTGCCCTAACAGTCGTTGCACATAGGGGGTTCCGAGGTTGTCTATTGAGAGTGATCACGTGCTGCCGTACACAGCGAGGCGCTCATTCAGCCTCCCCAGGGATGTGCCCTAACAGTCGTTGCACATAGGGGGTTCCGAGGTTGTCTATTGAGAGTGATCACGTGCTGCCGTACACAGCAAGGCGCTTATTCAGCCTCCCCAGGGATGTGCCATAACAGTCGTTGCACATAGGGGGTTCCGAGGTTGTCTATTGAGAGTGATCACGTGCTGCCGTACACAGCGAGGCGCTCATTCAGCCTCCCCAGGGATGTGCCCTAACAGTCGTTGCACATAGGGGGTTCCGAGGTTGTCTATTGAGAGTGATCACGTGCTGCCGTACACAGCAAGGCGCTTATTCAGCCTCCCCAGGGATGTGCCCTAACAGTCGTTGCACATAGGGGGTTCCGAGGTTGTCTATTGAGAGTGATCACGTGCTGCCGTACACAGCGAGGCGCTCATTCAGCCTCCCCAGGGATGTGCCCTAACAGTCGTTGCACATAGGGGGTTCCGAGGTTGTCTATTGAGAGTGATCACGTGCTGCCGTACACAGCGAGGCGCTCATTCAGCCTCCCCAGGGATGTGCCCTAACAGTCGTTGCACATAGGGGGTTCCGGGGTGGTCTATTGAGAGGTCACGGGGCCCTTTCTACGTGTTGATGGTCATCACCGGGATGGTTTTAGTGAGGTAAACATTCCACACTCCCTGGTCTTTTCCCCAAAATTCTAGGCGCCTTTTGAAGGTAACACCACGCAAACAAAAAAAAAACCGGCCAAGTGCGAGTCGGACTCGCGCACGAAGGGTTCCGTACCATTTTCGTAAAAAACGGCAAAAAAATCACGTTTGTTGTATGGGAGCCCCCCTTAAATATTTATTTTATTCTGTTTTTAGTATTTGTTGTTGTAGCAGCAACAGATATACACCACCTGTGAAAATTTCAACTGTCTAGCTATCACGGTTCATGAGATACAGCCTGGTGACAGACAGACAGACAGACAGACAGACAGACGGACCGCGGAGTCTCAGTAATAGGGTCCCGTTTTTACCCTTTGGGTACGGAACCCTAAAAAAAGAGGTGTAACTGTGTCACAGATAATAAATAATACTAGCTTAGCTGAGTTGCGGAAAAGCTTTAGAAATAACAGAATGTGGGATTTAAGAGGGAGCTCAAAAACTATAACGTGAAGCCTAAGATAAGTAAGGTTTTTTGTCCATTCATACAACAATTTGTGTTACTATCGGCTATCCCCTAGGAAGTTGGACCCTGTCCAGCTATTAATTTAATGCAATACGTAACACACGTGTGCGGACTTTGGTACTCTTTATGAGGTAGACTCATAAAATGACGGTGTCACGTAACGGCGGTATTGTGGACATCGAGCACGTGCCGACTGAGTGGACGTGCACGCGACTCGCGCCTTTATGCTAATTCTTTCTATCGATAAGTGATTTTATTTTCATTTGATGTTAAGACATTTATATACTGTAAAGGTTGTTTGTTGGGATGTTGAATGAGAGATAGTATTGTTCACTTAAAACTGTATATTGTTAGGAAAAGTTACAAAATGTTTGTTAATGGAGCGAGGGAGCACGCGCGACGGCACTTAATGCTAACCGATCACGTACTGACGTTAATTGTTATTTGGGTCGCTTGGCGTAAACGCGTATAATGCAGATTAAGCAATTAATATTAAAGTTATGATGTGCGGTTCGCCGTACATATACCATTTTAATAAGGAATAGTTTGTCATCATTAACAATGGTTGGAATGGTGAAGTCTGTAGATTTTAACTAGATTTATATTGTATCCAAAGAAGCCTAAAAACTGGCAATATTTTGTTGTTGTGCACGTTCTTCTGCGGCTTACGCCAGTATATCATAGAGAAATTTGGGAAATTATGAAAACATACCTACTACTATACGGAATAAGTATTCAGCAGGTATCTGTACAAAATCGGTTGGTCATGGTTAAGATTCCCCTAGTCAACGGCACGAATTATTTTGTGCGCGGGTTTAAAATGCATGCTGTCTCATCCGACAACACGTGCGAATGAGATTGATGCTGTGATGAGCAGTTATAAGCTAGTTCTCGTACGAATTAGCACTTTTGCAAATTTGTAGCGAAATGGATGATGATTGAGGACGAAAACGAGCGCGCGAAATTTTATGAACAGACCTTTGGGAGTCTAGGTATCATGAAAAAACTACTACTTAAATGTATATTTTCAAAATAAAATTATTTGCATTGTTGAATTACTAATCTATCCCTGTATGGAGGCCGTTTAGCAATTTTCCTTCTTCTTAGGGTATTTATTTCCGCCCAAAGATGCGTTAAAATTATTGTTGAAATGTGGAACTTTCGACGCTCATAACTTTAAAATATTTTATGTTTTACTTTTCTGTTTCCATACAGGGCTAGATAATGATGAGACAAATTGTTACCATTTTTTATTTTGAACGTACATCGTCAAACAGTGGAGCAATCGTCAGACTACGTTTGTATGGAAGAATTTCCGACTAGTGTAACCTTAACTACCAAATATAAATGCCAATGTAATGTTTCTAAAAAGGTAAAATGTAACCACAGGAAGTTGATATCAGCCAGTTCGCACCTTGGCCAAATAAGTTTTTTTGGTCTCCGAATCATGGCCTGTGTCGTACCTTGATTTTAATTAAGCCATCCATGCGGACATGACTAATTGTAAAATATGACCAATTAATTAAACATGGTGTTTAAAATTAAGTGTTCTTCATGGTGATTGGTGACCAAATTTTGACAGATCACTAAATTAAATATGGAACCGGGGTGACACCTGATTTATTTGAAATGACTGTCATGCATGATGAGTATATTTGGTTGTCCAATGTTGTTGTCTGTTTTATCTTCTTCAATGAGTTTGAAGTATACATTCGTTGTTTTGAATAGGTACTCAAGTACAACCACATCTTGATAATGATTGAGTATATTTAAGCTCATGTTTGCAACTTATTTATTAAATAAATTATATGCTTTATTGTACATCTAAAAAGAAACTTCTTCTACTATGTAAACGTAAACGCGAACTATTGAAATACATATATTTGTCGGTTTTCAGTGCTTTACTTTCACTATAAACGGTATTTTTTAACTGTAAGTTGAGTCCCAAATACATATTAATTACACTTTTTAACGGTACAAAAATTTCACGGGTACAATCCGGACTTTTCAGTCTCTAAAGATATTCTTCTTTGAATATATTACTTGTAAAGTCACTTGTAACGTAACTATTTAACCATGTCATGGGGTCTCATCCCATACAAAGAAACTGTCCCGACGTACTGTACTGATTATACTGATTATTTGATTTATCTATCGATATCAATTGATTATTAGATGGTGATCTATCTATCGCCGTGGAACGGAACCGAACGCGTTCGATTTATAAAAAATAATTGGTATAATCAGATGAAAAACGCTAGTTACATGGCACGGTTTCTTTGTATGGCATGAGGCACCTATATGCTAGTATTATATTATCTGTGACCTTGTGTTTAAATTATAGATTATTAAAATTTAACACACAAAAGCAGCCTATTTATTAATCTTTACCATAGCTTCTACTTGGGATTCCCAGTGTCAGCCCCTAAGCCCTTGATGAACGCCCCTAACGCTGATTAGGGGCGTTCATCAAGTTTGCCAAGGTGCAGGTTTATGGCACTTTGGAGGACTTGATGACCGCCACTGAAGTCGCTATAAACATGGCTACCTACTGGGCCCATACTTAACAAAGAACTCGAGCATTTAAGTACCTAATTTATTTTAATTGTTCATGGAAAATTCTCAATGCTGAAAGGCCATAGTTTTTCTAAAAGTAATTTATTTTGCGCATAAGAATAAAGAAGTATTATCTTAGAATACTTAGCTCGTTTATTTGGTTGCGAAACATTTGCAAATTCAATAAAGTTGGTAAGTGGTAGTCGTAATATTGTTCTTACCTGTGTGTTCGTATTATCTCAAAGCAAACAGGTTAATTCTAGGTTTCAATGGATTATGTGGGTATTGTGTATTTTGCGTATTAAATATTTGAGTTTTCTGGTGAATACTTAATATTTGATTTGGCCATTGCTGCAATGGCCAGCAGTATATCGAGATGGACCTACTTACGATTTTAGGGTTCCGTACCCAAAGAGTAAAAACGGGACCCTATTACTAAGACTTCACTGTCCGTCTGTCTGTCTATCACCAGGTTGTATCTCATCAACTGTAATAGCTAGACAGGTGAATTTTTCACAGATGATGTACTTTTGTTGCCGCTATAACAACAAATACTAAAAACAGAACAAAATAAATATTTAAGTGGGGCTCTCATACAACAAACGTGATTTTTTTGCCGTTTTTTGCGATAATGGTACGGAACCCTTCGTGCGCAAGTCCAACTCGCACATGGCCGGTTTTTATATTTATCTTCTGACTATACCTAGGTATCTTCCTAAATTTTGTAGTCTAAGCGTAACATACAGTAGACACTTCAATAAAGCGTCACACGCTCTGTACGTCACTAGTCTCCGATTTTTTTGAAACTTTGTGAGTATATAGTTATAGGATAGGATATAGAGCAAATTGTTCTATTTAGTAACATCAATAAAAAAAAAAATAGTTTTCGCAAAAAAAATAAAAACATAAAGTGACGTACGAGGCGCATAGAGAACGTTGACTACATATTTCTGAGGACTAGGTCAGGTCTATTTAACTATGGCCAGTGGTAGGCGACAATGAAAACATAATTATAAAACAATGACGTTTGGAAAAAGGCTGTAGGTGCTGAGTCCGTGCGTTGTTGGCTAGAAAGCCTGGGCAGGCTATAGAGCCTACGGCGGCAGATTTAAGGAGCGGCAAATTTGGGAATTAGTTCAGAAATAGACCCAAAAACTATTTCAACCAAATTGTTGGAATTTAAAAACTTTTACTTTTTAACAAAAAATCAAACTGACTTCCAAATCAAAACAATACAAAGCGAAAAATAACTTTCTTTTTCCAAAGTCGGTGTCTTTTAACCCCCGCCGGCAAAAGAGGGGTGTTATATGTTTCACGTGTGTTGCTGTGTATCTGTGTGTCTGTGTGTGGCATCATAGCGCCTAAACGGATGAACCGATTTCGATTTAGTTTTTTTTTAAAGGTAATTTTGTCGAGAGTGGTCTTAGCTATGTTTGAATATAATCGGTTCAGCAGTTCAAAAGTTATGGGCGTTTTACTGTTTGAATCGGGGTGTTTTCGCAAGATAAAAGTGTCGGGGGTTTTTTAAAATTTGAAATTTTACTTGTGTACCCATTGTTTTTGTTCGCTTTGTAGTGTTTTGTTTTGGAAGCCGGTTTGATTTTTTGTTAAAAAGTTTATTAGTTTTTTCTTTTTAGTTTTGGTAGGTACCCTCCAAATAACATGAAAATCATTTATAGCCAAAGTACATCTCATGACGATTCCAATAAGCCCAACCACGATTACGATACATTGTTTTTTTCAGAGTTCCAGTGGCCATCTGTGGTCTTCTTCATCAGTTCCACTTCACCAAGTGATACTTTCTGAGTGCAAATGATGCTGATGCATTGTTGACGAAAATACCTAAATCGCTATATTTATGCCTAGAATATTTGAGGACTTCCCTCGCTTTCTCTAGGATTCCATTATCAGATCCTGACCTGATGACCATGGAACCACCTGCGAAGTATCCTTTCAACAAAATAAGATTTTTTCAAATCGGTCCACGCGTCTTTGAGTAATAAGGGAAAAGACATTTAAAAAAAAAACTCCTCCTTTTTTTGAAGTCGGTTAATAATAATCTACGTAATGATAATTTGAGAGGTAGGGGCGGCAAAAAATTTGCAGCCCCTACTTAGGAAATGTGTAAATCCGCCACTGTTAACTCTAGACAGTTCTCGTCTAAGCTGTGAGGCATGCCAGCATGATTATCAAGTCCGACGACAGGAACTAACAATAGCGTGTGAATTTGTGAAATCATCATTTCATTTTCATCTCCAAGCGCCTTTGTTATCAAACAAATTTATGTTTGTACCACATTTTGGCGAGATAATGATTCGGATTTGGCACACTAGTTAATTAACGTTATTTTTGTTACTTAATAACTTTAATTTTACTGAATATAATGACGAAAATTGAATAAATTAAGAATTATGTAACAAAATAAATTTTGAGAATACTTGTTCTAGAAATTTCTACTTTGGTCAATTATATTATTATTTAAAAATAAGTACCTGGAGGTCAGTGGATGTACTTACCTCTAGCCAAGTTACAAACGTTTCGTATCGAATCTCTTTCTTCTATTTGTATGGTCTGGGGGCAGAAATGTCATTCCCAAATTCCCATACATTGATTCGTTTTCTACTACCGTTATCGATTGTAGATTGTCAACTTGGCTATGCAGCGAAAGTCGGTTTACACTATAAATTTTGATAAGTTAACACGGTTAAAATAGCACAACCTTTGACTACTTATTATAATGATGAAACATTGAGTAATAATGTAAAAGTAGTTTTGATTACCGAGATGTTTTATGTTGCTGACCGTACATTACTTAGGCGCCGATTCCCTTGAGTAGCTGATTTTAAAAGCAAATTTTGAGTTTTACTCGTATAACATAGTGTTATTAATTTGCAAAGTTATGTCTAAAACGGACAAAAACACGACAATTGCACCAAAACCGCTGGGCGTATTTTAATGGAATTGACACCATCTCAAAGACAATTTAATTATCTACATTTTGATCTGAAGCTTTTTTTTTCAAGGCGCCGATTCCCTTGAGTAGCTGATTTTAAAATGAGAATCACGTCTAAACCGCTAGTCGTAATTTATTGGAAAAAATATATGTTATATTAGACCATTTTCTTAATAATTTCATCTAAGCAGAATTTAAGTTTTATTCGTATAACATTGTGTAATTAATTTGTAAAGTTATGTCTATAACGGACAAAAACACGATAATCGCACCAAAACCGCTGGGCGTATTCTAATGGAATTGACACCATCTCAAAGACAATTTAATTATCTACATTTTGATTTGTACCTTTTTTTTTTTAAGTCGTAGAATATTATGGAAAGTACAAAAAACTAGTAAATATTGGGTAGCGCGGGTGTGAAACAAGTGTGCGTCTTGTTCTTTAAGGTCGTTGGCGTTAGTTATGCCAAATTATTACAGATAGGTAAGTATTGTTGCCTCATTGTTGGTATAACTAGTTTCGTCCGTCTTTATTCTTTTGCTTATACCTACGTGGAAAATACCCTCTGCCGAATATCTATTTGCGTTTTAGGTATACTTAATGTTGATTTCCATAATGTGTCTGAAAATCTGCTTGTCATATCATGGCATAATATTGCGAAATAATCGAAATTGTTTTGAATAGTTTTTAATAGGTACGTTAAAGTTCGAAAGAAATAATGAAATTTCGTCACCTGCTCTGTAGGTACGTTTAATCGGTACAATATGATGAAAATTTACATTTACAAGTCTTGTCAGGAAAGAACATTGACTTTACTTATTCTGGTTTCATTGTCCATTGAACATGTAGGTATGTATGATCGACCTTTTTTGTGGGAAATCACCCAATGTTTCGCCCGCTCTGGGTGAAGCGGGAGGGCGTGTCAGACTCTCTCGTGTCTCGTTTTACTTTTTTTTTAAATATTATATTTAATCTTTTTTTTTTAGTTTCTCACGACTTATTGTCGGGCCTACGTTGTCCCCCCATATCTAAGTACTAATGCTGTAACATGGAAATATTGTAAAACCAAACCATTTTTTAAAAGAGTAACCGTGGAGTTTCTTGCCAGTTCTTCTCCATAGGAAATGACCAACCCGAACCGTGTACCTTTTGTAGACGTTTTATAAGTAGCCCTATGTGAAATTAAAAAAAAAACTGTTTTTTTTTTAGACTTACTGACTAAAACCCACCAGTGTTCCTAGGTTCTTTACTGCTGGTGAAAAGAACCGGTAGGTATACCTAACGTGTATTAGATCTCACATCATATCATAATGTAAGTAGCTAAGTACTATTTTATTTATTATCTAATAATTTAAAAGTACTCAAGTAAGTATGTAAAACAAATATAGGTACCTGTCTGTAAGACGGCCGATTGTGTTCCCTATTCGACATCATAAGATTTGTATCTACTTAGTCGCCATTGCGTAATATTGCGCAAGAGTGATTAGCAAATTCTAAAGCAACGCATTGGTCAAAGAGTCCAAAAATATAAATAGACTCACTAGTGTGGTATTGGTATTACCACACGCTAGTCAGGTGGTAAATAGTCTGCGGGAGCCGTAAGCAAGTCGGCGATATTACATTTTTAATATTTTTTACTGACCTAGTTAGGTAGGTACATTCATTTTGATTGAATAAGCATAGAGATTTAGCCATCAATATCTTAGCAGCCTGCATATTGTTTATACATAGTGACACAGACTTAGAAATAATAGTAGGTAGGTACATAAGTGAACAAACATCCATAATAATAAAAGATTGCTTTTATTCCTATAAATTTTATTATGATTTAGCCAAGTCTTTTTAACCGACGAAAAAAAGGAGGAGGTTCTCAATTGAGCTAGTATTTTTTTAACGCATATTTTTTTTATAGAGTGGTTCGTTTTCAAAAACTTTATTTAATTTTTTTATTGAAAGAAAGTTGATCCCAAATATAGAAAAAAAAGGATTTATTGATTATTTTCCTACAAAAAATAATAATAAAGAAGGACGTAAAACTCACCGATCCAGGATCCCATTTCATCGTCTATCCTCATGGAGCTGTTCTCGATCCTGAGCTGGGGCAGCGCGACGGCGGAGAAACCGATGGGGTGGCCTGCCCCCGCCGCCAGAATTAGGACGGCGCATGTTATGAGGCACTGAAACAAATGAATATCTTTAGCTAACTATTTTTACAAATTACTTTAGTGACTAGCACATCACACTATTCTCAACCACTGCAACTTCTGAAAGCCAGGAGCCCAGAAACAATTTACAAATAAATTTAATGACGAGCCCACCACACTATTCTCAAACACTGCAACTTCTGAAAGCCAGGAGCCCAGAAACAATTTACAAATAAATTTAATGACGAGCCCAGCACACTATTCTCAACCACTGCAACTTCTGAAAGCCAGGAGCCCAGAAACAATTTACAAATAAATTTAATGACGAGCCCAGCACACTATTCTCAACCACTGCAACTTCTGAAAGCCAGGAGCCCAGATACAATTTACAAATAAATTTAATGACGAGCCCAGCACATTATTCTCAACCACTGCAACTTCTGAAAGCCAGGAGCCCAGATACAATTTACAAATAAATTTAATGACGAGCCCAGCACACTATTCTCAACCACTGCAACTTCTGAAAGCCAGGAGCCCAGATACAATTTACAAATAAATTTAATGACGAGCCCAGCACACTATTCTCAACCACTGCAACTTCTGAAAGCCAGGAGCCCAGAAACAATTTACAAATAAATTTAATGACGAGCCCAGCACACTATTCTCAACCACTGCAACTTCTGAAAGCCAGGAGCCCAGATACAATTTACAAATAAATTTAATGACGAGCCCAGCACACTATTCTCAACCACTGCAACTTCTGAAAGCCAGGAGCCCAGAAACAATTTACAAATAAATTTAATGACGAGCCCACCACACTATTCTCAACCACTGCAACTTCTGAAAGCCAGGAGCTCAGATACAATTTACAAATAAATTTAATGACGAGCCCACCACACTATTCTCAACCACTGCAACTTCTGAAAGCCAGGAGCCCAGATACAATTTACAAATAAATTTAATGACGAGCCCAGCACACTATTCTCAACCACTGCAACTTCTGAAAGCCAGGAGCCCAGAAACAATTTACAAATAAATTTAATGACGAGCCCACCACACTATTCTCAACCACTGCAACTTCTGAAAGCCAGGGGCCCAGATACAATTTACAAATAAATTTAATGACGAGCCCACCACACTATTCTCAACCACTGCAACTTCTGAAAGCCAGGGGCCCAGATACAATTTACAAATAAATTTAATGACGAGCCCACCACACTATTCTCAACCACTGCAACTTCTGAAAGCCAGGAGCCCAGAAACAATTTACAAATAAATTTAATGACGAGCCCACCACACTATTCTCAACCACTGCAACTTCTGAAAGCCAGGAGCTCAGATACAATTTACAAATAAATTTAATGACGAGCCCACCACACTATTCTCAACCACTGCAACTTCTGAAAGCCAGGAGCCCAGAAACAATTTACAAATAAATTTAATGACGAGCCCACCACACTATTCTCAACCACTGCAACTTCTGAAAGCCAGGAGCCCAGATACAATTTACAAATAAATTTAATGACGAGCCCACCACACTATTCTCAACCACTGCAACTTCTGAAAGCCAGAAACAACAGCGGCGACCGCCCCAAAAGCGTCGTGAAAAAAACGATGAAAAAGCCAACTTTGGGGGCTGGTGAAAGGGTTTTATCAAGAAGGAAATTGTTGTCATATACAGTAACACGCGCGGAGCTTAGACTTGTTCTCGGGATTGGAGCTAGCGAAATTTGATGCGTGCTATCTAAAGTCTGTTTATTATCTCTGAGACAAAATTGACACATGCATTTGTCAAATTACTTTATTAAGGGCTTGTTAGGCCTCCTTAGGTATATTATATAACTCCATTCAAACCTATTATGGTATTTATCTCTCTGTCAATTTGCATTTGTGCGCTACAGGCTGTAGCCGGCCGGATATCGCCGGTTATATCCGCCGTTAGTTTCACGACCTCGCTTGTTTTTACCACAATTTTTTTGTTAGTTAAATGTCAAATTAAATCAGCTGTTCGGTGTTCCCTTCGACGACAAAATAACGCTTTATGACGCCTATTTAACAACTATTTTTGCTGTTTTCAGGATTGCGCCCATAATAATACAAGTTGTACATTATGCGGAGTTCAGTGACACCTTGGGAGCTTCTCAGTTACTTTAGTTACACCTTGTAATACCTAACTTACTCATTAGGTAGGTTCACTACCTGTGTAAGTACCTCGGTGCATTACTGCAACACGGTGTATTCTACAAAGCGTGTTGCTAAGTGGTTATAGCACCTTATTTACGGCATCGCAAGTGCCAAAATATGTTGTATGTATCACACATCATTTTGTAACATTACTGGAAATCCAATTTAATCATCCGTTGATAATATGCTACATGAGATGAATCTTTCGAGTGTATGGTTCCACTATCAATATCACAGTTAGGGGAAATCAGAGTTACATTTCACAATGTTTTAGATCTGATTCATAATTTTATACATGATAAGCGAGTTTATCACGTTATTCTCTTACTACTATGATTCAATGTACAGTTTTATCTGGTAAGCTTATAATATTCGAAATTCAAATTGAATGGATTTAGGCACGTGTGAAGAATGTGTTATATTGTTCAGAACGTCACATGACTTGCATTATTTTATAAATATTTATTGATTATGTCACGCTCTAGAGTTGTAGAATGTGATGGTGTTCAATAGATTCAATATAAAATGACATTCACATATACGTATCTATATCTCTGTAGAAAAGTTAGTCTCTTATAATTTATTTAATTTTAAATTCCATAGGCTGTTTCAATGTAAATATTAATCAGGTTGGTTTTACATTATGAGACAGTCCAATGTATAATCAATAAAGATTATTTAAACTTTGGACTATCATTTCTCAGTTTAAGTTTTCGTTAACAAAAATAATACCTATTTGTATATAAAACATTTATTTTGACAAAACTCTATCTGCCATATCTAGTCATGTTCTAGATATGACAAATAAACTATCTACTAGCTATGTTTCTCGGGGAATTACAGATTTTACCTTTATGCAAATAATTCAAATGATTCATACAACTCACATATAATTTTAATATATTGTCAACACCTCATACCACTACGCTTACGAATTTATTGCAATGTAAACATTTATTACTTACATTGTATTGTAAATTCTTGTTTCTACATCCTTATAATTTGTTTACATAAACATAAAATTTAAGGTGAGTCGGATCTAAGAGGTCGGGAGGAGATTAGACCTGAGCTGAGTGACCTCCTTATCTAATAATAAATTAGAAACAGTTTGTTTGGACGTCCGTTTCAGGAAGTGACGAGATAAGGCGGCTGTGACAAGATAATTGTCTGTCTGTATGTAGGTAAGTAGGTCTTTGCAATGTAATCTGTAAACGTTACGCAGTTCTAATCGTGATTTTTCTTCCCAACTGTTTTTTATCCCGAATCCTAAAGCGTAAGTGAATTCGGCAAGGCAAAGACAGTGAACAATCACATAGACGGAAATCAACATCGCGTCTTTCATCTCGCATGTCATTGGTCGAGTCGATTGGTTCATACTCTTTGCCCTTTGCTTTGCCGAATTCACTTACGCTTTTAGGCTGTCGGTCAATCCCACTGGAACCGTGCAATTTTTGGGCATTAGGTATACATAGTGCAAAAATTTTCTTAATTGGGTTAAAGTATTAACCCAATTACGAAAATTCTTCAGTATTAACTTAATATTTCTAAAGATTGCTTCCAAACACCTTAACTTTTACCGCATTAAATATTTTTAAATTGGGTTAATTCTTGCAAAGACTGACCACTCTAAACCAGCTGTCCTGGCGGTAATGAGCCATAATACTCATTCTGCACGATAATTACCTTAACAATGCTAAGCAATTAAAAACCTTCATGAAACTATATAACCCTAGTACGTAGATTCCTGCCACGTTCTTGTCAGTTCCTATAACAACCAATTTATTTAATTGGAACAAATGGAGTTTGCCAATATCATCCTTGTCAAGATATAAATACGGCGTCGATAACTAACTTGAAGGCTTGAAGAAAGTTTTCTAATTAACTAATGCTCGGGGGAATGTAGGTGAACTGTCATGTCGTCCCACTTCTAACATGTGGACAGCAGAGTAGGTTTTCACACCCAGAGGTACGGAGGATTACTTGGTGCGAACCACAGAGATAAATCTAACTAGATGACGCGATTGTCTGTACTTCGCGTGTCAAAAAACGGACTAAAGTTTCGATCAATCGTAATCTGTGCTTTTCATTTGGCATTATCGGCACCGAAAATCCACAGAAATCTAGAAAAATGCCTTTTTATGCCATATTGAGCTGTAAAGAATGTATAAAAAAAGTTGGCCGAGGCATTGGAAATGTTTTCTTTCATTGTAAGTAAATTGTTTGTGAAAAAGTGGCACGCTTGGTTTTCATACAGATGGAGGGACTTGCGTTATCTAGTTAGTTTTAAGTCTGTGGTGCGAACTTAGCAGAATTGCGTAAATCTCAAGTTTCGCTATAAAACTTTATCAGATATGTTTGCAAAGTGTTACGAGGCGTGTTTTAAGCTATTTACCTGTTCCAAAGCCTTGTCGACAATGTATATTTTGTGAGATTAAATGGGGCTAAAGAGTTGTGGTTCCTGAATTGAGGTGTTCGTTGAATGTCAACCGCATTCGTTGGTTAGCTCGGTTTATTCTATGTCTGTGGTTTATCCGCATAGCAGCAGTAGCCATGGTCGCATTGTCGCGCGGTTTGATCACCGCGAACATGCGGGTTTCCTCATGTCTTACTTCATGGTCTTAGCAATATAATTTACATAATAATCACATTGTTTATTATTTTATTGAAAACATTAAACGAAATAATTTTTTTTTACAGAGGTTACAACCGATTTCCAAACAAAAACACTACGCGAAATTGAAGTAATTTTTTTTTCACTTTTTCGTTATGGTACATAATGGACCAGTTCTAAAGGTTAGCTACCTATACATACCTACATATGCCCAATGTGAAACCAGAATAGAATAACATGAAACTTAAACAAAACTGTGGAATGAGAATGAGAGTATACCAGGCTAAACTGTTCACACCTGCGTATCCCTTTAGAGCGTCCCAGTGTGATGTTATGCTATGAAATGGTGCATACAATAAACAGACATGCGATTGCAGCTATCCCGAGTGATTTGCCGTCATTTATTGAAGAGTTCTGATGTATATCTCCGAAGTTCTTCATCAGCTCTTGATGAAAATGACAACATGACAAGCACCAGCGGTCATATAAAAAAAGAATCATCAAAATCGGTTCACCCAATAAAAAGTTCTGATGTAACACACATAAAAAAAAACCGGCCAAGTGCGAGTCGGACTCGCGCACGAAGGGTTCCGTACTTGGTAAATTGCGGTTTACGATTTATGACGTATTAAAAAAAAACTACTTGCTAGATCTCGTTGAAACCAATTTTCGCTGGTAGTTTACATAGTAATGTACATCATATATTTTTTTTAGTTTTATCATTCTCTTATTTTAGAAGTTACAGGCCCCCCCCTGACACACATTTTACCACTTTGGCAGAGTCTCTCGCGCAAACTATACAGTTTAAAAAAAAATGATATTAGAAACCTCAATATCATTTTTGAAGACCTATCCATGATACCCCACACGTATGAGTCTGACGAAAAAAAATATTTTTAGATTTAGTTTCAAGTATGGGAACCCCCAAAATTTATTTTTGTGTGAAAATCTTAATGCGGTTCACAGAATACATCTACTTACCAAGTTTCAACAGCATAGTTCTTATAGTTTCGGAATAAAGTGGCTGTGACATACGGACGGACAGACAGACAGACAGACAGACAGACAGACAGACAGACAGACAGACATGACGAATCTATAAGGGTTCCGTTTTTGCCATTTGGCTACGGAACCCTAAAAATACAGTCAAATTGATAACCTCCTCCTATTTGCGAAGTCGGTTAAAAATGATTAGGTAGGTACCTACTGTTACTCTTCGTTTTACTCTCTTAGAAGACTAAGAGAGTTCCTTTTTTTTTTCGTTTCTTTTTTTTCTCGTTTTCCTTCGTCCAGTTTTCCATCTAATACATATAGCTCGTCTATTTTTGTTCCTTTTATTTTAATATTAGCTAAAACACAATTATTTTAATGGAAGCAGTTGAAGGCGTCTATTTAAATAATAATAGCAAAAAATCTTTAATGATTCAAGAACATTTGTCTATCTATGTACTTACAAGATTAGTTTGAACGTTTCTTCAACGAGGATTATCTTTACATATAGGAATAACAAAAACCCAACACGTGAACCTTTTTGCTGTAAGACATAAACTAATCGCTCATCATTAGAACGTCGTGATTCGTGATAAATGTTTCCAAAGCATAAAAAAACCGCTCGGAATGTAAAAACTCCAATTCAAAATATATGTAAAGAACACTTATTTTTAGTTTTTAAAGAGAAATAGAGAAATATCTCTCTTTGCCAAAACGTAGTTGTAGTGAAATATTTATAGTAATTACGTCACCTATGGACATAATCCAAGTACAGACTCATGCATTTCATTGTTTCGCAGTTAAGTCTGTGAAGAAATTTATTGGCTTTTCTTAGCAGCGGTTATAAGCAGCTGTTTCTCGTGTTTTTGCTAGCATTCTTTAAAAACGAGTTGATGTACTTATAAAACAAATAACCGATCATTCTCTACCAGTGTGCCAAGTTTCATACAAAACCGTTAAGAGGAAACGGGGGCAGAGAGCGCCGACTGAATTTCCTAAGTTCAATTTCTGAAATTCCATAAACTGGAGATGAAAGATATATTCTATGTCCCTATGTTTTCCTTTTTGATGATACATTATCTGTAGAAGCACTAGAACCCTCAAAAAATGCTCAAAATTGCGCTGTCAACAGAGGCTTAGTGTACAAATTTGACAAATAAAAATGAAAAAAGGAAAACATAGGGACATAGTATATATCTTACTTTACCAGCTTATAGAATATCTTTGAAATTGGTCCAATATTGGAGTCGGAAACAGACTTGAGCCAAACCTCGAATTATATATATGACTTTTTACTTAGGAAATGCAGTCGGCGATCTCTGCCCATATTTCCTCTTAAGGAGTTATTGTGAAACATACAAACTCTCTTGAATCACCCCAACTTTCACATTACCAACAGTCCATATTGTTGTAGGATAAGATACCATAGTTATTTTCTACCTTACCTAGTTACCATGTTCTTTAGAATGTCATTGTCAAACCTCTGTTTCGCATGTGTTGCAATTTCGGTTTAAGGATAGTCCGTTCTTTATACTTACTTATGCAAATGAAAAAACTTTGAGGTCAATACTGGCTGATTTTTAATCATTAGGATTTGCATAGCCATTGTGAGGCAAACTTGTTAGCTGTGACTTTGTACCATGCAGTTGCGGTATCTAGTATATATTTTTACCTTCTGTGCCTCGCGGTTTCACCGGCAGGGTCGCAGATATGTAATAAGTAGTTCACATTTATCGAGAACTAGCGGACGCCTCGCGGTTTCACCCACGTAATTCCCGTTCCCGGGGGAATACAGGGATAAAAAGTAGCCTATGTCACCCGAGGATAGTGTATATAGCTTCCCAACCCTGGAAGAATTTTTGAAATCAGTCCAGTAGTTTTTTAAGTTTATTCGTTACATATCAAAATACAATTCTTTCCTTTTTATAATATTATTATAGATATAGATTGGGATATTAAAAGCAAAAAGATTTTCTTAAATCCGACTGGTAGTTCCATAGATGCGTTAAAACAAAAAAACTAACTGTTTTTGTTGTGTAGGTAGGTTATAGTTTGCTGAACATAAAATGAAAAGTCTTGGAAAATCACAGATTTGAGGGTTTTTTAGTGACTGCGTCATACGGGAGATACCTACCTAATGAGGAAGTGAACAACATATATTTTTATCTATGTAGATACCTATATACGTATAGTCTAAAGAAGTTTTCTGAATATATAGCGAAGAATAAAATGATATGGCCCAGAATTTTGGAAAATCACAGATGAGACTTTTTTTGGTGACGTCATAGTTACGATAGGCAATGGAAAAGTCTATTACCAAATACCAGCGATTTTACAATAAGTTGTATGTAAGAAAATGATGAAGAATGACATTTTAGTTGTTAAGGTCAGGGTTAACAACTAAGCAAATAGTATGGGTTTCATTGTCTAGTGCAGGGGTCACCAAATGGCGGACCGCGTTCCGAATCCGGAACGCCAACCTATTTTGTGCGGACCATAAATAAACAGTACAATATCATTGACTTGTTTGACTCGAATTCATTATTTTATCAAGCGCTACTGTCATCGATTCGAAAATGGAAAAATCGTTTTTATCATTAGGTACACAATTTAAGTTTATTTATTTAAATAATAACATCTTACTAGTATTATAAAATATGTGAAAGTTTGGATAGATGTGTGTGTGGATGTATGTTTGTTACTCAATCACGCTAGAACGGCTGAACGGATCTGAATGATCTGGTTAATATATAATAGTTCATCCTGGTATAATGTTCCCTTGGGATAAGAAAACACTTTTCACGCAAGCAAAGCCGCTGGCAGAAGCTAGTACTAAATACAAGAGACGATGTGATGCCCCCCCCCAAGGCCAAGTAAGGTGGCTTTAAGCTTTACGGCCCGCAACGGTCATATTTTTTTTTTAAAGTGTGCCCAAATGGAAGTAATTGTTGACCTCTGCAGCATAACTGCGTAAGTGAATTCGGCAAGGCAAAGGGTTAGACCCAATGGAAGAGTATGAACAATCGATCAATCACATAGACGGAATCAACATCGCTTAATTCATCTCACATGTGAATGGGCAATTTTTAATTTTATTTCATGGGCTCAAACTCTTTGCTTTGCCGAATTCACTAAGTATTATAATTACATGAACAACTATCATCATTTAAATTTTTCTTTATGAAACGCGTGAACCTTAGCTTTTAAAATGGAAAAACATGTCAACACATTCTTTTGCTAAATCTTTAGAATGCAAAAAGGCTTCTGAAACATTTTCCTCCATAAGAGATCGTTTGGCGTCGGGTAAACCCGTGAGCGCTTCGACCGGAGCATCTATAATATGCAATAACTAGCTGTTGCCCGCGACTTCGTCTGCGAAGCATTAGTAATTCGAATAGCTTATTTTTTATATCGCAGCATAATATTGTGGGTTTTTCATACAAACTTCTACCTCTCTTTCCACCCCCTTAAGTAAGATTTCCGGGATAAAAACTATGCTATGTCCTGCCCAGCGTCTCAAAATATCTCCCAACCAAATTGCATCTAAATCGGTTCAACGGTTTAAACGTGAAAAGGTGGACAGAGAGACAGACAGAGTCACTTTCACATTTATAATATTAACTCCGCCCGCGACTTCGTTCGTGTGATGGCAACCAAAAATAAGCTGCTATTAAACCTAAGGCAAACGGTCCAGTTCGGTAGTTCCAAATCGATGTAGAGGTTCCCATCCTAGTGCCATTTGATTCTTCAAATAAACTTTGACACCCCTAAATCGTCTTCTGGGGGTAAATCCGAAAAACTAATGATGACATCCTTTATTATTTTGCCAAAGGGATAAGATTTTTATACAAATAAATGTCTCCCTTTTAACCCTTTAAAAAGTTGAATTTCCAAAAACCCCTCCTGAGTGCTCCCCAACGTCATAAAAAGAAGCTATGTGCAGTAAAAGTAATCAAAAATCTTTACCACCCCGAAGTCGTATTTTAAGGGTAGTTTCGAATAACTAATTATTGTTAACCTTTGTTGTTTATTTAGGATGGTATTTATGTCAAGTTTCATGTTTATTCACCCAAGAAATCAGATTCTTCAAAAAAAATAACATCCCCTACATCATCTTTTGGGGGTAGTTTCGAAAAACTAACAATGAAAGTCTTTATTGTTTATTTAGGTTAGTATTTGTGTCAAGTTTCAAGTTTATTAACTGAAGTAATAAGATTCTTCAAAAACACTGTAATACCTCCTAAATCGTCTTTTAGGGGTAGTTGCAAAAAACTAATAATCACAAACCTTATTGTTTATTAAGGATGGTATTTATGTCTAGTTTCATGTTTATTCACCCAAGAAATCAGATCCTTCAAAAAAATTTACATCCCCTTAGTCGTCTTTTGGGGGTAGTTTCAAAAAATAATAAGAGCAACCTTTATTATTCATTTAGGTTAGTATATTAGTGGCTAGTTTATTGACCCAAGAAATCTGATTTTCAAAAACACTGTAATACCTCCTAAATCGTCTTATGGGGGGTAGTTGCAAAAAACTAATGATGACAAACTATATTGTTTATGTAGTATGGTATTTATTTCAAGTCTCATGTTTATTCACCCAAGAAATCACATTCTTCAAAAAAATTAACATCCCCTAAATCGTCTTTTGGGGGTAGTTGCAAAAAACTAATAATGACAACCTTTATTGTTTATTTAGGATGGTATTTATGTCAAGTTTCATGTTTATTCACCCAAGAAATCAGATTCTTCAAAAAAATTAACATACCCTAAATCATCTTTTGGGGGTAGTTTCAAAAAATAATAACAACAACCTTTTTTATTCATTTAAGTTAGTATTTGTGGCAAGTTTATTGACCCAAGAAACCAGATTTTTTAAAAACACTGTAATACCTCCTAAATCGTCTTTTGGGGGTAGTTGCAAAAAACTAATAGTGACAACCTTTATTGTTTATTTAGGATGGTATTTATGCCAAGTTTCAAGTTTATTCACCCAAGAAATCAAATTCTTCAAAAAAACTAACATCCCCAAAATTTTTTTTGAGGGTAGTTTAAAAAAATAATAGTAGCAACCTTTATTGTTCATTTAGGTTAGTATTTGTGGCAAGTTTCAAGTTTATTGACCCAAGAAATCAGATTTTTCCAAAACACTGTAATACCTCCTAAATCGTCTTTTGGGGGTTGTTGCAAAAAATTTATAATGACAACCTTTATTGTTTATTTAGGATGGTATTTATGTCAAGTTTCATGTTTATTCACCCAAGAAATCAGATTCTTCAAAAAAAATTACATCCCCTAAATCATCTTTTGGGGGTAGTTTCGAAAAACCAACAATGAAAGCCTTTATTGTTTATTTAGATTGGTATTTATGTAAAGTTTCAAGTTTATTAACTGAAGTAATGAGATCCTTCAAAATAAATTAACACCCCTAAATCGTCTTTTGGGGGTAGTTTCAAAAAATAATAATAGTTACCTTTATTGTTCATTTAGGTTAGTATTTGTGGCAAGTTTCAAGTTTATTGATCAAAGAAATCTGATTTTTCCATACAAACTTCAACACCCCCTAAATCATCATTTGGGGGTAGTTTCGAAAAACTAATAATGTCAATCTTCATCATTTACTTAGAATACTATTTGTGCAAAGTTTCAAGAATTTTGGTCGAAGGAATTAGATTTTTCATACAAACTTTCAACCCCCTTTTTACCCCCTTAGGGGTAGAATTTCCAAAAATCCTTTCTTAGTGCACACTTACGTCACTTGAGGAACCTTTCTGCCAAATTTCATGCTTCTGGGCTTAGCAGTTTTGGCTGTGCGTTGATTGATCAGTCAGTCAGTCAGTCAGTCAGTCAGTCAGTCACCTTTTGCTTATATAGATATAGATTTATGTCATTCAGGTCACACGAGTACTATACTTGAAACACGATGCAGAAGATGCGTCTATGTGATGGTGTTATTCGCAGTAGGTAGGCAAAGTCGGCTTACGGAAAGTTTAATTTTATGTTTAATTTAAGGTTCTAAGCAGTTCTATGGCAGGCAAGCCTTAAGAACATTGTCCCAATTAAAATGGGCTCTGATAAAAAACTAGAGCAGTGGTGACCCAGTGGTTACGGTTCCGACTTACGATTTGTAGATCGTGGGTTCGAACCCGAGCAGGCGCTTTACTTTGCGTAATTTATTGCATCACCACTGCTCTCAAAACGGTGAAGGAAAACATTGTGAGGAAACCGGCATGTCCTAGAACCAATCCGCACTGGGCCCGCGTGGTGGATCCCACTCCCTCTCCCTCTAAGAGAGGAGGCCTGTGTCCCAGCAGTGGGAACATTAAAAGGCTGATGATGTGTGTGTGTGTGTGATGTGTGATCAAAAAGTACACACAACTGTTTTAAAGACATTTGACGAATAAGATATAATAAGAAAGGTAACATCTAGTCTATTATTAGGTACACATGAAGAAATCTTCTTCCATTTTAATGTTCCCACTGTATGGGACACAGGCCTCCTATCCGTGAGAGGGAATCCACCACGCGGGCCCAGTGCGGGTTGGTGGATGTCACATGTCGTCGAATTTTTGATTGTAGGACATGCCGGTTTCCTCACGATGTTTTTCTTCACCGTTTTGACTGTTTTGAGAGCAGTAGTGATAAAATAATTTACACAAAGAAAATGAATAAATAAATAAGGTCAAAAGAGAACAAAGTATTCGTAAGGTACTCTTTCCTTTCTAAATATCTGAGAACTAAGCGCTTTTGGACAGACAGACAAAGGCTGATTTTACTTTATACTGAGTGTAACTGAAATGGATGTCTGGGTAAAAATGCCTGATTTCACATGCGTTATTTTTGGGACAATATAGTACTAGTAGACTACAGACTCTAGAACAACATGCTCGATTGTTTCTTTCTATAACACCTAAAGACATCCTATAAATTTATTAGTAAGACAGTCAATTATTAATTTACCTGATTAAAAACTCCTTTCGCCGAGGAGTAAGTTTCTCCCTTTACGTAAGGCGGTAATGTGGCAGTGGAGCTGATGCTTCTGAGAAAACTCTGCAGGGCCTCGTACTCATCAGCCTTCTTCGTCTCCTTGCTGACAATCTGCGGCACCTGGCCCTCGCCCAGCATAGCCTCGTGGGCTCCATCACTGTGCAAAAGAAAATAGAGGTAAGAAGATACAGGAAAGAAAACATTCATAATAATTGGTGATCCTCGTTTATGTCAGCAATCAAGATTTTGCAGCACTGACGTTTATTGAATAACAATTTTTTGGCCGAGACTTGGCCTGCGCTGCAATGTTATTATTAATGCATTTATTTCAGACATTCAGACATAACTAGATAACATACACGTATTACACTCATAAAAAAATAAATAAAAAAAAACCTATAAAACCCATAATAATATTGATTCATTCCAATTACTTCTATACATTAAAATTAGTAGTTATTATTAGTTTCACACCATCTGCTCGACAATGTCGAAAAGCATATATTATGATGCAATCTCAAAATAAACTAAAGCATTACCTCTCTATGGAGGTAAAGTTATAAGAAACTCCCAAGGGAGTAAAGTTATTTAAATTTGGAACGTCAAATTCGTGTGGAAACTCGTGAAATATCTTTGTAAAAAAATGCCCATATGGCATTGTAAATAGGTTTGTTCGAAAATCTAACTAGCCAGCACAAGCAGAATTCAAAAAGAAAGAAAAATGGCACGATTTCAAAGAATGTGAAAGAAAAGACGGTGTTTGGTGCTGTGATGTTCAGTGATTTTATTGCAATTGCAATAACCGTGTTGACAAAAATATCGAGTGATAGTGGTTCTACTCCAGAGTTTATCAAAACAGACGCTTTAGGGATTATTAATAATTACAAAATAAATACTTAATTTATGGCGCCCTGGTTTTTATTGTCTCGCAGAATGTGTGAAAAGTAGAGTAAGCCCCTCTGGGATAAAGCCTGTCTTCGTCTTGGGCAGCTTGAACTCCTCGCTTCACTCAGGACTCTACATAACTCCCTCGTTACGCTCAGGGTTCAATATGCCGCCCGTGACGTAAGACACTGCTTTATCCCCTTGGTGCATAATCCACTATAGTACTTCGAAAGCCTACTTGAGAAATTACTGGTGCACCATACAAACCCCCACACCCCCTTAAGGATTATTTCCGGGATAAAAACTCAATCAATCCTTTGCATGATCTGCAACTATCTCCATACGAAAATTCATTTAAGGCGGTACCCCGAGCAAAACGCCGCGCAAGCCGTTTTTACCCGACTGCCGAAGGAGGGTAATGTGTTTATTTGTGCTGTTTTTAGGAGCTATCTACTCGTTATTTAAAAAGAAATATCAATTTATAAAAATACATTAAATTTCTACATAATATTGATTCAAAAATGGTAGATTTCGTTTTTTTTTAAATTTTGTATATATTTCACTAATCTCCTTACAAAAAAACATAAAAATGAGAAATAATTATTGATATTATGCATCTCCTCGTAAAGTATTCATTAATTATTTTTTGTACTAACACTAATGGATAGACAATTTAATAACGAACATTTTTGTAGAAACTTTTCTTCAAAAGACCAAAATTCGATTTTATAAAGATTTTATTCTAAAATCTGGGCGTATTCACTACTGTAATTCATGCGCCACCAGTGCCGCTAGACCAATAGGAATGCTCATATCTCATGCCGATTTTTTGGTCAGGGTACCGTCTTAAATCGGTTCAGCGGTTTAAGCGTGTAAAGGTAACAGACAGACAGAGTTACTTTCGCATTTATAATATAAGTAGATATGGCTGGAATGGAATAGTATGCAAGAACGGATGGTTTTGCTCTAGTTGAACCACATGTTGACTGCTCTTAGGCATAAGTTTGTGCATATTTATATGTCTTTTGCGGAATGGTGATAATATGATAGATATTACATTTTCAGACAATACTATGTTACGCCCACATTGTTTATTACGCAGCGCGCAAGTCTTTGATGAACTAAGAAAATTCTGTTTTGCTTACTAGTTGATAAAGGTTAAAGGGGTGACCTATCAAATACAACAACAATATACAACTGAAATACTCGGTCACTTTTACAATATTACGTATATTTCTGATGAAATTCATTTTGGGTAGAGCATCCAATGAGTCAACAAAAAGAAACTATTGCTATGTTTATATCAACTAGTGCTATGTTTACAGATTATGGCGTACACAGCTGATGTTTTATTTTTGTTTGCAAATGGCGTAATGTCCGTGACTCCGTGCCAAGCGCCAATAAGAGGTTATTCAAGTTCAACCTAGAGTCACGTAAGGTCGGGCTTTTAACAAAAATATTGATATTTCAAGAAAAGGTACTTTATCTATCTATATAAATCGAATTATTTAAAATGAATTATGTAACCAATATTTTTGTCAAAAAAATCACTAGCAGTAGCCACGTTCACGATAAACTCAAAAACTACTGAACGGATTTTCATGCGGTTTTCTCCAATATACAGATTAATTCTTCAGGAAGGTTTAAGTGTAGAATTCAAGGTTTTGTGTAAATTTGTAATTGTAATATTACGATAATTGTTGAAAATTTCGGAAAAATGTCAAGCCGCCTGGAAGCTTTATCGAAAACGCTTTACTCCCTTTAAGACGGTACCCTGACCAAAAAATCGGCATGAGATATGAGCATTCCTATTGGTCTAGCGGCACTGGTGGCGCATGAATTACAGTAGTGAATACGCCCAGATTTTAGAATAAAATCTTTATAAAATCGAATTTTGGTCTTTTGAAAAAAATAATTCTACAAAAATTTTCGTTATTAAATTGTCTATCCATTGGTAGTACAAATATTAACTAATGAACACTTTACGAGGAGATGCATAATATCAATAATTATTTCTCGTTTTTATGTTTTTTTGGAAGGAGATTAGTGAAATATATACAATATTTAAGAAAAACTAAATCTACCATTTTAGAATCAATATTATGTAGAATTTTAATGTATTTTTATTAATTGATATTTCTTTTTAAATAACGAGTAGATAGCTCCTAAAAACAGCACAAAAAACGGCTTGCGCGGCGTTTTGCTCGGGGTACCGCCTTAAGATATTACAAAATAATTTGGGATTGGGATATTCCTCTTTTACAGGTGTACAGAAAAGTACGCTATGGCATACTATATCTATCTTTTAAGGTTATCATACTATACCCATTCTAACTTAAAAAAAAAATGGTCACGGACAATGCGATAATTGAAAATCTATTTAGACGTATACAGTCCTTTAAGCCTTATCAAGTTAGATACGTTAGTTACCTTAAACATTTCATGCACATTATGATAATCCTATATAGTACAGTAGTTTTTTGGTACAAATCGAATAATGTGATTGTTTTCTTCTTGAAATCGAGACGTACCGTACACTCAACAATGAAAGCCAAGACGAGACAGTGAACTTGAATGATTTGCTTTTAAAATAAACTATTGAAAATGGTACATATCTATCTATACCAATATTATAAAGAGGAAAGATTTTTTTGTTTGTTTGTTTGTACCGAATAGGCTATGAAACTACCAGACCGATTTTAAAAATTCTTTCACCAATAGAAAGTTACTTTATTCCTGAGTGACATAGGCTATTTTTTAATCCCGAAAACGGGTCCTGTGGGGTGGCCCACGGGAGCGAAGCCGCGGGGAACAGCTAGTCTTTAATAAGAGTACCTACCTACCTACCTGCTCAAGGATGAGTTCTTAATGTCGCTATACTTAAAACGAAATTTATTAATAATATTAAATCATTTGGCTGTAGATTTCCAGAGAGTTGGAAAAGTAGATAACCAAACCTTTGCGTACCTTTGTGCATGAAGTATAAATAAAACAAATAAAGCTATTTAATTGAAGATGTCTGTTGCTGCCAAAATATCCTTAACATTAAACAAGATGGCGGAGAACCATTGTTTGTCTTCCTATACTTACAAAAAAAAAAAAACAATAAAAGAACCTGAGAAAATAATAGATATAAATAAGTAAATATTATGATTCAATGTTTACTTGCTAGGTGCCCACAATTTATTAGCATGGCACAAATTAATTAATTACTCAGGTAAAACCAATTTTATAGTTCGGTAGGCGAAGTGAATCTAACTGATTATTATGGTTCGCTACGACCGTCTACTGTATAAGATCTTAATTACATAATTTTCACAGTAATTATAAGCAGAATAATTATTTTGTATGAGTAAGACCAGCTCAATAACGAAATAGAGACGAAGGACGTCGATATGACCTGTTTAGGCTCATGAAAACAGATAACGTTCCAGATTCAGACAATCTTTTCATTGTGAATATTAATTACTTGTAAGTACTGATTGATTAAAATGAATGCATCTGAATCGATGACTCGTAATCACATTATTATGCCTACTACAGAACTGCGGCATGACAAACACGTATTATGTGGCACAGCAGAGACTTTCAATCAATGACCGTATACAAACGAAGTCTTTCTTACGAACAATAACAATATAATCGGACGTCTGAACCTTCGTTGTTTACAACTTGTATCAAAGATCTTGTGTGTTAGCTGCCTAGGAAAAGAGAATCAAGGAAATGAATCGTAATATTGTTTATCTACACTCACAACGTAATGTTCCAAATATGAATTCAAAAATTATGTATAAACACGTACTTTATATTCGTATATAGATAAAATTTTAAAAAAATACCATTACAGTGCAACATTTTCCTTCGATTTTCAAACAACTGCATCATAAAAAAAACTTTTTAGTTTTTATAGCACACTTTTACTTTTTAATTTATTGGCGCTTGGGTTCATTGACATTGACAGTCATGGTGCAATGAGAATCTAAATTGCCCGCCATACTCCCATTTTTTTTCCGATTCCTCTTTTATTTTATTTCAACTGTATGAGTGAAGATAAAATAGTGTATGCAACGGTATATAATTAGGTACTATGGTACTATTTAAGTACTGGCACTGCAGTTCGTACAGAAAGAACGCCACATAGCAAAAAAATATGGAACGGTCTCATACAAAGCCAAAATTCTTCACAATTTAAATAAAGAATCTGTCAACTTACCTCTGTACTCTAACGACCCTAAACCGTTTAAAATGTATAGCAAAACCGAAAATGGTGTAGACCATTTTATCAACACTAGCACAGGTCAGGGCCCTTGAGTCCTGACGTCTTGTTCCTCTAGTCAAGTGTCGCGACTGGCGTAGTAGATATTAATAAAAATAATGTTATCGAACTAACCCTTAACCTTTTAGGACGTTGCAATTATGTGTATGTATATAGGGGTATGTAGATACACCTATGTTGCATAATTATGTGTAAAGTATAGGCTATAAGGGTAAAGATAACGTGACCATTTAAAAAAATATCTTCACGGCTCGTTGCCGAATAAAACGGGGACAGTAGACGTAGCTGACTAAACCTTTTTTGAAGTAACCAATTTTTTTTTTCTAACCGATTTTAACCCTCTCTTGGGCAAAGATTATGAAACAAATTATGTCGTACAAATGTTTTTTGGAGAAAAATAAAGTATCTTTAATCAAGTAATACCAAGATTTTTATCAGTGTTCCTTCCGTAACTGAAAACAGGACATTTCAGCGTTCCGAAACTTACATCGGGATACGGGATGGGATAGCGGAAAAAGGGACAGTCTGGTTCAAAACAGGACGGATGATCTGGGTCTCTAGTCAAGATGGGCGTGCCCCAAGGTTCAATTCTCGGCCCTTTCCTTTTTCTTGTTTACATTAATGATCTCCCTTTTATGATGGCCAAATTATCGGATATAATTCTATTTGCTGATGATACTTCGCTAATTTTTAAAATAGATAGGAAAGATACGGATGTCTTACATGTCAACGAAAGTCTTATTATTCTCACAAAATGGTTCGCAGCTAACAATCTTTTACTGAATGCGACAAAAACTAAATGTCTTAAGTTCTCTTTACCAAATGTACCACAACGAGACCTAAATTTGAATCTTGACGGCAAAAGTCTTGAAGTTATAGCTGAAACTGTATTCTTAGGGATTACTATCGATTCAAAACTGCAGTGGGGCGCGCACATTAGAACTCTTTCGGGTAGGTTAAGTTCAGCTGCATATGCAGTAAGGAAAATAAGGCAGTTAACCGATGTAGCCACAGCTAGGTTAGTATATTATGCTTATTTCCACAGTATTATGTCTTATGGCATTCTGCTGTGGGGATCAGCAGCAGATGTTGACTCAATTTTCATCTTACAAAAGAGGGCAATCCGCGCGATCTATAAAATGGGTCCTCGCGAGTCCCTTAGAGAAAATTTAAAGAAATCGATATACTGACTCTACCTTCACTTTATATTTTGGAATGTATTTTGTATGTCCGCAAAAATCGAGGGCTTTTCAAAACTAGAAGCGACTTACATAATTTAAATACACGCAGTAAGCACGAAATTGTAATACCCAAATTCAGATTAACAAAAACTAGCAAGTCTTTTTATATAAACAGTATACGCTTTTATAACAAGTTGCCAAAGTCAGTTATTGAACTGACCGATGGAAAGTTCAAAAACTACATCAAACGTGTCCTTGTTAAAAAAGCATATTATAAAATCAAGGACTACGTTGAAGATAAAAAATTTGGCTTTAGCTCCTTCTGCGCATGCGGCTTCCCTGGTAACTCATAAACGGCACAAATATGTGGTTGTCTCTAACTATTCTCAATCTCATTAATTCTTTGTTTTTTTTCCTTCTTTTGATTATTCTTTTTACAATGGTTTTCAATCATCTTCATAGCCCTTTGCTAAGAATAGTTACAGCACTGATAACAATATTTGTGCCACATGTTAGATTTAGTCTTTTTTTTATTTTACTTTTGTATAGATTCCTTTACCGATTATTTTGTAAATGTGTGAACATTGTAGGCCTTCTAGATGCTTGTTAACTTTGTAACTCGTTTTATTTTCTTTTGTTTAAATAATATGTAATCTTATTACGACTTATTGTCGGGCCTACGTTGTCCCCACATATCTAAGTACTAATGCTGTAACAAGGAAATATTGTAAAACCAAACCATTTTTTTAAAAGAGTAACCATGGAGTTTCTTGCCGGTTCTTCTCCATAGGAAACGACCAACCCGAACCGTGCACATTGTCGACGTTTTATAAGTGCCCATGTAGGCCTATATGAAATAAAAAAAATTATTTTGATTTTGATCACGTTAATGGGCATGGCGGGCTTTGTTGGCATCCTAATCAACTTCAAATCTCAATGCTATTAGGTCTTTATCATTAGTCATCATTGCGTGTTTGGCGAAATGCTATAAATGTCTTAAACCTATAATTTCCTTCAATCCACTTTAATTATAAGATTTCGGTGTTTAATAGTTGTCTTATGTACAGTACTACCATTAGGTAATTTGAACTCTAATTCCGAGCTTATTAGCATAAAAACCCAATTGGATTTTTTGCCAAACCACCTTCCGTCTTCGTTTTTCAAGTGAACCTACAAATCCGGTTTTAAGCTTTTAAATAAATACTTAGATGTTAATTACCTATAAGTTCGTATTTACTTATAAAAGGAAGAAGCTCGTGGCTAAATAAAAACAGCCGCACGGATCGATCTTCAAGGTTAAGTTACGCTTGCCGAGGTCGGTCCGTGGATGGGTGACCATTTCAACATACCGAGTTTCCTCCGTGCCTCGGAAAGCACGTCAAGCCGTTGGTCCCGGCTGTCATTTAAAGATCTTTGACAATCGTTACGAGTAGTCAGAAGCTTGAGATCTGACACCAGTCTTGCCAAGGGGTATGGTGTTACCCAGTTACTGGTTTGTGGAGGTCAGATAGGCAGTCGCTCCATGTAAAACACTGGTACTCAGCTGAAACGGGTAAGATTGGAAGCCGACCCCAACAAAAATTGGGAAAAGGCTGATGATGATGAAGGATGATGATGAAGTACGTATTTACTTAATTTAGTTTTATTTGTTTATTACATTTGCTGCAAATGTAGTACCAATAACTAACTAAAATTAATGCACTTTAACCGACATGAATTGCGAGTTGTAGGTCGTGGGTTCGAATCTAGGTAGACTTTACTTTGTGTCAATTATTTCACCAGCACTGCTCTCAAAACGGTAAAAGAACACGTGAGGAAACCGGCATAATTATCCTAGAACCAAAAATTCAAAGACATGTGACATCCACCGGTGGATTACGGCCCACGCCGTTTCACTGATAAGAGGCTGTGTCCCAGCAATAAGAACATTATGGGTTGATTATAATTTGTAATTGGTTCTTAAACCATAAAGGTACAATAATAAGTCGACATGAGGTTTACGTGGGCTATCATAAAGCTCAATATTAGTCTTATTATTTAACCGCCTCTAATTCAAAGTTTTATAGGCACTTCATTCGGGCACTAAGTTCTTATCAAATATTGTTATCATTGCTGAATACTGCGAATTGTACTTGGGTAAAAGAACTGTAAGCGCACAGATTAACAGATTAGTATTTTTTGGCATTCGATTGTGGCAAATGAAAATGTTTTGTAAGCATGGACATTGGAATGGCAAAAAATAAAAAATATCACTTCCTTGATAATATCACGCCTGCAATCCCCGGAGGGATAGGCAGAGGGGCACCTAGAGTAATCCTTGATAACTAGGTAGGTATTGTGAGGCGGTAGCTCAGCGAGCTCTTAATAATATGCTGAGATGAAACTAACTATTGATGTAACTTTGTAATGTTATATTAATTCGACAACGTGCATGTCCTAAGGCGGCTTGCACAGAAGTGACGAACAGACGAAGTGACACTGTGACAAGCAAAGCTAAACAAAAAAAAATACAAGGGTTCCGATTTCAATCATCCTCCAAAACTAAATAGGTATCTGTTGGCAGTCTTATAATATGCAGTATTATGGGGACTTAGCTGCAGGAGCTCAAATGATAAGCAAATAAAATTACAAACTTATATTAATTCATCAATGTGGCTCTTACAGAAGTCACATGCAAAACGAATCAAAAATATATTCCTAGAGTTCCAAATTTATGATGAATTTTCCAATAAATAGATATCAGTTGCCATCTTTAAAGAGGTAAGGAGGTAACACCTCATTACAGATAGATTGTCGTTGTCGCAATAAAAATCTGAAATGACAAGGAAGAGAATTTTTTGCCTACCGAGAAGAAGAAATTCTATTTAAACCGTCCCTGACATTTAACGAGCTCAAGAGCTGACATTTTACCATCTAGGGGCTCTAGACAAGTGACATTCGATGTCAGCGAAGGCGATAGTCGAAATGTCAAAATGTAATGGATTGATCACGTGATTTTTCGATATCACTTGTCAATCCCATACAATGTCGCCGTTTTAACCCCCGCCGGACAAAGAAGGGTGTTATAAGTTTCACGTGTATTGCTGTGTATCTGTGTGTCTGTCTGTGGCATCATAGCGCCTAAACGGATAAAACGATTTTGATTTAGTTTTTTTTTGTTTGAAAGGTGATTTTGTCGTGAGTGTTCTTAGCTATGTTTGAATAAAATCGGTTCAGCCGTTCAAAAGTTATGGGCGTTTTACTGTTTGAATCGGAGTGTTTTCACAAGATAAATGGGTCGGGGGCTTTCTAAATTTTGAAATTTTTCTTGTTGACAATCGCAAAGCTTTCGATGATAGAATATCACTTGTCTTAGGGCTTCTGGGCATTGTTGCAGAATATACTGAATGCGCAAAAATATCATGGAAAATCTACATTATTATAAGGAACATGCATGTAGATAGGTAGGTAGCCATGGAAGCCCATTTCTAAAACAGGAAATTAATTCGTGACTCTCAAGAGGCGAAAACTCTCGAGTTTAAAATCACATCGTTGAATAAAGCAGATTACCACTTGATTTGAATGGCATTGTTATATGATAACGACAAATTTGAAACACTTACGTAAATTGTCATTGATATCAGATTGTTTATGAAATAAATATTATTATCTATTATGTATGAGTCATTGATGTAGTAACATGCAAGTTTTATGAGTAAAGTTGGGGTAAAATGACATTAAATCATGAATTGACAATTTCTTTAGCCATGCGTTGTTGATATTCTATTTTTGTGGGAAAATCAATAAGTACTTGACCTTCAGTATGGAATGGTTCTAAAGAAGAGCAGTTTGCTTTTTTTTAGTTAGTTATTTCATTGTATCTGAATATATCGAAATGATTAAAAGTATTGGGTCAAAAATGCTAGCTGTAGGCCTGTAGGTTACCATTTGACACGAATAATGATATATATATGTTACTGTAAAAACCCGAAGTACGGTAAACTCTAGGCTTTACCGGTAAAACCTAGGTTGTACCAAGTCATATTGGTAAAAGCCCGAAATCAATTCGCCGAAAAAAGATCGTCTAACAAACATAATACCAAATTACCAACTATGGTGAAGCTAATCAGGTCAGTCCTTAAATTGTTCTCATCATTTTGTATCATAGTTTGCCATAGACATTACAATTGTTAAAACATTTACAAGACTCTGACTTAAACCCTAATATTTACCGTGTGATTCCAAGTAAAAGCCGGCAATTAGCAATTAACATAGATAATTTCAGGGTTGTACCAGTATGACTTGGTAAATCTTAGGTTATTCTAGGATTTACCGTAGTTCGAGCTTTTACAGTAACAGATAATATAATCTGAAGTGAAATATTGACTTGACTGGCTAGTTCGTCGCATCCTGGGTTTGATACCCGGATCGGGCGAAATGTTATTGGGTTTTTCGACCAGAAATATCTTAATATAGCGGTCCGTTTCGATATGTGCACGGTTGTTGGGAATAGACTCGACTTTACATGGTACTCGAACATGATTGGCGATATGGGTGTAGATCCTATAGATAGGTACCTCTGCCATACCTTTCGAGAAAAACAGGCGTGATGTTATTCCATGTATGAAGTGGAAAACGTGATCTCCAGTGTGATCGTGCCGATTTTACCGGCGCACCGTGCTCGCTATAAAATTTTCTCATTAAGTTTTGTGCTAACACGCGCGTTTAGGTTTTGCAACTGTACATTGTTGAATTCTCGTTTCATTTGAATACGACCAAACCAATCAGTCGGCTAACGAGCTGGTTACGTAAACCGTATGTTTACAATAACAGTGTAGTTGTGCCGTCATTGATCTATTGTGTACGATAATGAGATAGATTCTTTATTTGCGCACCGTACTCACTATTCGGTTTATCTTTATTGTGCTCGTATTGGACGGCAGTCTTCATCGTCATTATCGAAGGAATGATAGCGTGATGACATTGGAGAATGAAAGAAGAAAATAGGTTGACCTGGCCTTAAGCACGGGGTCCCAGCGTTATCAAAGAAAATTTGGTTCAAATAAATGTCATTAGATGGCGCGATATGCATCGATTTGTTATTGAATTGTGTAAAATTAACACGCAAAATTATGGAATATTGGGCTCATTATGGAATTTGAACGGATTTTAAAATTGATTCTAATAGATGGCTCGGTTTTAAATTTCTGAGGCATGCCACTCGATTTTTTAAATTTGTGTTCAAGCACTTTTTGGAACAATGAAGCTGTGAAAAGATGCAAAAATATAAAGTCGGTTAAAAATAGTCACGAACCGAGAAAACCCTTTTACTTGCAAGTCGCTACTAACACCATCTATAGCCGTGAAACCAAACACGATCGGAGTACTTACCTACTTATAAAAATAATCATCTTAATCAGACGAAAAACGCTAGTTACGTTGGCACAGTTTCTTTGTATGGGATGAGGCATCTGTATATATTATCTGTACCTCATGTAACATGGGACAAGGGCAGGAAGATAATGATGATGAGAAGATTTGATCAATTCAGTTAATTCTACAAAGTTTCTGGTTGTGAAATGTATCACCTAGTACATATAACACTATCACTACTTATTATAAAATAATGTCCCCCGCCGCGTCTGTACGCGATAAACTCAAAAACTACTGAACGGATTTTCATGCGGTTTTCACAATAGAACAAGAAAAATTTCAAAATTAAAAAAAACCCCGACGCATTTATTTTGCGAAAACACCCCGATTCTAACAGTAAAACGCCCATAACTTTTAAACGGCTGAACTGATTTTATTCATATATATCTAAGAACACTCTCGACTAAATTACCTTTCAAACAAAAAAAACTAAATCAAAATCTGTTCACCCGTTTAGGCACTATGATGCCACAGACAGACACACAGATACACACGTGAAACTTAAAACACCCCTCTTTTTCCGGCGGGGGTTAATAATGAGAAACGAGGAAGGTTTTTGTCCATAATTTGTCACGGGCGAAGCCGGGTTATCTACAAAACAATAAGTTTTTGTTCTGTTTAGTTACACGGTTACACCTAGTTAAAATTCACATGTGGTATTTGTCTGCTTGTATGACGTCATTTTATCCAGTATTGCAACATACAGTAGTAGGTATTGATAACATGACGAAGCAAAATTGTTTTCCCGTTAAAGTTTCTTATCTGTTTCAGAGTTTTTCGTTACATATTCGACACATTATATGTTAGTTCTGTCTGTTACATTCAATTGCGTAACAATATGACTAAATTTAAACATTTTTTTACAGTAGATGGTATTTAAGTAGGTGATTAATATTCGCATTAAATATGTAGAATTGTCTTTGTTTATAAAACCTTGAAACAAAACAGCTTTGTTTGACTAAACAAATCCTCAACTGTTTCTAACTAGGTAACAGGGTCATCTTTTCAATGGTTTATATAGCCACAAAATAGTAAGTATACAGAAGGGCCACTCCCTTCACCATTCACTAGGGTTGCTACTATATTGATTCCGAATTAAAAAAAAGAGTAGTTTGCCCAAGTTACAAACATAAATACATAGATTCGTCTGAACATACATCATATCATGCTTACATGCCTTAGAGGGTAGACAGGGCATCAAATATCCATTTAATATCACGAAACATTTAATATTACGCCACATACGATGAATATTGGAGAGTAAAAAGACGTAGTAATAGTGTAATAATGATCCCAAGCTCGACAAAAATATAAATGTGAAAAACAGGTACCTAATAAAATCAAAAAACCAAAGATGATCTTAAACAAGAAGAAAATTATGCTGTGCAGTCGGAGGAAACATATTTGTAAGCTGTATGACTTGAACCTTATTATTATGACAAGTTCCCTATTTCATCTATGGACTTAAAATAATGTATTATAATCCTATGAATTTCTAATTAGTCATCTTGAAAGATTAATTACCTTTATAACTTAAAAATAATTGAAAGAAAGAATTAAAAACAAAAAAGTAAATTCGGTCTGTAACAAATAATAAAGGTAACCCATCCAATGCAACCAACCTCGTTACAGTACATAATGTATGAATGACGTGACAAACGCCTGCACAAACCAATCATGACAGCCGCGACTGAGCTCGGTCCAATATTGCCCAATATTCCGTGTAAAACCGAAATGTCAAAGTGAGAGTGGCCCCTCTGTCTGCGGCGCGCCGCCGCTTACGTACTTTGTGATATAGCTTTAAATCTAGATAGCACTCCTACCTATGGTATGTCAATCGTCCTCTTTAGGCGGTAGACGTCAGTTTTTAATCAGCTCCATATCACATAGGTATGTCTTCAGCATTGTTGCACTTTTGGCAGGAGGCGGTATGCTCATGCTCTGGTGAACCTTCGGCAGTCCGTACTGGCCCAACTTTTTAATTCTAATTAATTGAAGGTGCAGTGATTAATACCACGTGTGGTTCTAACCAATCAGAGGTTTTTAAGACAGTTAACAAAATTACCTTTTGAAATAGATGATAAGCCCAGTAGAAGTCGACATTAAAATCGCAAAGCATGATGTGGTTCAGAATTTTTAGTTAATATGTTGTATGGACCAGTTAGGGTAGTGTGAATCCAAATTTGCAACTTCAAAAAAAGTGTGCTCTTTGTGCAATACGCGAAAAGAATAGTAGATTATTAACCAAGGGGATAAAGCAATGTCTTCTGTCGCGGGTGATGATTTAAATCGCGAGCGTAACGAAGGACTCAAGGTTTACTCCCGAGCATAGCGAGGGTGTTAAAAACTTAAATCACGAGCGAAGCGAGGGATTTAAGACGAGTCCTGAGTGTAGCGAGGGATTTAAGTTCACCCAAGACTAAGACAGCTTTATCACCGAGGAAAATACTCTACTTTTCGTACCATTTGCGAAAAAATTAACACAATAATAATATGAGATAAGCATTTATTAAAATAATGATAATAAAAAGTAAAATAAACTAAACGTTTATGTATATGAAGAAAACAAAAACGCGGCAAATTCCTAGACTAATATTTTTTTGTTCGAAAAGCAAAAGCATCAAGCTATGAGCTTGGGTAGGAGCTGGCCTCGTCGGTTTTCGTAATTTTATTTAATAATCATAACTGCATAATAAATGCGTATTCCTTTTTCAAAAAGATGTATAATGCTTTATATACAAACTCAATGGTGTAAACACAGATGTAGTTCAGTATAAATTTCGGTAAGTATTCCAAATTTAAATCACATTCTCCCCCTAGAGGATGAATGAAATTCAGTACAATTTTTTTTCCCTGTTTTTAACAGATTAAAAATGACTATTATTATGTTCGCTTTTTGTGGCATAGAATGTCACTTTTTTGAGCAAGTGGTACGAAAATGAAATTTTTGATCCTTTTTCACTTTTTGCTCTAATAGTCATAAACTTAGCGTTTTTCGGCAAACAAAGATCCGAACTTTTTTAAAGTTTATTAAATTTGCATCAATTTATAAAGGCTATAGGGTCCAAGCTATGATCCTTCGAAGATTTCAAAACATTCCGCACCTACCACCAAGAGCAAAAGGGACTGGAGGTAGAGAAGGACCGACTGGAGTTGAGATTGAGCTCATACGGCCTCATCCCACTAGCAACTAAGAACGAGCCAGCCCCACCACACCTTCTAAAAATCATAGCCTGTAAAAATAAAGGATGCAGAGGGGCGTGCACTTGCTTGAGAGCTGAGCTGAAAAGATCGGTGCTTTTTTAAATTAATTAAATGTGCACCTACCCTAACTGGTCCATACAACATACTAGAAATCCAGAACTACATTGTGCTTTGCGATTGTATCCTTTTTAAGAGAGTCAGTACAAGAACCGTAAAAGATGTGCCCTACTAATGAAAAGTAAATTAAATAAAACAACAAGTAAAATTTCAAAATTTAAAAACCCCCGACACATTTATCTTGCGAAAACACCCCGATTCAAACAATTAAACCCGCATAACTTTTGAATGGCTGAACCGATTTAATTCAAACATAGCGAAGAACACTCTCGACCAAATTTCCTTTCAAACAAAAAAAAACTAAATCAAAATCGGTTCATCCGTTGAGGCGCTATGGTGCCACAGACAGACACACAGATACACAGATACACAGCAACACACGTCAAACTTACCCTTTTTTTCCGGCGGGGGTTAAAAACCGTCCTTAAAAAGCGAACTAAAAAGACGTATACTATAAGAAAATCATGCTGTGCAGGCGGAGGCCACATGTTCGCGAGCTGGCTGACCAAAACCAGATGACCCACATGATGGGTTTGGAAGAAAAAAAAGATTTGGTGCCCCACAATATGGCGCCCAAAAGCCGCCATTTTTTTATTTGCTGATTTTAATGTAGCCAGTGACACTCGCAGGGTTAAGACGAATCGATTGACGTAATAATCATCAAAATTGGCCAACGCGTTTGGTCTCTAGAAACAAACATACATACATACATAGACTGATAAACACATTACCCTCCTTGGGCAGTCGGGTAAAAAATCGAGTCCTTAATGCGGAATATGAAGATTTATGACAATGGTTGTTTGTTTTTTATGGCCTTATTAATCGTTTTATAGGTTTTTTCCTGACACCGATCAATTTAATGCTTTCTTGCGACATAAGGCAAGGACGAAAAATAGGAGAGGAGGAAAATAGGCGAGCTATAAGATTTTAGGTCGTCGCGGCGGCGGCGCCAACATTTACGATGAAATAAGTTTCCGCATGTAATCGTGGGCGATATTCTGCGATAACACAAATATGTCGCCTTATTTGCCTCTACATCTGCATTTATAAATTGCCAGTACTAAAAGTGTTAAAAAAACTAGTTTAGGTGATTACGTTTTTTTACTGTTCTAACAATTCGAGCTCTAAATCGATTGACTGTGATGTTCAAGGTTGACATTTTTACCCGACTGCCGAAGGACGGTAATGTGTTTATCAGTCTATGTATATTTGTACCTATGTTTGTTCGACTGCAGAGCATGATTTTCTTCATATTTACGTCTTTTTAGTTCGCTTTTTAAGCAGTCGGGTTTTTTTGTTTTTTTACTTATTTTTTTTATTTTTGAATACCTAAGCATTCATCATGAATTTTTCGCTTAACCATGTTTTTATCTTGTTTTTTTTTAATCACAGACATAAATCTAACTAGATGACGAGACTGTATGTACCTACTTCGCGTGCCAAAAAACGGAGTAAAGTTACGATCAATGATCGCAATCTGAGCTTTTCATTTAGCATTATCGGCACCGAAAAGCCACCGAATCATAGTAAAATGCCTTTTTATGCCATATTGAGCTGTAAAGAATGTATAGAAAAAGTTGGCCGAGGTATTGGCAATGTTTTCTTTCATTGGTAAGTAAATTCGTTTTTAAATTGTGTGTGAAAAAGTGACACGCTTGGTTTTCATACAGATGGAGGGACTTGCGTTATCTAGTTAGATTTATGTCTGTGATTTTATAAATCGGAAGTCTTCCTTTTGAGGTTATTTCGTAGTTAAAAGTGAACATCGAGCTTCTTATACCATACTTCTTGGACACTCAACAATAAAACAGAAATCTCATGGCAATTAAAAATTCAGGAAATTCAAACAAGATTAGAAAGAATTGAGATATATATCTACTACGAGTATACCCAGCAGCGTGCGAAGTCGTCTGTGTATGATAAAACTTTGGAGTATATCTCGTTATTTTATATCTATCTACATATTATTTATTTTATGTCCTGCTTCAACCTTTCTTACTTTACCGACTAATATTAGTTTCCCTAAAACAGCAAAGGCAATGTTAATCGCTCATAATAACATAATAATTATATACTTATAAGAAGTTACGAAGGCTTCCTGTTTCTTTTACTCGTGCTTAAAAAAGATACATGATAAACCAGTTCGGTAATATTTAACCCTCCGCTTTAAGATGGTGCCAGCTCGTCGTTACTTTTTATCCTCAAGTGATTCTGTTCTGATACAACGTTTCGACGTCTCTTACTTTGTTGGAGCAAGAATGCATCAGGAATTGACGCAGGGAGGTATATATATATACTGTTAATACCTATACTTCGCCTTAATTACTACAAACCTCTCCTTTATTATTAGATACAAATTCAAACTATCTTTATTTAAGTGTCTTTCTATACTTGAATCGTTAACGGTTGTAGACCTGTATTTTACCCGACCGCTGAAGGAGGGTAATGTGTTTATCAGTCTATGTATGTATGTGCCTTTATGGCGTTCCAGAGACAAAATGCGTTGGCCGATTTTGATGATTAGTACGTCAATCGATTCGTCTTAACCCTGCGAGTGTACATTAAAACTGCACTGGCTACATTAAAATTGGACAATAGAAAAATGGTGGATTTTGGGCGCCATATTGTGGGGGACCAAATTTATTTTTCTTCCATACCCATCGTGTGGGGTATCGAAATAAAGGGTTTTAAGAGGTGATTTCAAAATTATATAATACTTACATGTTTAAATGTATCTAATTCTAAAAAAAACTAACAAAAAAGTTAAATCAAAAAATCAAAAAACCCGACTGCTTCAAAAGCGAACTAAAAAGGGAGGGAAGGGCGGAAACACCAGATTTTGGTCAGCCAGCCCGCGAATATGTATCCTCCGACTGCACAGCATGATTTTCTCCTTGTTTACGTCTATTTAGTTCGTTTTTGAAGCAGTCGGGTTTTTTGATTTAACTTTTTTTATAGTTATTTATAAGGTTGTAGACAATTAAATTTTAGGACCACAAAAAATAACAATAGGGAGCAAAGCTGGGCTCAGCGTTTAACAATATCTCTACCTGCTCGACCGTCTAATACGAAGAAGGCATCTACCTATACCAGTAACTTGATATTTTTGATCTCTGTGTTTTTACAACGAAAATTGTTATTTAGATAATAATGCTATTAAAATTCGTCACCAATATCTACCAGATAAAAGGACTTATATTTTGTAGCTCAATATTTTTACAACGACCATTTTATTTAGACAAAAAAGGCTATTGAAATCCGTCACCAATACAAGGTACTTGAAACAACTTGTATTTTGGAGCTCTATATTTTTACAACGACTATTTTATTCCGATAAAAATGCTTTTGAAATTCGTCACCAATACCAGATACTTGAAAAACGGATTTTTCGGCGCTCTATATTTTTACAACGACCATTGTATTTAGATAAAAAAGGCTATTGAAATTCGGAGTGAAATCAGAGCAAACCTAGGTGCTATGAATGCCGCTAACAGTTATGTCTGTAACTACCTAAAAACACAAGTATTCTAGAATAACGTCTCAGTTCGAACCATTAAAAAATAAGGACAAACAAACAATAAGGCCAAGTTTCGATCGCTGATGCGTTTATGAAGTCAACGCGGAGTCAACTAGCTATTGTTTGCGATGCTCATTGAAGACCTGAAACGTTTACACTGCCCGCACACAGACAAAATAATTACAATCATACATTTTTGATGCAAAAAGAAAGTTTTTTGCATGTTTACCGGCATTACGTTACGACTGAGAATGACTTAGCAAAAGATTTCGCAATCTTCGCGATTTCTAACGTTTTTGCTGCTCTAGCAGCATTTGCAGAGAATATGGCCTCATGGATAAAAATGTCGTGCAGGTCGTGCATGTTATTACTGGCCAGCTATTATTATAAACGGTTAGCAAGTAGGCTATAAGCACCCTCATCAAATAACTACAATGGCATTGTGATTGAGACCTATTAAAGTTGTCTATCCACTTTTCTATTGCCTTTGGAGAATGTCAGATGTCGATTTTATTCTCTAGGCCTTTGCCTCAAATTGAAGGTCTGAATATCAAGTGGGCATAAATTCTATTTAACTCCTTATTCTTATTTTATTTTGATGATGAAACTTTTGCATAAATTTATAGATAGACTACCTATCAACTTTTTACTTATTCATCCGAGTAAGGACGTAGAAATCAATTCAATTAATGAATCTAATCAAACACATTGATTACATTTGCATTCCAAATAAGAAAGAGTTAAACAACGACATTGTGTGGCAATGAAAGTGTTTTAATCGTATTTCGTAGGTTATACGACGGTTTAATTCTCTTTGCAAAGTTAGTTGGTCACACAATAAAGGCTTAATTTGCTCATAATTTGTAAGCAACAGAAGCAATTCATGAATTAAACTCAGCTTAAATTATGTTTAACTACATTTTGGGTTCATTCAGAAATGAAAACACGCTTTTTTTGGGATTGAAATTAGCTTGATATTCATTGTGAATTAATGTTGCGAATTAAACTGAAAAATAAATGCTGATCTTACCTTTTTTTCGTATCCTTCATGTTGGAATTATATATTCACTTACTTACAACAAAAACTCATAAAAAATAATACTGTTCTAAGTGTTCACTTAGTATTTAAAAATGCTATTAAAAATAGTTAGTGTCTCGTAAAAAACATATTGGATTTACGTTTGCAGTATAGCACCAAAAAGGCCGGTTTGTTTTGTGGTGAGAGTATTTCAAAACATTGTGAATGAAGTGCGATCAATAGAGCGTGTGTAGGTTGAGAAGCGGGGGCGGAGTGGCCGGGGCCGCGACGACGGGCGACGGCAACGACTAGTAGCGGGCGAAGCGTCGACCGACTGAAGTGAGCGGACTCGGCGACTCGCCAGCACTGAGCCTCGTGGTCGCCCTCCGCAGCTACGGAGCGCTCAAGTGCCGAGCGCACCACGAGCCCGAGCACTTACGTCAACATCAATCAATGAACTTGGCGAACCTTGAACACAACACATGCCGTCAACGCGCCCGTAAGCTCAAACGTTCCAACTATGGGAACGTCAGCTAATCCGAAGTAAACACACATTCGACATAGATAACAGTGATAACGGGTACGACACGTGCGATTCGCTTGTTTACCTAGATTATTCAGTAGCAGTAGTAGTTATTGAACATAGAGCTTTGATTACCCCTGTTGTTTGAACGCTAATATTTATCTAGCGGTCATTAGATAAGTATTCACATACTGATTAATTGCTAATGGTTTTGCGAATTCTAAGCTGATCGTTACATTAGAAGGAGTTGTACCTACCTAGATTCTTACTTCTAGACTTTCTAGTTTTGCGATCTGTAACGAAAACAAAAAGCGAAAGCAACACCTAGGTACAACTTTAACAGGAAAACAACAATAAATCATATGTTCATGTAGATACCTACTGACACGGTACAATAACAATACAAGCTGTTTCGAAAGTTACCCAGCAGTTATAACACTTTTTCTTTTTTCAGGACAATGTTGTTAGCGACATCTTCAGAAACTGAAACGGAAGCTTCAGAAGGCGTTCGCCTGTTTGAGTGCTCCGTGATACTGACTCTTTTCAGTTCCTGATTATTCCGGCAGATGTCATGACTACAAATAAAAATTGAGCTTCGAATGGGACTCGAATCGACTCACGATTAGGTACAACTCAGACACTCCCGGAGATGTATGACGACCAATGATGACGACTAAGGACACGTTACGTAAGTAGGTATCCCAAAAGTATAGTCAATCCTAAACCTGCATTGGACTTTATGGGACCGAGAATGAAACCCTGTTGCAGCCATCACTGATATTTGATTTTCCTGTATTTAAATAAGCTTTCAGGAACCGAGGATTTCTTCTTTTTTCATTCCTTAGTAAAACGCATTAGTTTTTCACAAAAACAAAGTATCTTCTCGTATCTATGTGGGGGAAAGTTTTAGAAGCCTATATAAGCGGTTTTCAATCAGATTACGTTTCAGTTTTCAGTTGCGTACCCAAGTAAGCTACTGCAAATATAGTTTGGCAAAATGGAGGATTATTAATCCATCGGACACCGTGTCCCTGTCAGACTATGTCCCACTGGCTGGAATGCCCCAACGGGCTATTCACTTGCACCATAGATGACCGTTGCAGCGCTTCTGACGCTTCAATAAACGTGGCCACTTATTGAGCCCAAACAATTGAAATAAATGTACCTACCAGTCTGTAGCTTCAGTCAATTTATATTTTTTTCTGAGAAAGTAAAAACTCAATTAAGTAGGTACAGTACCAGTACATAAATTTGATGGCACTGCATACCATTGTGAATTGTCACCAGGCAGACAGCTTGCTTAAGGTTACACTAGTCGAAAATTCTTCCATAAAAACGTAGTCTAGAGGTTACTCCACTGTTTGACAACAAAATTATATCAATTTGTCTTATCATTATCTAGACCTGTATGGAAACAAAAATGTAAAAAATAATACATTTGAAAGTTATGAGCGCCGAAAGTTTCATATTTAAACACTAATTTTAACGCATCTTTGGGCGGAAATAAATATCATAAGAAGAAGGAAAATTGCAAAACGGCCTCCATACAGGGATAGATTAGTTATTCAACAATGCAAATAATGTTATTTTATAAATATACATTTAGTTGTTTTTTCATGATATCTAGACTCCCAAAGGACTGTTTATCAAAGTTTGGCGCGCTTGTTTTAGTCCTAAATCATCATCCATTTCGATACAAATTTGCAAAAGTGCTAATTCGTACGCGAACTAGCTTCTTACTGTTCATCCCAGCATCTATTTCTTTCACACTTGTCGGATAAGATAGCATGTATTTTAACCCCGCACACAAAATAGTTCGTGCCGTTGAGGCGTTGACTAGTTCAACCTTAAATGCAATCTCATGCCATCATGTCTAAAGTCAACACTGCTTTAGTATTATATTATCTGTGACTGAGTCAACGATAAGGTCCGTAACTACCTTCTGGGTGCGGAAATAAGTTCAATGATATTTCTTTGCCCCAACTTAGCAAGGAAATAATGTTTGCTTTAGCTCATATTATGAGATAAACGAGTAATCTTACCTATGTACATTTGTATACCTACATTTTATTTCCGTGTAGCTGTCAACCCGTCAAGTTCTGCGACTAATGTAGATTCAAATGTAGATAACTCTATCTACCGTTGCGTACAGACATTGATTTTATTTATGTTATTTATGAAGTCTACTATGAAACGGCACAGCCACACGCTATGAATTTATTTTGTTTCAGAGCGCTCGAAGTCACGTGGTTGATATTTATTTCATTTTTCAGCTGGGCCGCAGTAATTTTAATTATCATTAAGTACTTCATTACCGTGGCTGAGCTGTGGTAAGTAAAACATGCTGATAACAATTTAATTCTGATCGAGAACTATAACATGCTTTATAATAAGCAGCGGATATTTGTGTCTCTGAATTGGCTGCAAGACCCTGCGTAGTAGCTATTTTCGTGTCAATGTAGACGGTGAAGATAGCATTGTATAACTGTCTCTTTCACTCGATTACGTTTGTCGCAACGCCTTATCTCGCTTACTCTATGCAGTATACTCGATGACAAACTGTTTCTTGCGCAATGGTTGGCAGAGCCAATTTCAGAGACACAAAGATCCGCTGTGACTGTATGTATTTTACCTACTTATAATTTTTCCTGCTTTAAAATATAATATTTACCTAACTACGCTAAAGCTTACTGCTTGCAGTCAATTCTGGATCCAGTATTTAAAGTAAAAATAAATAAATAGGTAGGTATATTATTTGAGTAACTAATATACCTACCTATTTATATTTAGGTAGGTAGGTACTCAAACATAAGAAGCTATGTTTTCCTGTTCCAAATATAAACTTGACTAAGTTTTCAGAACTCATTTGCATGGAGTTGCATTGGTCATCTTACCGGGTTTAAATTATTGCTATTTAGCTATTTTTTAATGTAATTTCACCGATTTCTACGTCAATTTGTGGACCAATTTATTTTTTTGTTTTTTTTTTTGTTTTAAAGATTATGTTAGCAAAGTGGTTTCATTTAAATTTAGAGAATATCTGATGAAGGACTTCGGTGGTATGCAACAGGGGGGTGAACATAAGCTCTTAGAGTAAGGTTATTTTGAGTGTGTGTAAGGGACAAATGTATACAAGTCATTATACCCCCAGAACTCTTCAATTAACAACGGCAAATCTCTCGGGATTGCTCCAATTGCATGTCATGTTTATTGTTTACGCCATTTTATTACATAAAATCACGCCGGTATGCTTTAAAGGGGTACGCAGATGTGTACAGTTCACTCTGATACTCTCTCATTACCATTGCCGAAGAAGGGTAATGTGTTTATCAATCTATGTATGTATGTTTGTTCCTATGTGGCATTCTAGAGACCAAACGCGTTGGCCGATTTTGATGATTCTTACGTCAATCGATTCGTCTTAACCCTGCGAGTGTCACTAGCTACATTAAAATTGGCAAATAGAAAAATGGCGGATTTTGTGCTACATATTGTGGGGGGCCCAATTTTTTCCAAACCCTTTGTGTGGTATATCAAAATAAAGGGTTTTATTGGCTTGTTTCTATAGCAAAAATGAGCGTTGGTTTCACAGTGGAAGGACAATTGAATGTATTAATCAATGCCCCAAAAAATGGGCAACGTCCTTTAACAATCGCCAATTTTCATGCTTCTTTGGAGTGACTAATAATCCATGTTATTAGTTAAGCAGGTATTATGACGAAGCGGTCATAGCCGTTTTTGCATCAACATGATGCAAAGAGACTAATCCTTTTTTTTTAATTTATTTAATTTTAAACTCTCCTCTGATGCCTCGTGACTGATTCGAGAGCACGTGTTTAGATTTCATTCAATCATGCATCTCCGAGCAACAAGATGCTTCGCGGTGACACTCACGTGGACCGAGCGTGAATGTATGGACACGGGATACACTTAATAAAAACAATAAACACAGCTAGGTTACCTACGTTTATGTATGTATGTCTGTCAGTATTCGTTCTACCGACTGAGCTATTGCATGAAAACTGGAATGGTTTGAAAATAAAGTTTTATGATCGGAGATATTCTGGGAATCTAATACACCAGAATAATGTATATTAATTAGCTTTCTTATAGTTCCGTTTCATCATCGGACTACCAGACGTACGGCGATGCGCCATCGATACATGGTAGAGATCCCACCCATACGCACAAAACGTTTTGGGAACACTTTTATTATACGTACAGCTATGCTAGTATTATATTATCTGTTGTATAGCTAAGGAGTGGAATTCCCTGCCGGAGTCTGTTTCCCGATAGCTTACAATCTAGGGGTCTTTAAGTCAAGAGTGAATAGGTTGTTTCTAGGCAAGCGTGTTTCACCGTCGACTACATCATCGCTTACCATCAGGTGAGAATGTGGTCAAGCGCGAGCCTACAGATGATAAAAAAAAAATAGTACTTACTTACCTAATTAAAATGTCTGTGCCCCAAGGACTCCAACTGTCGTTTTTCGTAAATTTATTAAATATAATCTGTATTGCATGCCTTTTACAAGATCTTTACCAGTCGTTACAGGTAGTTAATAGTCCAAAATTTTGGTAAACAGTCATATCAGACGTAAATAGATAGATAACTCTTTATTGTACACCATCACCGGGTATGGCGTTACCCAGACTATGTTGCGGTTGTAGAGATTTTAGAGATGAGAACGGTGGCGTAGGAGTTGCGTAGTAACCATAACCTCCGTAACAGCGGCGCGCGGCGTAGGGATGACGTAGCAGCAGCTAGGGCTCTGTGTAACCCTTTCGTAGCAGCAGCGTAGGCTCTTTGTAGCGACGTAGCCGCTTCCGTCGTAGGGATTGCGTAGTAGTGGCGTAGCGCCTCCTAAGAGGCAGCGTAAGGCCTGTTAAGACGACGACTAACGCCAACGACCTTGAGGGAACAAAACGCGCACCCGTTTCACATCCGCGCGACCCAAAATTTAGTAGTTTTTTGTACTTTCCTTATTATTCTTTGACTATAAAAAAAAAAGCTTCAGATCAAAATATAGATAATTAAATTGTCTTTGATATGGTGTCGATTTCATTAAAACACGCCCAGCGGTTTTGGTGTGATTGTCGTGTTTTTGTCCGTTTTAGACATAACTTTACAAATTAATTACACTATGTTATAAGAATAAAACTCGAAATTTGCTCAGATGAAATTATTAAGAAAATGGTCTACTATAACATAAATTATTTCCAATAAATTACGACAAGCCGTTTAGACGTGATTCTCATTTAAAAATCAGCTACTCAAGGGAATCGGCGACAGGTTGTTTTTTGGCATCATTCTATTTAGCCCAGGCAAATAACTGTACTAATTCGGGCCAATCTGCGAAAAAAATCCACCGGAATTATGCGCATTATGGTATAAAGTAATGTTGCCTGAAAAGTAAATAAAATCCCAACACAAAAGCCCAAAAAAACTGATGAACATTAGTGAATCTAATGCAGGACTTTTTTGTGCACGTTTGACAAGGAATAAACTTATCTAGGCTTTTTTCGCAGCAAGTGTCTTTTTCCTGGGCTAGTAGGTTTTATTTTACAATTCTGATGAATAGGTATTTGTTATCAAAGATCAAGGCTGTTGCCTACTCTACATCAGAATGTAGTATTTTTATTTATCAATTCGACACCTATGTATGTAATCAGTATTCTTGGAATTGCACAATATTCACATATGTTACTCTGTATGAGCTTCTAAAGACGCGTGCAAAATTTTATACGTGTACCTGACCCGGAAAACTTTGTTTTGCCATAAAAACACCATCACATTCATCTACCCTACACTACCTACCGTACCCTCCCTACTCTACTTACCCCACCTGCCCTACCCTACCCTACCTATTAAAAAATAGATAGTAGCCGATTCTCAGACCTACTGAATATGCATTTAAAATTTCATAAAATCGGTCAAGCCGTTTCGGAGGAGTATGGTAACTAACATTGTGAATTTTATATATAAGATGTATGTATATCCACGCATTTTTTCGAAACTACTGATCGGATCGTGATATTTTTTTTTGGATGACGTATTTCTAAACTTAGGAACAGTCCAAGTTTCATCAAAATCTGTTAAGCAGTTATCAAGATATGGAACATACAACCGAACTCCTTAGCAACAAACAGCACGAATGTGTAAATTAAGTTATTATGGGTATTTTGTCTGCTCACTTTTAGTGATAGGTTACTAAAAGTAAAAAGAGAGAATTAAAAACTTGTTCACAAAAAATAAACCGACTTCAAAATCAAAACACTAAAAACTCCAAATAACTTTCGTTTCCGAAGTCGTTGTCTTTGGTAGGTACCTTCTGTTTTTATCGTTTTTCAACACCGACTCGAAGTCGGTTTATTTATTTATTTAATACTTTATGCACACAAACGTACAGAGGCGGACTTAATGCGTTAAGCATGTTCTACCAGTCGACCTTTGTGTGATGCAGAGAAAATAGTGGTAGGTGCAATATTTTGAGTTAAGCAAATCGCGTTTATTTTAAACGTATACATATACTTTAGTAAAAAGCACCCTTTGTAAACAAGCATAATATTACAAATTAGATGATTATATTCAAGATAAGAATGCTTGGAAACATGCTGGTCCTGCTCCATATGGCAATCTTTGGTGTAGACAAAATCAAATTTGTTAATTTAAATTCCCATTCATAGTTATTATATTCACTGTTTTTTTTTTTTTTAGAAATTGACTCACACACTGTTCCGTTGTTGTTGAATTAGGTATTTTACCTATGTTTGTAATATTTGTAAGTATGTGAGAACCATGTTCCTACTTATCAAATTAATCAATTTTCCTGTTAATGCTTTTTAATACTTTATACCTGTACGTAGTATAGTGTGTAGAGCTATTCTGGGTGCATCATCCTCACATTAATGTATGTACGTATGTAAATATTGTAAAACACCTATTTTAAAAAAAAAAGAGTAAGTATGGAGTTTCTTGTGCGTTCTTCTCCTTAACAATCTACTTTCCGAATACACGGTAGAATCATTTTTTTTTATTGTAAATTTTAATTTTAATTTATGTTCAAAAGTGCCGTTTATTGACCTAATTGAATAAAAATATTTGAAATATGAAATATACTATACATACAACATATACTCAAATAATAAACTAAATACATAAATATACCTAAACAATAAGTAGTAATAGATAAATAATTGAAAAACATTAGCGCTGTGACGATACTGCTGCCAACTTCTTACGGATATGCTCGCGAACTTTAACTTTGAAGGTTAATCGGTTGGATGCCATCCTGATTTCCTGGGGGAGCGCATTCCACATAGAAATAGACTGAACGAAGAAAGAACAGTGAAGGAAGTCAGTGCGGTGAGTGGGACATTGAAGAAGGCGGTTATGTGATGACCGTAAATGTTTATTGTGGTTGGCGCAAATGTATTGAAAATGAAGTGCTAGACAACTAGGAGATTTGGAAGAGTCGAGAAATGAGAACAAGATAGTAAGTGCGCTTTGCTCTCTGCGTTGGCGTATGGGTAACCACTTTAGAAGCGATCGATGCGCAGAGACATCATCATATTTACGCAAATTGAAAACGAATCGAATGCAGTTATTTTCAAGTTTGTTGAGGAGATCTGAATTCAGGTCATAGTAGCACACGTCACCATAATCGATCATCATAATCGAAATAAGGGTCTGCACAAGGATTGTCTTCGTGTTCGATAGTAATAAATTTTTCAAACGATACAGAGCTCGCAGCGTTCCAGTGACCCTCTGACTCACACTAGCGACTTGAGTACGCCAGTTAAAGGTATTATCGATGAGCAGGCCTAGGTCCTTTACATCTTTGCTGAATGGAACAATCGTACTGTCGAAGAAAACAGGTGGCAAAGTTGCACTATCCACTTTAGCGATGCTTCGAGAACTTCCAATGATTATCGCCTGACACTTATTGTGGTTTACTGCAACACCAAATCTATCGAACCAGGTTTTTAAAGCCGTCAAGTACCTGTTTAGTTTGCTTATTACGTCAGATATTCGTCGACACTTCCTAGACAGTACAACTGCAGGTCATCTGCATACAGATGATACGCACACTGAAGTTCGGAAGTAATGAGATTTATAAAAATTGAAAACAGAAGAGGAGAAAGAATGCCGCCTTGAGAAACGCCAGTTTCCAAATCACACCAGCGAGAGGAAAAATCCCCAACGTGTACCGACTGCTGACGTTCCTGAAAGTAAGAGGTGAACCATCGGGAGAGACCATCAAGTAGGACAGAATGGCTAACAGGATGTCGTGACTGACGGTATTGAAGGCGTTCGAGAAATCGACCAACACTATCCCTCATTTATTCGCCGTAAGATTAATATTTTTGATTCTGGTGAGATTAGACATATTAATTAATCATTTTACCAAAATACAGATGTCATGCTACGTGACTAACCCCCAGTTTCCTAGCTCAAATTATCGGTAAATTAATGTGACAAATTTACTGTGCTGTGAATTAATGTGAATTAAAGCACGCGTTTTCTGCTGTGATTGGTTGAATGAATTATCAACAGCCAATCACAGCAGATAACACGTGCTTGACAATTTGTCACATTAATTCTCCGATAATTTTGATCTGGGAAACTGGAGGCACAGATATTATAAACTAGCATACTGGAGAGGTATGTCGGCAATGTAAAAACTTACTGCAAGCTGAATTAAAGCTATCTCCTGTTTATTTTGATAACGATGGACATAATTATAATGCATAAAATATTGATTATATCACGGAATCAATAGTAGTATTTGGCCGGAATTATTTTATTATCTACTAGCTGCACCCGCAGCTTCTCAGGGCAGGCAGATCTCGATCGGTTCAGTTCAACTATTGGCCTACGATATCTACATTTTTCTTCTTCTTCTTCCGTGTCGATAAACTCAAACCATTCAGATTTTGTACGACCAGTATGTAGCTACTCGGACAGCTCTGTCATTTGCTACGTTCAAATCCCGTAAGGTGCAGGTGGTCGGGCATGAAGGGCAGACAAGGAGGTGGCCCATATCTTGAGAAGGAGCCCCACATTGGCACTGTGTTTTGGATGGGTCTATGATACTCCATTTGGCCAGGTTGTTTCTACAGCGACCAACCTATTTTTTTTTTTTTTTTGGGGTGGGAAATCATCCAATGACTTATCCCGCTCTGGGTGAGGCGGGAGGGCGTGTCAGACTTTTACTGACTAAAACCCACCCGTGTTCCTTCAGTTGCTTGAGCCTGGGCCGCGGTAACTCGTTTTCAAATTTATCCGCGACCCAGACAGGCATCGGCCCTCACGGACCCCGTCAGTTCTGCTGACATCTCTTTGAGGCGCGCGTGGAACACAACGCGCCGTCGACACGGGCCTGGTCCTTACCGGACGGCGAGCTACTCATTACTCGCCGCCCGCAAGCCCGCGCCTACGGTGGCCGGGAATCGGCTTGCGACTCCCGACGCCCAGGGCGTCTCCTGCGGTGGCTAGGGGCGTGAGGGCGTCTCCCTCACGCGTTCCGCCTCCTCCTTCGCGAGCATTACTGCTTCGCAGAACGAGGAGACAGCTTCCCATATCCTCTCGCTCCGTAACATGGCCTGAACCAGGGCTGGACGCGAGAGGTTGCCACCGCCGATCGCCTCCACGAGGACACGGCGGTGCCCAGCCCAAGCGGGGCAGATCTCCATCGTATGCTCCACCGTGACAGCGACCAACCTGGGTCCGCAATGGCAATCGGTTTAGCGGTACATCATTTAAACGTCCCAACATTACAATGACAACCGATGGTTTGAAATAAATTTGCTAGAGCTATATTTATATTTTCCTGTTCTTGTTTTACTGGATATAGCCAACTTATGAATAGTCATGTTTTATAATTAAACATTCACGCAATATTTTCAATAATACGAACTGCGTCAAAAAGTTATTATTGCAAAGTGTTGAGTAAACCATTTTAAAGAGATAATGTTAAATTTTCAAGAAGTCCATGTTTGTTTAGGTTCGGCACTTGATGGGTGTTTTATAGTTATTTATACAGCAGCATCATGATGACCTCGTGACTCACAGCACCTCGGCAATGACGGATATGTAAACCAAGAGTGTTCGAATTCATAGTGCGAACGATTTAATTGTAATGATCATACACATGATCAATTACCGCCCTTTGCCATTTAGGTTAGGGATTATTATCGTGGCACGCTGTCTGTTCCAATCTAGGGCCCTTCTACTAGTAGTCGCGTAGGTAGGTACCTGTTACAGACTCTTTAGTGTGCTTCATAGACATGTTTTCATAAAGAGTACTTTTCTATATAGTGACGGTTTAGTTTTACACTTATAAGTAGCAGATAATGTAGCTAATCAGCGAGTGACTTACATTTCTTAATGCCTTTTCCGTTTTCAGCGTCGGTGTTGGTATCTATGAGGAAATGTACCTACTGATTTAGTTTCTTCAGCCCAATTTGCTTCTGTGTAATCAATAATTTCAACACCAACGACGTGTCAAGAGATCAGCAGCCTAATTGCATAAAATTCGGCAAGGCAAATGGTATGACTCCATGAAAGAGTATGACAAATTCCCTTTAAATAATTATTGGACGCTTTCATTGGTGAAGATCACAGAGAAAATATACGGACAATGAAGATACCTACTACTTTCGAAAGAGTCAAATATTTTTTGGCAATACCTAATTATTTAAAGGGAATTTGTCATACTTTTTCATGGCTCTGCCGAATTCACTTACGCAATTAGGCTGCTGATTGGATGATGAAGGAGGAAGATGGAGAATTTAGTCAACCAATCGCAGCAAACACGCGCTTGATCACAAATTCATTTTAACCATTTTTATTCAGTAAGCCGGGGGCCATCCATTGCTGAACGTAGGTAATTAGCTATGCAATTTCTAATTTATAATGCGCAGAATAATTGTAAATACCTATAACATATATCTATAGCATTGTGAGATAATCTTATTGACACTAGACTAGATATTGTAATTATGTAGGTAGGTAGTATTTTAAGTATCGTGTAATGGAATGGTCGGTTCCTACTGTTTACATCGATATAGGTAAACACTACGGCTTTTAAAAACACGTTTGTTTAATTTATTTGTTATTCGAAAGCCACTCCTGCTATGACGTTGACAAATTTTATTGACTTCGTGTTACCATAATATTTTGCAAACTTGCGTTGTTAATAAATTAAGCGAGCCAAGCGAAGGGCAAGGGCACTACCTACCTTTTATCGAAGCTCTTCGTCGTTTTTTTGGAAGCCCCTTAACTTAAGTTTGGATTATATCAGATAAACAAAATTCTTGGGCTATGATGTCAATAGTGGACTCATTAACCATATAAAGTTTCAATTGCATAGGTCTTGTACTTTAGATTTTCATTGATATCTAAAAAAACCCGATTTCGTCACTGTCTCACTCATTCACTGATGTTTAAAACTTAGGTACTTCCCGTCTTAAAATTCTTACCCTCTTACTAATAAACACGGAATAAAGTTATACCAGGTAGGTATAACTAAGGTATACCCATACATTTTCATAGGTTTATACCTGGTATAACTTTATTCTGCGTTTATTTGTAAGAGGGTTAGGGTACAGAAGCTGAAGCTAGTATTAGTACATAAACAACAAAAAAAAACAAAAATTAGCAATTTTACCTTACAACCCCTTAAACTAGGGGATGGAAGTTTGTATTGCCTTTTATTGCAACTTACATTAAGAAGTGAAATCCCACCAAAACATTTTCATGTAAACTGTTGCCAAGACGAGACCATAATATTGCTCGCACTGTCAAATAGTTATCAGATCTCATGTAGAGCCAAGCATCTAAGTCTAGACGCACTAACTTCACAAACTCTACCCCTTAGTCGAATTATGTGGCATTGCCGTTTCGTTGTTGTCCCAAAGCCATACAAATTGCCAAAATGCCCTAATTTTTCCTATTACAACCAACTTCATTTTGCGGTTTAGTACGGAACCCTAAATGTGCGAAGTCCGACACGCACTTGGACGATTTTTGTTATTGTTAAAGAAGCTGACTAGTCTTCAATTAAAAATAAAATGTTAATACAACAATTACTGTACGTAATCGATATTGTAACTCGAAACTGTGTCAGGCGATTGTTATGAATATTTTGGAAATATGTGACTCGGTTTTTAAACTTGTTTGTTCTTAATAGCTATAAGCGATAAACACGAAATAAATACTTTTAAATATTACGTCAATACAGGGGAAACTAGTGAAATCACTGGATATATAGGCTTCCGTTACAACAATGTAGGTCTTACGGTCAAGTTCCACCGGCCTATGAATGTGAGTAGAGGACGTGCTAATTGGAAGCGACCGTATGACCCGTTACATTTCCTCAAATTCGATAGGGTAAACAAATGCACCAGATGTGTGTCATCTGTCGGTAATTATCGTCCCTATAAAAGATGAGCATTCTCTCAGAGACGCATACAAAGGGATTAGCCACCGTTGCTTAAGCTCCGTCAGTACTCAAACATAAAATATCACCATGATCAGTTTCAAGTTCTTGTGTTTAATGTTATTCGTACTCTTCATGTACGTTGACTCGAAGCCTCTTGAGGAATCAAAGAATATTGCTTCTAAAGTAGAAGATGGAGAGATGATGGAAGGAGCAGAGTCCCAGAATCCATTCCTGCCACGATTTGCGATGAAAAAGCTTCGAGAGCGCAGCGAGAAAGCCAATGCTCAAAGGAGGAACTACCAGAGTCGGAGAATGAATCCACCGCAACGCCCGCGATATCCGTGCCCAGATAGATACTATTAAGTGAGTATACTCCTTAAATAATTTAGCAGATTGATTGGCTATTAATATTATTTTTATAAATGAATGTTCATTATTTGCCTTTTAAACCAATGAGGTTGCATCTGCGCGGCGATTAGGTTCGAGGGTTCTATAGAAATAAACAAGTTATTAACAAGAGATTCCTCCCTATTAACAAGGGTTCTATAGAAAGAGTAGGCTATAAGGGAACCACAACTAAAGGAAATTCCCATGACGACTTCAAAACTACTTTTTTCAATTGTTTAGATTATATTATTTTTTCGAAATTTCCGGTATTTGAGCAATTTATTTACAAAAGAAATTTGTGTTGCTACACACCTTTCTTTGACCTCGATCTTCTTTAATATAAGACTAGCTTACTAGAAAAGTTTCACATTGAAGCTGCGGTCGTCGCGATATCAAGTTAACGTTTTGATTTATTATTCCAGAACAAAATGAAGACGAACATAATATTATTATTAATAGTGGGGATTGTCGGTGTGATTGCAAATCCTGTTTCAAAATCAGAAAACTTGAGTAACGAGCCAAGAGGAAACCCTAAGGAGCCACCATTGCGAGAACCAAATGAGGTAGAACTGAAGTTAGAACTGGAAGACACAACATTGAACAAAAACGATCCGGAACCAATCAAGGTGGAAGTAATAAGTGAAGAAATTTTGCCCAAACCTGAAGCAGGCGGAGACACCACCGACGGAGAAATCGATATAGTGATTGAAGAAAGTGTAACTCCTCTAGAAGAAAGTGTAACTCCGCTAGATGAAGAAATTGTTACTCCTCTAGAAGAAGTAATCTCCGATGAACAGAATGAAATCAAAATCGATGATAACGATTATCTTTATCCGGGTGACCAACTATTTGATAATATTCTAGCAAATAGGATTAAAGGTGAAATAATGGAAACTGCCGCAGGATTTGCTCCACTGCCGTTTCTAAGAAAGCGCCAGAAACAACCGGCGCGACGGCGCTTTGCCATCCGCCGACACTTCCAGAGATATCCCTATGCCCCGTACAGAAGCCTGCCTTTCTATAATCCCTACTACAGATTCTACCGACCTAGCTCTCTAAGATTTTATTAATTTATGTTATATTGATTTTTAATTTATTTAACTTATTCATAATTTAATTTAATGTAGTGTTTTATGATGTTTCCAAAATAAAACAAGTCACGTAAATAGTAATTGATTTTCATTTATTTCTATAAAATCTATAAGCACATTGGCCTTACCAACAAAATTATTTCATTAACGTTATTTTATCTATTTACATTGATTGTTAATTTTAACATTCCATAACTGCATCACTTAAATTAGGAAAAACATTGTACACTAAAATTGTATTTTACTCATGGCAGTTGCGTTGAAAGTGGTTCCTCCGTTAACAACAATACATGGACTTATGAATCGTCTTTTACATTAAACATGTAAAGTATGACACAAATATGATATTCGATTACTAAAATATATTTGAATCACATATTATTTTCTTACACATTAAAAATATACGACGTGATTAAAAGTAAGAATCAGTAACTAGTTTACATAGAGAGAAAATTACGAATAAATTACTTCATAAATAAATATCGATAAAATTACACAAGGAATCATAAATGAGTAATATTTCAAACAATATAATATGAGAAATGTTCAAGATTCCGTTCGCACGCGGTAACGTTACTCGCGATCTCATTGAGGGAGTGGGCGCGGGCGACACTCGCTGGCACTCATTTGCCGGGGCCTACGAGTGCCTCGTCCATGAGCTCGTCGTCGGTGATGCAGGGCGAGTTGGAGTGCGGCGAGGGCGCCACCAGCGGCGACGGCGCGGGGCTCTTGGACAGCTGCAGCGCCAGCGCCGGAGACGACGGGTACACGGGGCGCACGGCCACCATACCCGACACCTTGCTGCCCGAAGACGACGAGAAGTCCAGCAGCATCTCCGCGGCCTCCTGCGGCGTTGTGGCCCCACTACGCGCCACGGCGCCGCTCGCCGGCGGCTTCATGCACGAGTCGGCGCCTTTCCTGTCTTCGGAACTGCCCTTAGGAGCGGCAAACCCCTTCGCCATTTCGGTTTTAAAATCCAGGGGCAGAATGGGAAATGACGGTGGGTAACCATCTTTTGAATCGTCCTTACTTCTTGCTGGGCTTCCCCCTTTTGATATACTATCAGCCATAGCTTTAGAAAATTCTAGGGGCCGATCAGTCTGATCATTCTTGCCGGGTGGTATTGTCTTTGGGCTCATACTGCCCATATTTAGTAGTGGTTTCGGCACGTTCAAAGGATAGGCTGACTTTTGAAGTGAATCAGCCGTTCTGGCATTTGAATTATCGAAGTGCGGAAATTGATATTTGCTTTGTTCCAGCGAGCGAGCGAAGTCGTTAACTAATGATCGCTGATCGTACTGCGCCGCAGGACTGTTCTTATCTGGAGTGTTTTGATTTTTCAATTTAGGTATTTGAAACTTGCTAGTATCGAGAGGCTTGATCAAGCCTTCTACGAGAAAGTTAGATTCCTTGGAACTTTTAAACCTTTCTCCATCTACTTCATCTCTAGAGCCGCTAGGGCTAGAATGGCGTTCAGATTTAGAAGAAAAAATAGATTTCTCTGAATTAGTCATAAGTTTAGTTCTGGCTTTCTCTCGTTCCCTGTCTCTGATTATTTTAGCGAGGTCCGTGCTGCTGCTTTTAGGGGAACCAGAACTAGATTTAGAGCCCGACTTTGATAAGTTGATACCTGCACTACTTGTGTTAGACGATTTTGAATAAGGCACTTTGGGCATGTTGGGGTTACCGGACCCGGAGGAATCCGAAGGGCTCAAGTTAGCTTTCGGTGGTGTTGAACCAGAAGTGATGCTGCCCGATTTAGAAGATTGCATAGCTTGAGTCTTCTTAGAAGCGGGTCCACTTATGACACCTGGCTTCAAGCCGGTGTGCGTTTTGGGAGAGCCCTGACTCGGGGGAGTGAGTTGCGGTGATGATGATTTTGAACCAGAACTACTGTAATTTAATTTGGAGCTACTGCTCGAAGAATCTTTCGTTCTAGTTTTATTGATTGTTATCTTCATGCCGTCGGAGCTCGGCTTCACCATGTACTCTTGATTTTTGCTATCGTTAAGTTTTCCGCTACTGCCGGGCATACTTGTTTTGGGATCTGAAAACTTGGCACTACTAGAAGAGCTACTAGATTTTGCACTTATTTCAGAATCTGTGCCGCAGTGCTGCGCAGACTTGAGCTTATCTATGACAGCACTGAGGGAACCTTTCCTATTGCGAGCCTGGCTAGGAGCATTGGATTTGTTTACCTCAATGTTAGAGGGGGATATTAAAGGTTCCGTTACGGGACTATCACAGGACACGGGGGTAATCTCCAATTGTTTCAATTTGATTGGGTTTTTTAGTTTAGGGCTACTCCTACCAGAACTAGAAAAAGATAAACCGGAATGTTTCTTTTCTTTATCCCTCGATGTCACCGAGCTAGAGCCGTAACTGTCTTTGGATATTTTTTTTGTGAGATCATACCCTGTTGTACCAGATTTCCCTGATGGCGACCCGCTGGTCGCAGATTTGAGTGCTGACATGCTTGGTTTTCCCGACCCCGAAGAGCTGTGCTTAGGGGACGAGACGCTGTGGTTTTTTGGACTCGAGTAACCAGCTAGATGTTTAGGGCTATTTGGCACTGGAGAATGTCTCGGACTGTTGTGGTGACTAGATGTCCCCGACGGCTTTCCCAAACCCTTCACAGTGTTAGGGCTCGGCGATTTAGTTATCGAAACAGATCTGCCATGCGTTGGGCTTGGACTAAACTTTCGAATGAGAGAGTTTGGGGAAGTCGCGCGTAAAGGGGAGCCGTCAGTGGGCTTGATGCTAACCGACACGGGCTTAGTGAGCGGGTCCTGCTTGGGCGGCACTTTCTCCGGCGGCCCCATGGAGTCGTCTCTCCTGCGCTTCTTCTTCTTTTCCTTGCTGCGCTCTTCCCCCGACCTGCTCGACTTCTTCTCGGATCTGATACGATCGTCAAGCGTTTTCATTTGAGAAGATGTTATCGGTGTTATAGTGATAGAGCTGGGCAGGGCGGCCGGCGCGGCGGCAGTGATGGGGATGATCTCGATGCCGGGGCGCCGGTCCAGGCACAGCATGGACGAGAGGCCGGCGCCGGCGCCGGAGCCGGAGCCGGCGCCGGCGCTGGGCGTGGTCGGCGCGCTACCTATAGGGGTGATGCTTACCGAAGACGGCATATAAGACTTCCCTTCGGTTAAGTCCAAGAGGAGGGAAGAGGCACTCCTACTTGATCGTATTTCGGAATCTTTGCTTTTAAGTTTTTGCCTTTTGTGATCAGACTTGTGAAAAGAATTCCTGTAAAGAATAAAGTACTGTGTAACATTAATCTATTGTGGAATTTGTTGTATGATGAAAGAGTAGTGGGTACCAACCGGATAATGTCGTCAACGTCTGCGTCGTTAGAGTTGTCCAAGTCGGAGGAGATTCTGTTGTCGGGCACGCCCAGCGCGTCAGTGGCGTCTGCGGCGTCCATGGCCGACAGCTCCAGGTCTGACGTGAACTCGTTCTGAGACACCGAGGACTCGCGTCCCTCTATGTCGTCATTCGTCGAGTTACTATTGATAGTATTCTCATCTTCGTTGACATATTCATCTGAATTGTCACTCTCGCTATCCGAGTCCATCATTTCGGCGATGCCAGAAGGTTTGCCTTTCTTCTGCGTGGGCCAGACGTCGTCGGACTTTCTTTTTTTGGATTTTCGTTCTTCGGTTTGTGGTTTGGGGTCGCTTGCGGAGTCTTGGCACATCACGGACAGGTGATGTTGCTGCTCGGAGAGGTAGGCCCCTATTAACAATGATATATCCATTTAATCTTTGGCACATCAAATGCAGAAGTTGAACGGCAGCCTACCGCCATCAATCGACCAAACTTATAGACGGAAATCTACATAGCGTCTTTCATCTCGCATGTGGTTGGTCTATTGCTGGCGGTCAAACCCTTTGCCTTGCCGAATTCACATGCACAATTAGGCTGCGGGCCTATGTGGGGTACTTTGTGAAAACTTGTGTGGAAATCGGTTGTTACGATATGGGCATGTGATGCGGGAATGAGCAACATGTTGTGAAGAAAGTTATGAGTGCGAATGTGGACGGTTATAGAAGTAGAGATAGCCAACGAAACAATGGATGGATATTCTGAAAGATTAGGTTAAGGGCAGGAGGATGATGATGATAAGGGAGGGCAGTGTCCTCTCTTCGCTTCCCCATCATCAGAGGTCGTATATCTATGTAGCAGTACTTACCGCCCTGATGCGGATGGTTGACGCTGGAGGGGTAGAGCGCCCGCGAGTGCATGGAGCCCGGCTCGTGCTTGAGGAGGTCACCGCCGGGGTCGAGGCCCCCCAGGCCGCAGCTAAAATTTGGCTCCAGAGCCGAGTACCCGCCGTTTAACTGCTTGCTGGCCGCCTCACGCTCCCAGATCTTTATTAAGGACCTGTAGTAATGACATTCATTTGCTTGTTTACATTACACTCTCATGCACAATAACAATAAACGGAAAATAACATTTGGGCCAAAAAACAATATTTATTTTCCTTCAAATGGCGACGTCAAAATTGTATCCTGTTACATCCATACTAATATTACAAAATCGAAAGTAACTCTGTCTGTCTGTTGTTACCTTTTCCGCCTTAACCACTTAACGGAATTCAATGAAATTTGGCAAAGAGATAGATGGCATCCTGAGAAAGGACATAGGCTACATCATCAGCCTATTAATGTTCCTACAGCTGGGAAAGAGGCCTCCTCATGAGAGGGAATGGGCCGTAATTCACCACGCAGGCCCTGTGGGGGTTGGTGGATGTCACATGTCTTCGATTTTTTTTGTTTCTAGGACATGCCGGTTTCCTCACGATGTTTTTTCCTTCACCGTTTTTAGAGCAGTGGTGAAGAAATAATTTACACAAAGTAAAGCGCCTGCCTGGGCTCGAACCCACGACATACAACTTGTAAGTCGTGGCTGATACCACTGCTCTCGACTACAATAAGGATGAAAAACCCCACATAGGCTACAATAAGGATGAAAAAATAAATTGTATGTTGGGTAGGTTAGGGTAGAATAGGTATGTAGGGTAGGGTAATTAGGTAGGTAGGCTTAGATAAAGTACCTATAGATTTTGCCTTAAAATGAGCTTGATTGATAGAGCGAGATCGCTAATTGGCAGCCCTATGTAAATAATAAGGACAAAAGATTATTTTTTGTCTTTGTCACCATGGCCGGCTTTTGTGTGTTTGTCAAACGCTAATATCATGGCAGGTTTGACAGACTAACTCGGTCGTGTTTGATTGTTTTGTGATTTTGCGGGATTAATTGTTTATTGAGACAAGGAATTGGGTTATTTATAGATAATAAGTGTCAGTGCGATGGTAGGTTGAAGTGTTCTAGGCTGTAAAATCCAAAGTGTTATTGTTGTTTCATGTGCGGCCACGCCATGGCTCCATCTATAGGTACTTTATCTAAGTAGGTAGGTATGTAGGGTTGGGTAGAGTAGGTAGGTAGGTAGGGTATAGAGGTAGGTAGGTAGGATAGAGAAGGGTAGGTAGGTAGCCAGATGACGGGCGAGAAGCCGCGGGCAGTGGTGTCTCATCCCATACAAAGAAACCGTGCCGACGTTCTATACTGATTATTCTGATTATTTTTTGTACATCGATCGCGTTCGGTTCCGTTCCGTTCTTTTCCACTGATATAGATGGTGAACTATCTATTGCCGTGGAACAGAACCGGATGCAATCGATTTGCAAAAAAATAATTGGTATAATCAGATGAAAACCGCTAGTGACGTCGGCACGGTTTCTTTGTATGGGATGAGGCATCTGTATGCTAGTATTATATTATCTGTGCTGCGGGGAAAAGCTAGTTAACAATATTACCAAGTTTAATGAGACAGTCCAAAAGTGATCGACGCGACGTTTTCGCAACGTTTGATCGTAAATAGCTCAGAGTAAATATTAAAGCCTGCCGGCGGTCGCTGAGCTCAGCAACAAGTCTCACCTGAGTGTGATGGGTATGGAGTGCGTCTTCTGCAGCACCCTGGTGATGTACTCGTCGATGTGCTCGGCGGGCGCGCTGTGCAGCGTGTACAGAGAGGGGCCGGGTCGCTGAGCTCAGCAACAAGTCTCACCTGAGTGTGATGGGTATGGAGTGCGTCTTCTGCAGCACCCTGGTGATGTACTCGTCGATGTGCTCGGCGGGCGCGCTGTGCAGCGTGTACAGAGAGGGGCCGGGTCGCTGAGCTCAGCAACAAGTCTCACCTGAGTGTGATGGGTATGGAGTGCGTCTTCTGCAGCACCCTGGTGATGTACTCGTCGATGTGCTCGGCGGGCGCGCTGTGCAGCGTGTACAGAGAGGGGCCGGGTCGCTGAGCTCAGCAACAAGTCTCACCTGAGTGTGATGGGTATGGAGTGCGTCTTCTGCAGCACCCTGGTGATGTACTCGTCGATGTGCTCGGCGGGCGCGCTGTGCAGCGTGTACAGAGAGGGGCCGGGTCGCTGAGCTCAGCAACAAGTCTCACCTGAGTGTGATGGGTATGGAGTGCGTCTTCTGCAGCACCCTGGTGATGTACTCGTCGATGTGCTCGGCGGGCGCGCTGTGCAGCGTGTACAGAGAGGGGCCGGGTCGCTGAGCTCAGCAACAAGTCTCACCTGAGTGTGATGGGTATGGAGTGCGTCTTCTGCAGCACCCTGGTGATGTACTCGTCGATGTGCTCGGCGGGCGCGCTGTGCAGCGTGTACAGAGAGGGGCCGGGTCGCTGAGCTCAGCAACAAGTCTCACCTGAGTGTGATGGGTATGGAGTGCGTCTTCTGCAGCACCCTGGTGATGTACTCGTCGATGTGCTCGGCGGGCGCGCTGTGCAGCGTGTACAGAGAGGGGCCGGGTCGCTGAGCTCAGCAACAAGTCTCACCTGAGTGTGATGGGTATGGAGTGCGTCTTCTGCAGCACCCTGGTGATGTACTCGTCGATGTGCTCGGCGGGCGCGCTGTGCAGCGTGTACAGAGAGGGGCCGGGTCGCTGAGCTCAGCAACAAGTCTCACCTGAGTGTGATGGGTATGGAGTGCGTCTTCTGCAGCACCCTGGTGATGTACTCGTCGATGTGCTCGGCGGGCGCGCTGTGCAGCGTGTACAGAGAGGGGCCGGGTCGCTGAGCTCAGCAACAAGTCTCACCTGAGTGTGATGGGTATGGAGTGCGTCTTCTGCAGCACCCTGGTGATGTACTCGTCGATGTGCTCGGCGGGCGCGCTGTGCAGCGTGTACAGAGAGGGGCCGGGTCGCTGAGCTCAGCAACAAGTCTCACCTGAGTGTGATGGGTATGGAGTGCGTCTTCTGCAGCACCCTGGTGATGTACTCGTCGATGTGCTCGGCGGGCGCGCTGTGCAGCGTGTACAGAGAGGGGCCGGGTCGCTGAGCTCAGCAACAAGTCTCACCTGAGTGTGATGGGTATGGAGTGCGTCTTCTGCAGCACCCTGGTGATGTACTCGTCGATGTGCTCGGCGGGCGCGCTGTGCAGCGTGTACAGAGAGGGGCCGGGTCGCTGAGCTCAGCAACAAGTCTCACCTGAGTGTGATGGGTATGGAGTGCGTCTTCTGCAGCACCCTGGTGATGTACTCGTCGATGTGCTCGGCGGGCGCGCTGTGCAGCGTGTACAGAGAGGGGCCGGGTCGCTGAGCTCAGCAACAAGTCTCACCTGAGTGTGATGGGTATGGAGTGCGTCTTCTGCAGCACCCTGGTGATGTACTCGTCGATGTGCTCGGCGGGCGCGCTGTGCAGCGTGTACAGAGAGGGGCCGGGTCGCTGAGCTCAGCAACAAGTCTCACCTGAGTGTGATGGGTATGGAGTGCGTCTTCTGCAGCACCCTGGTGATGTACTCGTCGATGTGCTCGGCGGGCGCGCTGTGCAGCGTGTACAGAGAGGGGCCGGGTCGCTGAGCTCAGCAACAAGTCTCACCTGAGTGTGATGGGTATGGAGTGCGTCTTCTGCAGCACCCTGGTGATGTACTCGTCGATGTGCTCGGCGGGCGCGCTGTGCAGCGTGTACAGAGAGGCTCGCGGCGCAGCTGGGTCGCTGAGCTCCAGCTCCACTGTGGCCATGCTCTCGTCCACGGGGTGCTCCAGCGAGATGGAGATGTGCTGCCACGTTAGAGCGCTCACCTCGAACATTAGTACGCTCTCCAACTCTATGACTGGAACAAAAATGAAAATATTGCGTTAAGGAAGATCGTTAGGTCCAATGACGCTTGGGGGAGCCCAATGTCGTCTGTGGAAGTCTTTCGGCTGAAATGACCGTAGCACAGTAACACTTACACTGTTTGCACTGCGTGCGCACACAGCTGGCGACGAGCGCGTTGAACAGCGCCTGCTGCCGCAGACACGCCAGCAGCGGCGCCACGTGCGCCGGGTGGGTGAAGGGCACGCTCGTCACCGTGCAGCCCTCCAGCCCGCGCGTCTCGCACAGGAAGTAGCATTGACTTTGTTCCGGGAGATTCTACAACACGACACCAATATTTGTAAATGGAAATTGGGAATTCAAGATGACGTAGTTAAATTTTAGATTGTTTGCAGCGAAAGTTAAGTCGCTGGCAAAGTTACATTTTTTTACAAGAGATCTATAAACCTAAAATAAAAATTCTTAGTTAAGCTACAGAAGATAACAAAGAGTTTTGCTTTTAGCTTGATGCAGTTACAGAGTTTTTTAAAGCGCAACAGCAACCTTTATCGCTGTTTCGCTGCAAACTGCAAATGTTTTGTACTGATTGCCTGTACTTTTAACATTACATACAAGATTATTTGCACCAATGGTGAAGCTTACTGTTACCTGGCGAGAAGTTCATGAAAAAGAGATAAATATAAAATCATACAGAATAGATACAGTCAGGTAGATTAATAAAAATTTTGGATACATATTTTTCTTTTGTCGCGACACCTTAACCTTTTGAACGTCAGAGCTTAAATGCATCGCCATCCTCTCCCACGCCAAGCCACAAATTCGGCGTAAATACCTAGAAAAAAAAGTTAAATCAAAAAATCAAAAAACCCGACTGCTTCAAAAGCGAACTAAAAAGTCGTAAACAAGGGAAAAATCATGCTGTGCAGTCGGAGGATACATACGCGCGAGCTGGCTGACCAAAACCAGATGTATCCTCCTCCTGCACAGCATGATTTTTCCCTTGTTTACGACTTTTTAGTTCGCTTTTGAAGCAGTCGGGTTTTTTGTTTTTTTGATTTAACTTTTTTTATTTATAACTTTTTAGTTAAGTTTTTTTCGAATTAGATACATTTAAACATAAAAGTGTTATATATTTTTGAAATCACCTCTTAAAACCCTTTATTTTGATACACCACACGATGGGTTTGGACGAAAAAAAAAATTTGGGCCCCTACAATATGGCGCCCAAAATCCGCCATTTTTCAATTAACCAATTTGAATGTAGCCTATGACACTCGCAGGATTAAGACGAATCGATTGACGTATGAATCATCAAAATCGGCCAACGCGTTTGGTCTCTGGAACGCCACATAGGAACAAACATACATACATACATATATACATACATACATACATACATATATACATACATACATACATACATAGACTGATAAACACATTACCCTCCTTCGGCAGTCGGGTAAAAAACAATAGGGATTCCAACATCTTACACAAAGTGCGTTGAAATTTCGTGTGACGTCACGTTTTAGTACACTTTTTACTCAGAAGTTACGTCAAAATCCCCTAATCCTGAACTTTGGTGTGCTATAATCTTTATCAATTATTATAGATTTGATAAAGCAAAAAATACTTGTCCAATTTTTTTGATATTCTTACTGACGGACTACATAGAGTTATCATTTTTCTATCCAGGAATAATCCCTATTCGACATGGCACAGATATTTAATAAGGTGATTCAGGGAATTGTTTATGGCTAGTCAAGTGTGAAATTTGGTACAAACCACAAATAGTCCTTTGCTGAGATTCAATTCAATAACTTTCCCTGGCGTGAGCTTGTTGTACGCCTGTTGAGCAACTAGTCCCAACATTGGCTTCGCGTTACCCCAGTCACCTACTACTTCCACCTGAAATTGTGTGAAAAGATAGGATTATTGAAACAAATCAAGATTACAATTAAATAGAGACAATAAAATTAAAGTATTTTCTTACTATTATAGATGGCACGCGGGCAGGGCAAACCCGCTCGCGTGCGAACCCTATCCCACTAGGAAACGCCCTTAAATAGGCTTAGGGTTGATTTTTGAAACGCCATTTACTTCAGAGGAAAAACTTCTCACTTTCAAATCTTTGTAAAACGAAGTTTTATACCACAGAATAATTATATCTGTCATTGTAAGAATGTGACTTAAGTCTATATTCTATATACAATAGAATCAATTTAACTGTTCTCTGTTATGATACTCTTTAAAAAGGTTTCAGCGCACTTACCTCTGTAGTGGCATGTATTAGCTTGGCTAGTCCGGCGCACAGTGGGGTCGGCTGAGACAGCTTGAGTGTGAAGCACGCAGGCAGCATCGCGCTGTTCTGAGGCACTAGTGGAGCGTAGATGGGTCCAGTCCTATGTAGAGATGGATGGATGTTCATGGACTTTAGGTAATCAGTCACCATACAAAGTGAGATGAGATACGTGGGTAAATATTTTCACAGATATCAATAGTTTTGCTTTGAGTCTTCAATAGGTATCAGAAGAAAAACTACTGCATACTTATAGGTAACACTTTTATGTATATTTTGGAAACGAAGTTCCTTAACGCGGCTTGCGGTAGGTGTGATTCGGGCGAAAATGTAACGTCACGTAAGATTTTAACGTTATACTAAGTGAAAGTACCTACATATTACTTTTTTAAATTATTTATTGGACTTACCCCTTTCCAGCCCGCGATATGATAGGTGACAACTGCAGCTTATTAGCCGTGGAACCTTCTAGAAGGACCGTCGCGGAGTGGCCAATGGGTGTGTGAGATGGAGCAACCAGTGACGCAAGGCCGCTCGTCGGGGCGGGCTTGCCTAGTGTGAGGAGCTCAGCTGTCAGTGGATTCAGCCCCTTGTCTTTGTCTAACAGCTCGTATGGAGATACGAAGTAAGTGAGACGCATCGCGTGACCTGGAAGAAAAAGGTGTTTATTTTAATAAAATTGTATGTTCATTTTTATTGGATAGTACTTTGGGTAGGCCAGCCATATATATCGGCAAATCAAGTGCTTTTTTGTTTTTACAGTGAGTGAATTTTAAGGTTTGAAAAAAATATAACGATATTATCAGATTTCATCAAAGAATGACATACTTTTTTGAAATGAAATAAATCATCTTCCCTTGTTGTTGAGTGTTAATTGAATGCAAAATGCCAGTATTGAATGATTTTATGACTACTGATTGCAACAAAAATAAAATTATAAAATAATATATAACATTCTTGTAGAACAAGCTATGTACAAACGCGGATAAAGAGGTTCATGCAATTCTAAAATTTGTCCATATCGTTGTCAACGGGAAACGTGACCAGAACGCTGGCGGCATTGCAACGTTGGATAACAATGCTGATTCTTTGGCCGAAGAAAAGCCCAGCTCTCTGGTCTCGTGAAGAGTCTACTGACCAGTTCCTTAAATCGCGAAAAACTCGTACCCCATGGACCTAATATTTCAACCCCAAACGCCTTAAACATATAACTTCTAATAAGGTTGTTGTATTAGCGTCGTTTGAGGTTTTCTGTGCCAGCACCAGCTGCCCCAGCACAATCCACCGCGCTAAGAATATGTTTTTTTTAAATAAACAAATATTTAATAGGCTCGCGTTTGACCACTATCTCGCCTGATGTTAAGTGATGATGTGGTCGAAGGTGAAGCACGCTTGCCTAGAAGTAACCTATTCACTCTTGACTTGCAGACCCCTAGATTGTAGCTATAAGGAAACAAAGACGCCGGTGGGGAATTCCACTCCTTAGCTGTATGCAAAATGAAAGTATTTTCAAAACGCTTTGTGCGTATGGGTGGAATATCCACCATGTACCGATGTTGCATTGCCGTACGTCTTGTAGTCCGATGATGGAAAGGGCTAGGCGGAATCAAATTGTGCAGTTTCATCGCACACTCCCAGAAATGTAACCGATAGAAAACCGACAATCTGGCAACTCGTCGTCGGTGTTCAAGGCTTTGAGTCAACCAGCGCATCGTTGCCGATAAGTCTCTTGGCCCGTCTGTCAATCGACTCAAGAGCATCAAGTTGGTACCTGGCAGATCCGTCCCAGAGATGAGAGCAGTACTCCATGCATGACCGAACTTGCGCTTGTTGAGCAGCTGTTTAGGCGTGAAGTACCGTCTCACCTTCGCAAGGATCCCCAACTTTTTTGCAGCCTATTGAGCATTTGCCTCAATGAATGGACCAAAATTGAGGGTCGATGTTAACGTAACACCAAGAAGATCGCGATGGTCCGTTATCGGCACGGTTATACAACGGAAGGTTGGAGCCGGGTGGAATTGGACGTTTTTTGCGCGCCTGGGTCTAAGCAGCATTGAAACTGACTAGATTGGCATTGCCCCATTCGGAGACTGCCTCCAAAGACAGGTTCAAGCGCTGAACCATGGCTCCCGAAGAGACCGGACTTGAGACCCAGTAGCCCGTGCGCCAGACACGTATCTCTCAGCAACAGTGCTGTCGTCTGCATACCCAAAGGTTCCGGGTTTTAGCAGGTCATTAATGTGCAGCAAGAACAATGTTGCCGAGAGCACTGACCCCTGAGAAACTCCGGCGTTAATACCTAACTGACCGGACGAGCAGCCATCGATAACCACTCGGGTGGACCGATCCCTCAGGAAGTCTGCAATCCAGTCACACAGACCACTAGGCAGACCGAAGGAAGGAAGCTTACCAATAAGGCTCTCGTGCCAGACCCTGTCAAAGGCCTTCGATATGTCAAGAGAGACAAGAGGCAAGCATCTCCCCGAGCTTCTCGATGGCCTCACTCCAGATGTGAATGGCATACGCTAGGAGATCCCCAGTTGACCGGTGGGCTGGCCGGGATGGCGCAAGGGTGTCGCACCAAAGACCTTTTTTGGGAGAAACCTTCAAAAATTTGCCTGGGATTTTTGGGGCAAAGACCAAGGAGTGTGGGATTTTTAACTCACTAAAAAAAACCCCGGTGATCACTATCAGGACATGGAAGGGGGCCCCGTCACCTCCTAAAATACCACCCCGGAATCCCTTCTGTTTAATGCCTGTAGAAGGGATATACCAGGTATGTACCTGGGGAGGCTAAAAAAGGCCTCCCCTGAGCCTCGATGTGCACGGCAGCACGTGATCATTGTGCTGCCTTTCCGGAAGTCACTTGGTGGGCGGACAGAGTACACCAAAGGCCAACTTCCGAGGCATTATGGTCATTCCATCTGGTCTCTTACCATCGTCGCGTGCCAAGCCATTGGGTTCTAAACAGTTGGCACCCCCGCGGTGACAAGAGCCCGACCTATGATGTAATTAATTCCGGCGTGACGTACGACCAGCGCTCCTACTGCAGGATAAGCCAGTGTCCGTGGCGGTCGACTACTTCACCACATTGACAACGATGTGGAGCTATGCTAGGAGCACTCAATCACCCAAGTTCCTATGTTGGGTGACAGTAGTGCCTGTAGCCTGAGGCCCGACTCCCACTCAACCAAAGCCAGCAGGCAGGCAAGCTGAGCAGTATAGGCGTACGTGACAACGATGTGGAGCTATGCTAGGAGCACCCAATCACCCAAGTTCCTATGTTGGGTGACGGTAGTGCCTGTAGCCTGAGGCCCGACTCCCACTCACCCACAGCCAGCAGGCAGGCAAGCTGAGCAGTATAGGTGGATGAATTTATTAGTTTATTCCGTACCAACCTGCAGAGCGGCTCATCCCACTGTCTCTGGGAAAATGGGTTCTCTGGCACTTCACAGTTAACCAGAGTTTACCAGAGATAGGGATAATATTTTTCTGTTTAACTTTCAGTGCTGTGGACTGACGAGCGAATACAGGAGCCAGTATGCTTGTACTAGCAATTTTACCACCGCCCACCATATTGAATAGTTTCTTGTACTTACGCTCACATTCGCTCATCCAGGGCCACATTTAGGATTGATATTAGTGTGCATCAAACGTTTTTGAAATAACGGAATCTTAAGTTAGGATTGATGTTGGAGACTTACCTCCTCTTCGCTTTTGTAAGAAGCCAATAGGGCTCTTATGGACTTGTGCCCATGGTTCTTTGATAAAACTCTGGAGATTTCTCATCGTACACAAGTCTTCTTCTAAGCTCTGTAGAGCACTAAATGCTTTACATTTTACCTGTAAAATAAAACATGGAAAAATATCATTAGAATGTGAAAACGAAATAATTATAAAGAAATAAAATTAATAAATAAATAACAAAAATTCCAAAAGCACAAACCACAGGGTAAGTTGAGTCAGCATTGCCCAGGCGGTGTTGACTTAGGGAAGAGTCTCTGGACAGAATATGAAATGAGGAATAATTTTGCCAACACTGCCCATACAGTGTTGACCTTGTACAGAGGCCTTGCATACTTTAAAAATCATTTAAAAAATAGTCGACACTGCCCCGGCGGTGCTGACTCTACACACCCTGCGGACTTCCCCCGTAACAGGTATTGATGCATAAGTTACTTTTTTTTCAGCGCCTAGTTGATAAACTGCTGTTAAACCTTCCAGTTGAGCTGTGAAATCAGCGAAATCTCCGCGAGATATACAAGATACCAATTCTTCACAGCTTTGTTGTTCAATCTGTTAAAAAAGGGAAAAAATACTTATTAAAAACATGTAATTATACTCAGCCAGATAATTAATAAATATATTTATACAAATAGAGCGGTTGTTTCCTTTTTCCAAAAGCTAAACAATCACCTGGACGTTGTCAAACTTACTTTTCCTTCATGATGAATTTTAACATCTTTTACTGACCCTGATGATGAATCAACTAATATTTCCAGATAAAACATATCAGATGATATGAATAGATTTACGCCTGATGTTCCCACTACGAACTTAAGCCTGAAACAAATATGCAAGTTAATAACAGCAGACAATTTTTGTTACAGCAATAAACTTGCCAAATGTGAAAGTACTATAAGTACTTTTTTATCCCTTCTCTTTGTAACCCTTCGGGAATACAGACATTATGATAATTTCTTGTACTTTGATATCCACCCTCACATATCTGTATGGGCGAATATCACCAATAAAACTGAATAAAATCAGTACATCTTATCCAAATTTAAGAGCTCAATCCATTCCATACCAATGATTGTTCTTGAACTTGGTTTAGATATTCTGATCACTTTCAGTTTCTTTGGTGAAATTCGTCCGCAGTCTTACATCACTGCAAGTAGTTACTAGGTATCAAAGGTTCAAATAGGTAAGAAAAGTAACGAACCCTAGCTGTCTAGATAAACACTCCAGTCGCTCAATGAGACTCTGCAAGGAGCTAACTTTGATGCAATGCTGCAAACTGTCAAGGCACTTCTTCAATATCATGCGATCTGCACTGTCGATCCCCCATCTTTTGTCCTGTAAACATTTGGAAAATCAAAGTCATAAATATGTCACTCAATAGTTGTCATTCATTTATTTGTTTTCATTGTTGGATTGTTAAGCTCTGTATGTCTCGAGTTGAGACAGGTCCACTCAAATCAGTATGGTTCTTTTCCCAAAACAACACTATTTTTGACTCTTATTACACCTGGTCCTCTTATTATGAAAGATGTCACTAAAATAATCCTTGGATTTTAAAAGATGTGTTAGACTTTGCTTCTGTGTTTGTATTAGTGTATTTGAATAGGAATGACTGACTTCAGAAAAATTAATCTTTTTTTTTATGCAAAATAGTGATTGATTAACCTGCATTTAGATTAACATTAGAAATTAAACTATATCTTTTCTGTACATTCCGTTCAACTGATTTTGAGTTCTATTCCATAAACATAAGGATGGCATAAAAACCATTAGATTGTGACCAATAGAAGTCATTTGGTTGAATGGCCTCTAAAAAGGGATTTTAATATTTCTAATTTAATTTAAAAGGGAGAGTAGGTAATTGAAAATTAGGACATTTAAATAGTAATATTTTTCTAATATCATATTTGTTTTCTGATAACACTTAGGTGAGTGTTGAAAAAGTAACAACAAGTTTATTCAAGAGAGTGGGCAGTAATGTCTGCAATAACCTGTCCATCTCATTGTTAACTGTGACAGCAAAAACTCTCTAAGTTCTCCAACCAATCATTAAAAAGTCTCACTGTTATTTTAGAAGCTTATTTAAAAATAAATATCAAGTTTTTAGTGTTATTTATTTTTTTAATAATACTAACTGTGGCAACAATAAATAATATTATATTCTTTGTAACAGGGCAGGTGAGTAGCCAGCCTTGTGCTATGTTGCATTAAATTTGTCAGCTATTTTTTTTAAAGGACTTTTCCTCATTAAAAGTTAGCAAATAGGTGTAGTGAATGCCATAGGTTTGCTCTAACTATCTACAAAGCATGGTTAAACCCAAAATGCCTTGACCAAAACTGGGTTGTTTAACCTCTTATAAAATGTTGATAACAGTTTTGTCATTAATGCATAGATTGCAGCATCTTCAATCTCAACTAATATAATAAAAAGGTTAAATTGTTGTTTTGTAGGATACTTTTAAAATTCTTTGATGGAAAGCTTGTTTGTTTGTGCTGACAAAAAGGCTACTTTTTATCCCAGAAAATATGCATTATTTATATGGTATTCCAGGGGAGTAAAGGGTGGGCAAAGCTAGTGTAATATAAAATACAAGTTGTTCATCAGTTTATGAAATTGCTCATAATAGGAGTGGATATTGATCTACAAACCAACACTCAAGTTTATTGTAAATAATGAATATCAGCAATCTTTGTGTGCTATTTTATTGAGCCAGCAATCTTGTTTAAGGTTATCAAATGTGTGCTGTGAACCAGGAAGATCCTTATCATAATGGCAAGTTTTAAATGAGGTTTATGTTAGGTAGTTAATTATCATCAGCTTTATTATCATTGTGAAATTTGTTATGTATGTTGCTATTTATTACTGACTAATTTTATCTAGCAAAACTTTTTAGAAAATGATTTGATACTCAATTTTAATTTGTTGAACAAAAAAGTTTTTTATGAATTTAAAACAGAGATTGTTACTGAGATTAATCACAAATATAATAAGCTCATGAATGTACTTTCTACATTAGAGGTAGGTATGTTAATTTAGTTGTTGTCTAAGGTTGAAGTTCACACTGTTTTAGTAATCCTGGGGAATTGTTAACTCTGTTAGTGGGTGCTGTAGAAACAAAATAATAAAATAACATACCAGCAAAGCCATTCGTACGCCTTTGGAAGTCTCTGTTAAGTTTTTAAACTGTGATGTTTTGGACCTAAGTTTTTCCATAAGTATCTCCTTCTGGAGTTCTTTGGATTTATCGATAAGTCCATTAGCAGAAGCCATGACTACTTGGCTACTCTCCGTCATTTTCGCAGATTTTAATGCACCACTTACAACAACATACACAAATTAATGATAACACGAGCAATCACAGGCAGAACATCTGATAGGCGAGGATCGCTATTTTTTTTCTTGTTAAATATAAATTCGCTAAGCACGTTTGTGAAATGTTATTGAGCAATTTTTGGGCTTCTTGAAGTATAAAAATATTTAGCAATCACTCTATTTTATTTCATAAAAATTATTTTATCGTTCACAGAACAAACTGTCATTTTCACGCGATGCCATTTGCTATCATACTACTAAATGGAAAACTTCAATTATTAACAAGTTGGCATAGGTTTGGCCTTCGATTGGCGCTACTGGAGCACGACGTTCCGTGAGTAAAAGAGAGAGAACCGATTGTTTTGTTGAGATGACATGAGCTTATAGTAAACAGACGGATTACACGACCAAATGCCAATGCCAAGTATGAATGCGTTCAGAAACAGTGGACGTACTACGTTTAGTTTTACTAATAAAATGAAACACGTTGTAAAAGAACCTAGCTTTTTTATAAAAGATGAGTTTCTAAATAAAAAAGATATGCAAAAAAAAAAAAAACAAAAAACTAGACTGCATATGAAGCAAACTAAAAAAGGTTAATTAAAAAAATCAAAAAGAAGATTTTTTCTTGTTTACGTCTTTTTAGTTCATCGTTCGTCGCTTCATAAGCAGTCGGATAGTATGTTTTTATTTTTATTTATAACTTTTAGAGCCGATTTCACCAATGAAACTAATCGCGATTAGTTCAACTAAACTCAGTTTACGCAAATACAGCGTTCTGGTTGGTTGAGACCGCTGAGAAACTACCAATCAGAACGCTGCATTTGCATAAACTGAGTTTAGTTGAACTTATCGCGATTAGTTTAATTGGTAAAATCGGCCCTTAGTCATTCTTTATTTCGCATTAGGCACCTTTATACATGTAGGTGTAATACCTATATTTTTGAAATCAACTCATAAAGCCCTTTATTTTGATAGCCCACACGAAAAGATCAGAAGTAAAACAAAATCGGGGCCCCGCTTGGCCCCCACATTATGGCGCCCGAAAGCCGCCATTTTTCTATTTTCCAATTTTAATGTAACCAGTGACACTCGCAAGGATAAGTCGAATCGATTAACGTAAGAATCATCAAAATCGCCAACGCGTTTGTTCTCTAGAACTAGAATGCCACACAGGAACAAACATATCCACATACATACATAGACTGATAAACTTAACCTTCCTTCGGTAGTCGCGTAAATATATAACTTGCAATCCCCTTTTCTTCTGTCGAAGGTTAAACATGTGATTTTACCGGTCGTGTTCCCGTAATTAGCTAAACCACCATTACCATTGTGTCTTGCGTGGATCCACGTCATAATCACACGAAAGGTTTATAGACCCGTTTGATATCCCTGTGTAGAATATGATACGCTTAGTAAAGTGTGCACAAAGTACATTGAAATAAAGGAGAAAAGTGTCCCACAAGTGCCCATACTGAACTTTATTGGCCCTATGCACGGCACAGATCCGCTGCAATTAACGTGGCCACCTCATCATCACCATCATATCAGCCGAAAGACGTCCACGGCTGGATATAGGCCTCACCCAAGCATCGGCACATTGACCGGTCCTGTGCGTCTCGCAACGAGCGTATCCCCGCAACCTTCACCACGTGGCCACTTATTGGGCCCAAAATATTTTAAGGGGTTGTTCATCGACTCGACATGAAGAAGGTTTCAAGATAGCCGAGAATATGTTCCTAAGTCAGGATAAAACAGTCTTCAATCAGGAAATAGTCTTCAGTTCTTTATATTCTCTAAACGAGATTAGTATAGTAGAGTTTTAGCCCAAAACTACCTTTAGTGGCTTTAATACCCGTCTTCGCCTTCGGCATTGGTGTGGCTCTAGGTGCTCATGGACGAAGGTTCGAAGCCAGGCAGGCGCTTTACTTTGTGTAAATTATTTCATCACCACTGCTCTCAAAACGGTGAAGGAAATCATCGTGAGGAAACCGGCATGTCTTAGAATCAAAAATTTGAAGACATGTGACATCCACCAACATGCGCTGGGCCCGCGTGGTGGATTACGGCCCATTCCCTCTCACAGAGAGAAGGCCTGCACACACAAAGGACAAATGCGAGTCTATGTGCGGTAAAGGGGTCCATCTATCCTATCCTAGGTGCTCATGGAAGTCTTTAATTTTGAAATATTTATAACTAAAGGCTTCCACGACGTTCATTATTGAGGTCGGATAACGTCTTTCGGCTGAAATGATGGTGGGTGATGGCGAAAAGTTTTACGGTTACAATTTTTTGCCTAATAGACTTGTGCGTACATAGATACTGAGGTTTACCAACAAATGACTCAAATTGTTGCGACCGACCGACATGCGAAAATGCATTACTTTTCGCATCGTAACTGCACTATGCAGTAAAATTATCCATACAAGAGTAACGGTATTTGCCTTTTATTATATTTAACTGAATTTCTTGTAGGTACATATTTGCCATCGAAACGCTACGAAGAAGAATTTCTTGAGTAACGTAATCCTACGGTCGCCGGATGTCCAATTATTAAGCAACTGCCACAGTTTCACAACATGTGTTCTGAAGTTTTCTGACCTTCGTAAGAATCTTTTCTCATTGTAGCTGTGCTGTCTTTTACCTACATACAATTGTTGTAATACATTGTTGGTATAATAAACTTTTTTAATAATGTTGTTTGACGCCGAATGTCTATTACAATTATATTGCCTTTACAGGGTTTAATGGTCTATTTGTATTTATAGGACACCGCGTGCAATATCGAAATCAATTTGATGACGTTTATTTGAACTTTTTATTGAACTTTTATTTTATTCAATCAAACGAAGTAGCTTTAAGGAAAGTTAATCGATATTATCTACTTAACATCACGCCTAAATGCCCCAAAGGGCAAGGCAGAGATGTTCATACAACCTTCTGAATCTAGTGGTAGGTACTTACACCAACTTTTCGCCAGGTATGTTTAAGTCAGTCAAGTGATCATCATGATCATCATTTCAGCTGAAAGACGTACACTGTTGGACATAGACCGCCCCCAGGGGTCGCCACATTAACCGATCTCGTGCGTCTCGCATCCAGCGCATTCCCGCAACCTTAACCAGATCATCGGTCCACCTAGTGGGAGGCTTTCGCATCGTCTTCTGGTTCTCGGTTGCCATTCCAGAACTTTTCGTTTGGCCCATCGGCCATCCGTTCTGAGAGCAATGTGCCCTGCCCCCTGCCACTTAAATTTCGTAATTCTTCGGGCTATGTCGTTAACTTTGCGGATATCCTCATTTCTGATGCGATCACGCAAGGAAACACCAAGCATAGCCCTCTCCATTGCCCTTTGGGTGACTTTAAGCTTTCTGAAATCAAGTGATGTATGAAGGTAATAGGGGTTTCCCATCTAGGTCAAGCTATATGCCAAGCCTATAATGTAATATCCTTGGTTGAAAACACACAAAAGGCCTAAACTCGCAATCGATACCAAGACTTCATACTCAGTTGAAGACAAGGAAGAAGTGAAGAAGAAAAGAAAAGAAAGAAAGAAAAAGTGTTTATTTGTCACAACACGACATACATACAATATAAGAACATACTTATGCTTAACCCTTAAAAATATTATTAGTTGTACTTAAATTATGTTAGTAAAGACGAGAAATAAATCAAACAATAATTGTACTGTATTATTAAGTGGATTTATTGTTTTATTTTTTATATACCTGTACTGTGTAATGGTGCAAGAAGTTATCGAAGAAATAAACTTACCTAGTGGGGGGCATTATAACCGTCTTGTGTTAAGAACGACAATCGAGTTAAGTATTCTACCGCGGGATTTATATGCGGGATTACTCAATCACGCATCTTTAAAATTATGTTATAAAATCAAATTGAAAGTACAGATTTTTGTGTAAAAATCAACTTTTATTAAACATTTCTTACATTAAGCAACAGAAATTATTTATTTTCTATTATAACTAATTAGTAATCTGTTATCTTAGATTGATGTTTTATAGTTTTGTTTAATTTTACCCTTATTCCTAACAACAGTTTTATATTTTTAATACAGTCTTATTCATAATGACTAACAATCAGATCTCAACTTTCTCTTAGATGCTATTACTATGATATTAATCTATGGTGATCAACTTTTGAAATTTGCTTTTATTAATATCATCTCCGAGCCTGCTTCTGAATGAACTGCAAAACATCCTGATGCTGAAAACGCTTTCTCGGCTTCTACGCTAGTAGGCTGAACCGTCAATATATAATTTGCGGGATCCGCGGATCCGCGCTTCGAAGGTGCAGGATCCAGCAGATTAATAAAAGTAGCGGGATCCCGCGGGAATGCGTGATCCTGTTTTGCGGGATTGCAATCCCTAACACCGAGGTCTCGTAAACCTTGCAATATGCAACCACTAAATACATTGGTCTTAACTCCTTGAGGAAACGAATCTTTAGAGTACCTACCTAACCCCGCGTAATCATGGGAAACAAGTTGTTTGAATAACATGTTTTTGTGTTGTGGGAAATATGTAAAATGTAAATATGGCTTGGCAACATGTAGTACCTACCCTAAAAATTATTTTATACCATTCCCCCTCTAAAAAGCTTATTTTATCCACTGAAAACAGTGAATAAAAAGCAATTTTAATCACTGTTTAGGAGTTTGAATTTGGAACACACCAATGTATTAGACGTCCATCTCAATGCTATGTAACCTCCTTGCGCCTCCTTGCGCCTCCTTGCGCAAAAAATACTCGATACAAACTTCTTGTGCAGAGAATATTCGACTTTTTAAACTCCCTCGATTTTAATTTTGTGTTTTTTTTATATTTAGGATTTTAATAATGATTTTGATTTTAGTGTAAGATATTTATTTTGATTGTAATTCTAATATTAATTGCAATGGTGTTTAATTAATTATAATTATGTAACGTAACGGTGGACACTGGCCTAGGGGTATCAGTACCTGTGTTTCAGGGGTCAGAGTTTCACATTTTTGTAAATTTTGAAGGAAATAAACCATTTATTTATTACTCGTAATATTCCTTGTGCTTTTCGCTTAGATCTTTATTTTTCTCGAAGTCATGGTATAAAATATAGTATGCTACTCTTGAATAAAACGGATTTATATCGAGGGCCATGAATCACTCGCGTCGCTCATGATTATAACACTTGAATCACTCGCTATGCTCGTGATTCAATCATCATGAATCACTCCCTACGGTCGTGATTCAGTCGTTAGAATCCTTCACTTGCTCGTGATTCATCTATAACACTTGAATCACTCGCTATGCTCGTGATTCAATCATCATGAATCACTCCCTACGGTCGTGATTCAGTCGTTAGAATCCTTCACTTGCTCGTGATTCATCTATGGCCCTCGCTTTAAATCCGTCTTTTATTCACTAGTTGCATAATATACTATTTCACCTCAGCACCTCAAACAAGCAGGTTTTGCTGCTTAAAGACAGTGAGCAAAATTCGATTTTGCTGCGAGCGTGAGACAAAGTAACTTTTTAATTATTTTTTTTAAATGCCGAGTCAGTGCTGGGTCTACTCACAACATTCGAAAGATTTGAACTTCACTTTGTTCTGTCACTTTCACTTCGATACGAAAAGAGCGAGAGATAGAAACAAGTCGATTCGAAGTTCGAAGTCTAATAGGCTCAAAAAAGAAACCAACAATAAAACGTTCGGCAACACGTCAAGGTTTAAATGTAATTATTATACTTTTCTCAATTATATTTTTTTATAATCAAATAAAGAGATGTCGAAGTAAAAAATACGAAGTTTATCATGTATCTACATAATTATTTAAAGTTTTAACAATCTATATTGTGACAGAATAATTTAGTAGGTAATAGTGCAATTTCCGAACGCATCTTTAAAAAATAGCGGGCTTTAAATTTTTATTGTTTTCTTCTTCTGTTCGCTAGCTACAAAGTGCGATACACGTTGGATATTATTAAAATAATAATAAATAAATATGAGTGAATCCAGTGATGATGTCTGCAATTTAACACCGGAAGAATTGAAGCAGTATGTAAAAAGCGAATCAGTGAATACTCAAACTGAAGTCGCTAAAACAACAATATCGGTTCCATTGGTTCCAAACAAAACTGGTAGGTACTTTTAATTTGCAAAACTGCAATAATTTTACTTTTAACTTTTAATTTTTACAAATATACATGTGGTTTAAATATTACCAAGTTGTATTTTTTACCTTTAGATTATTTGTTCTCGCTGCTGAAGTGAAAAGTTGTATGTGCTACACGAGACCAAAGTTATTTGCATCTCGTGTCTTTGAATCTGTACGGGACGGACGTGATCGTCCAAGACCGACAGGCAATCAGGAGGTTGTAAGGCTCCTGCTTGAACGCGTTGACGCCCCTTGCACCTATTGTTCAGTTGTCATCTGGTAACTATGGACCTTGGAGACACTTGAAGGCTGCCAAGTAGGTTGAGGTGAAAAACGTGATGCCCAGGTTAAATAAAACTATTTGTTCATGGCCAGAAGCGATGTTCCTTCATGGTCCTCGAAGCGCAATGATGCGTGGAAATACTTTAAGTGAAATAATGGCTACGAAATGTTCACGCGCCTGCGCACTATTAAAGAGGCGAACTCGACTGCGACGAGGACCACAACATTCCGACCGCAAAAACTTTTATTTTTCAAAAAATATACGCTAAGACTCGTAGCTTGAAACTGACAGGAACTACCCTTCCACTGGACCGATTCTGGTGAAACTTGTACTTTTGGATAGGTCTCGAGGAGACCTTCCCTCCGGTCTTTGATCCAGGTCCCTAGCCCCTACCATCAGGGAGTTCTCGTAAGGAGAATGTCGAAGAAAGGGAATTCCCGCCAGTTTGAAGCTTTACAATCGAGTTTCTCCTAAAACTAGACATGTTAGCTCTAGGGTACCAGCGAGGGACTTGGAGCCCTCCTACTGGGCCGTTGACACACATAAGTGTTACAGTTATATTCAAAACATTCAGGCGTACAGCCGCGAAATGGTGCGAGAAGTTAGCTTATGCCCCTGATCTTGGCACATAAACTCGATTCCTACTCAGACTGCTGGGTGGATTTTCAAGTTACATTCACACCCGGGTAGCCCTCGTGATGGGCTATCCCAAGGTAGAAGTCCGGTAGCTACATGTCCAACCCCCGATGAGTTATCGTTTGTTACAAGTTTGTTTACATAGCAAATCCATGTAACCTCGCACCATATCAGGTCGCTTAACTCCTCAACCACCAGAGCTAAGCTCCTTCCGGAAGTGTGGTTGGGTAGCTGGAAAACTAGGCTGTCTGACGGCGGTACCCTGATGGGTGTACCACCAGCCTTTCCGCAGCTTAAGGTGCCGGGAAGCGGCCGAATACTAAATTCTACGTCGTCTCACAGCTTTAATGTGTCTGTGTGCGTTATATACACCTATATACTAGTTTTGTGTCATGACTGAGTCTAGACGCCCGCCTGTGGGTCCACGAAGGTAATGCTTCAGACAGCATATCTATAACTGACCAGGCACCAAGTGTCCCTGGACGTAGTGACCCGTCGGCAGACGCATAGAAACGTCCATGCCGGCATACACAGACACATCACTTCAAGCAAGTGATGTCTATGTACTAGAATTACACAGGTGCTATCTATTTATAGGGCCTAGACAAAATTCTAGGTCACCTAGAAGCGCTAAATGGCTTGTATCGAATTTTCCAAACACTTACTTGAGTAAAATGTATGTATATTTCCCTTTTTAGAGTGAAAATGCACTATGACTGGCCATGTACTGCTATTATGTATAATTTCTCAGTCATGGTATCCAGCCATCCTATCTAGAACACCTAGGTGGTGTTTCCTAACAAAACAATTATGTGTAAGGAAGCAATCTGATTGGTTGGTGAATAGAATACCTATAGCACCACCTGATACCCTGCTCAAAACGGGGGGTCTAAAATAAGTAAACAAAATATTTTTATTTCCTTAAACCTATACATTTATCATATAACTAAGGTACCTTATGTATAATTCTAACACATAAGCGCTATATTCACACTATAAACTATGTAAAAGCCCCCAAAACATGAGTTTAAAGTTATCAAAATTCTACAAAAACTGGTTTTAGTATAAATATAAGGTGCCGCCCTCTTACAGGTCATTGTGAACTAAACGCTCGTTGAGGACGGTTGTTTTTTACGGAGTTAAATACTTGTTTCTTTCCGTAATAACACAATCAGTATGCATATTAAAGCTTCTAATTTATTGTTATTAGACTATATAATTCTATTACCTACTGATAGACACATAAAATATAATTTTAGTGTCTCAAAAACATGAGCAAAAATTAGTTACGAGCTTTACTATAAAAGGTTTTTTCACCTACCGACATCGCTTAGTATGCGATGGCGCTCTGGGGTGAGCAGACGTGTGTCTGTCAATACTATTTATATTTTACATTATGACAACCTATCTAAAGGTGACGTATCGTCGCGAACATCTCTCCCGCCGTGCAGTGTCGCGTCGACTCGATGCTACGTTGGCGCGGCGCTGCATCAGCATTGTGAGCGGCGCACGTCGGCAGCGCTCGTGACCTCGACGCTCTGCGACACGTCGCTCAGCTCTCGCCGCTGGAACTCTGCTGCACTCATTTTGGCAAAGGAATGAGCTTCTTCACCGGACGCTTTAGAGTGCCGCCAGTGGTGCGCACCTCAGCGGTCCGGACTTCTCCATCAGGGCCAGGGTATATGGCCTCGATGCGGCCTCGCGGCCACGTGTTGCGAGGCAGCTGCCCGTCTGCGATAAGGACGGGGTCGCCCACCAGCAGGCCAGGCCCGCGGCTGTGGGGCTCCCGCCGGTTTTGGAGCTCCGGCAGGTATTCTCGCACCCACCGGCGCCAGAACATGTCGGCCAGGATTTGTGACCGACGCCACATTTTTTTGTGGTCGATGTCTTGCTCGGTGAACACGCCGGGGTTTGGGAGTCTAGCCGACCCACCAAGTAGGAAGTGGTTCGGCGTGATAGACTCGTCGTCATCGCCGTCGACTGATACATGTGTCAGCGGGCGGCTATTTACCGTGTACTCTGCCTCACAAATCAGTGTGGACAACACCTCTTCGTGTGGGTGTTTCTCTGTGAGTACGGTATACAATGCGTTTTTTACGCAGCGAACTAGACGCTCCCATGCACCTCCCATAAAGGGCGCTGATGGGGTGATGAAGCGCCAAGTGATGCCTCGGCGACTGGCCTCCTCTCGGAAGGCCTCTCGTAGCTCTCGATCGGCACCGTGCATGTTGGTGCCGTTGTCTGAGTGGATCTCAGTTGGACATCCTCTGCGGGCGGCGAAACGGCGCAGCGCTAATATTGCGCTGTCTGCGCTGAGGCTGGCGGCGATCTCGAGGTGGACAGCTCTTGTGGTGAGGCATGTAAACAGTGCTACATATCTCTTGTGATGCTGGCGACCCACGGTGACAGATAGCGGGCCGAAGTAGTCTAGCCCGGTGTACGTGAACGGCCTTTGGTGATGAGCCAGGCGCGTTCGTGGGTGGTCGCCGGTCGCTGGCACAGGTGCTTGTGCCTTACGAATACGGCACTGAAGACATTGTGCCAGTACTTTCTTGGTGGTGGGACGCATCCTTACGACCCAATAATGCTGCCGTACCTCATTTATTGTGAGTTCAGTCCCACTATGTAGTAAGCTGCGGTGTGTCCAGTCTATATAGAGCTGGGTTATATGATGGTCGCCATGTAATATTGGCGGTCGCCTTACATCTTCTGTGACCTCGTCAGTGGCGGCTATACGGCTTCTAATACGTAGTAGGCCATCTACTACTTCTATTTGCAGCGCGTGTAGCGGACTATTTTTGTCCACTATTTCATGTGCATGCAATCTAGCTATTTCTTGAGCGAACGATTGCTGCTGTGCAACTTGTACGAGTATTTTCTCGGCTTTTTGAAGAAAGCTCGCATCTATGTACTGCTTTCGGACTTCTGGCGCTATGTATGACGGCTTGGTTGCTGCAGTCGCTGTCTTCTTTTTCTTTCGCCAGTCCGTGTCCTCCTCAGCGTTTTTCCGGGTTCTTTTGTAGAACGTTTTCTCTGTCCTTTGTTTACAGAGATGTATAAAACGTAGGACGGTAGCAGTCGCACGTAATAGCCGCTCCCATCTTGAAAAGTTGACGGGATTAGGTATAGCTTCTATGAGCTTCGAAGTGTATGTATGTCTGTCTGTTATTTTCTCCAAAACAGATTTTTCTTTTTCTGTGACAGTGAGCGTTCTTTCCTCTCCTGTCTCTTCTGTGATTGGAGGTTTTTCTGATGGCCATGAAGAAGGGTCTTCATACAAAAAACTTGGGCCACAGAACCACTCGTGTTGTGAGTCAAACCTCGGCGGCACGTCACGAGTCGCTATATCGGCGATGTTCAACTTCGTGGATATCCATCGCCAATCCTCCACTTTGCTACCTTCTTCTATGGCAGCTATGCGATGAGCTACGAAGGCTTTATAGGTTCGTGCTCCTTTTCTTATCCACGACAAGACTGTTTTGCTGTCTGTCCAATACGTGACCGACGATGGATTGTTGTCGTGTTCACGTTTCACAGCTGCAGCCAGACGGGTTCCCATCACCGCTGCCTGCAGCTCGAGGCGCGGTATCGATTGTAGCTTTAATGGAGCTACTCTCGCCTTGGCCATGACTAGGCTCACCTTCTGTGTGCCTACTGCTGTGGTGGCTCGCCAATACACAGCTGCTGCATATGCCAACTCGCTTGCGTCGGTAAATACATGTATTTGTATTTCTGTGGCATCACTATAACCAGGATAACATCTTGGTATGCTGATGCCCTTGAGCTGCCGCAGGTTTTCGATCCAACTTCTCCACTGAGATGCCAGGTCAGCGTCTAATAGCTGGTCCCAATCGACGCCTCGCCTCCAAGCTTCTTGCAATATTTGTTTAGCTCGAATCGTAACAGGCGAGGCTAGTCCTAGGGGGTCGTATAACGACATAACAATTTTGAGAGCCTCTCTTTTTGTAGGGGCCTCCTTTTCTAAAATTCCTGGCGGCAGTCTCGCAAGCGTTAGGTTGAAACCTAGCGTATCTTCACTAGGTCTCCAAATCAGGCCGAGTATTTTCTCTGTGCCTACTGTATCTCCGATGTTCACAACCTCAGTGCAGGTTTGTGACGGATCGATATTTTCTATCAGGCGCTTACTGTTTGATACCCATTTTGTTAGGTCAAACTTCGCCTGTTGGTGTATTTTCTTCACCATTGTCGCGACTTCTGTCGCTTCTTCGACTGTTTTATAGCTGTCCAGATAATCGTCCATATAATGGCTCTCTACTATAGCTTTCACTGCTACTGGATGCTGTTCGATGTGCTTTCTTGCGTTCCAATTTTTCGCAAAGATAGCGGTGCACGGCGAGCTTGCCGCGCCGAAAATGATGGACGTCATACGATATTCTTCTGGGGCTCCATCTCTTCTGTTGCCTCTCCATAGGTAGCGAAGTGAGTCTCGGTCTTCACTTCGTACTTTTACTTGCATGAACATCTCGGCTATGTCTCCGGAGATGGCCACGCAGTGTCTACGAAATCTCATCATGACGCCGGGCAGCGACTGCAGCAAGTCTGGTCCAGTTAGCAGGAAGTCGTTGAGTGACTTTCCTCTCGATTTTGCGGCGGCATCATGTACTATTCGAATTTTCTCTGGCTTCATGGGGTTGAAGACATCGAAATGAGGCAGGTACCAGGTTTTTCCTGGCGTGCTTGACTTGGGAGCCTTCTCAGCATATCCCTTTTCCATCAGGGAGTCCATCTGTTGTGTGTATTTCACACGAAGAGCGGGGTTTTTATCCAGCTTCTTCTCTATGGAGACTAGCCTTTTGAGTGCTGTCTCGTAACTATCGGGCATCTCTATTTTCTCGTCCCGCCATAACATAGCGGTTTCTATGTGCCCATTTCCTAACTGTCTTGTGTGACGGTTCAGTATATCTTCTGCCCTCTTCTGGGGGTCAGAAGCTGGTTGTCGTGGATTGATAGCCAACGACTCGATAGCGAAGAATTCACGGAGCTGCTCGTTCAGTTCCGCATCTTGCCTTGCGTCAACGGACTGACACCCGTTGACATAGTGCACCTGCTGGCCCAGTGTTCTGGTGTGCGCGCCGTGCAATGTCCAGCCCATCATGGTTTTCGACGCGATGGGTTGGCTTCTAGGTCCTCTGCGGACTTCAGTGGCCAACAACAAATGCCAGTTGTCTTGGCCGACGAGTATCTTTGGCACTCCAGCAGGATACGTAAGCTGCGACGTCAAGTCTCGAAGGTGCCTACAGCGGGCTACGTCTTCTTGACTGACTGCCTGTGGTGACAGGTTGAGCTTCGAAATGGTGCGCGCCTTGAAGGGCACCCTATCTCTCATACGACTTGTGAGAGTGACGGTTATACGTCTCGATAAGGGAGTGTCGATCATGGTGTTTCCAATAGCACCGATCTTCAGAGGGTCGATTGGGCCCACTGCTCCCACTCGCTGAGCGATTGCTTCGTCGATCAGCGAAACGGTGGATCCGTCGTCAAGGAGTGCGTATGTGTCTGCCTCTCCCGCCGGTCCTATTACCCGGACCGGTATCATCTTCAGGAAAGCTTGACTCGATTCAGTTCGCGAACTGGCCACCGTCTCCTGAGACTCCTTCTTCTCTTCTGGAACAGCAGGCTTCCTTGTCCTGTCTGTTTGAGGCTTCTTACCCCTATGAAGAAGTCGATGGTGCGTGGCTGTACACCCCTTATGATCACACTGCTTCTTGTTGCAAGTGTGTCCAGCACGACGTTGTCTTAGGCAGCGATAGCACAAGTTGTAATTCTTGGCTAGCTCCCATCTTTTGTCACTTGCTGCGTCTCTGAACCTTTGGCAGTCAGACGCGTAGTGACCACTTTTGTCGCAAATTCGACATTTGTTTACCGGCTTGTCGGTAGCTGTATGCGTCCGTTGTATGACGCGTTTTCCCGCTAGAGAATCCGTTTCCTTGATGTTCTCAGGCGGGGCGAATGCACTGCAGAAGTGAGCTTGCTCGGTTATGAAGTCGCTGAAGAGTGACAGATCCGGCAGCGACTGGTACTTTTCCGTGTACGTTCTGTACCATTGTACACGCAGAGAATTGGGTAGCTTCTCAGTTAGCTGGCGCACCAGCTCGGCATTGAGGAGATAGTGCCCCTTCTTGAGAGCTCGCAGAGTGACAACTCCGCTTCTGACTCGACTTGCAAAGGTGCAGATGTCCTTGGGCGACTCGCTGCATTTTGGTAGCCCTCTAAGTCGGTCTGTTTCGGCCTGAGCTATTGAGTCAGGACGTCCAAACTGTAGTTCCAATTCTCTCATGATCTCATCCGGCTTTGCGTTCCCGATGAGCTCTGAGCTCACTGTCTCCAGTGCGCGACCACGCAAGCTCCTTCTGAGTCTTGCCGTGTTTTCTATGTCGCTGAAGTAGGCATGAGTTGCCTCGTAAATGGCTCGAAAAGATAGCCATTCTGTATGAGCTCCACCGAAATTCGGCAGAGTCATGATAACCTGCGACGCCGATCGGTTAGGCGTCCATGGTTCGATTTTTCTGTCGGCTAGCGACGCTATAGCGGATGTCAGCTCCGTTAGAAAAGGACGGAGTGACTCTTTCGCTTCTATTTGCCTTGGCGGCTCCACGTTGGACGGCTCTGTCCTAGGTGGTTCGATGTTAGACTTCACTTGTGGATGTTCTATATGGTCGATATGTTTCCGGGAGTCCGCTATAGCGTCGACGGCCGCAGCCGGGGTCCAATCGTCATTGTCCCCTTTGGCGACGTCATTCTCCCTCAACGGTGTGGGCTCTGGCGCCTCTTCGAGCCACGAACGGACATACTCTTCATTAGAATTTCTGTCATCCATATATTCATCCTCAGAAGCTTCTTCTTCTGCTTTTTGAAGTGCTAACTTAGCGAGTTCCAACTTTATTTTCAATAAGTCTTCACGAGCTCTTGAAATTTTCTTACGTGACCGGGTCGACTTGCTAGTTGACGGCGGTCCAGTATGTTCGATACGGGCGTCACCCCGGGTAGCCATTACTTCTCCTTGAACAAAGGTCTTATCCCGGATCCTTTGTTTTCTACCAGAAGGCTTCAGTGTTTTTTCTGAAGAATCTTCTGATTTCGATGCCTTCCTGCGTGTGCTTGGTTCCTGTGGTTCCTCCTCCTCATGTGTGGGCGTGTTGTCACCTATCTGTGACGTTGGTGGGCTTCTGACTGGTATGGACTTTTCTGTCCCTTCAGTAGTGGACGGTGAGCGTGGGGGCAGCTGATGTTGTACGCCCGCACCTGGACGCTCAATGGGGACTGTCCATGATTCAGGCCTCTTGTCCTGGGATCTGGTAGTCGGCATCCTGATTGGTTCAAAATTTCAGTTTGAATACGCCAAGTACAAGTCCAATCTTCAACTTGTCTTCAAAACGTTGGCTCGAAACGGCTGAGTCCAATTCTAGACTTCTTCAATATGTCAGTTTGAATCGGCTGAGTCCAACTCTAGACGTTAGTAGTCACTTCAGACTCCAGATATCCAGGTTTGAAACTCCAGACTTCGATCGAGAGCTTCTATCTCGATAACGACTATTTGTTTTTAAACAAATTCTAAGTCGAAAATAAGCCTTCAGCTATAACGCTTCAGGAAATTTCAGCAACTATTTTTTCGTTCTATTTTATAGAACAAGTCGCCCACACGACTATTCAATATGCTTCTGTGTGTAAGCCTCTTCTTGGATAACGCTTCAGCGATAATCCTTCAGCCGTAACCCTTCAGGAATTCTATGAACGTCGTATGTTCGTTCTATCTCCTAAACGAGCTCCCAACACGCTGTTTGAAAACTCCGATTATGAGTTTCCTAGCGATAACTCTTCAGGCTATGCTATATTCCTTCAGGATACAGTTTCTGTGTAATCTTCGATTACTGTGAATTCTCAGTAAGCAGGTTACACAACAGAAACAGCTCAAAAAACCGTCTTTTCGCGACGGTAATCACACGGGAACGGTTAGCTTCTCAGGAAGCCGGTAGAACCACAGGAATAGCTCAGGAATGGCTGCTGTGTCCCAGCAAAATGGTTGTCTTCCAGGTAGTCCACGCGTGGGCCTAATCCACTCGTGCACTCTTCACGACTGTAGTCGCTCTGGAAGTTTCTACTATGAGACGATAGTACGTTGCGCCTTTTGACGACGCTAATCACCCAGTAATACGGTTGCTGACCAGTAACTGGGTTATCTCACCCAGGAAACGGGTTTCTATCGTCCCAGAGTGTACGCTATGTTTTTGACTGTTAAAGAAACATGATCTTAACCCTGGCACTTGTAAGGTTTACGAGATGGAACGTCAGTATTCTTATTTCCCTGGAACTTTTCTCACGAACGCAACGCTTAGTACCCCAGTTGGCACATTTGTGTGGTGTGTAATCTTACCAGATTTATATTGAGGGTACCTTGAGATATTTGAGCATCAGTTTTCTTTGTTCTCACGAATGTTCACAGGCGTGAGCGTCAGTTTTCTTTGTTCTCAGGTACTAGTTTTCACAGGAACGATACGTTTTGACATTACCCAAGAAACAGGAATGTAACCTCAATATATAAGGTCACTTTACATCAGGCTTGTTTGTTCTCAAGGCAGCGTTCGTGTCCCCAGGGCATCAGGTTTCTTTTTTCACAGGAATGGGACATCAGTTTTCTTTGTTCTCGGGAACAAGGCTCTTCCTTGGCCTATATTTTCACAGCGTCCGGGACATCAGTTTTCTTTGTTCTCGGGAACAAGGCTCTTCGTTGGCCTATATCTTCACAGCGTCCGCAGGTCTGGTATTTTACCAGAGAATCCGGTACGAAGGACCAGCAAATGTACGGGACGGACGTGATCGTCCAAGACCGACAGGCAATCAGGAGGTTGTAAGGCTCCTGCTTGAACGCGTTGACGCCCCTTGCACCTATTGTTCAGTTGTCATCTGGTAACTATGGACCTTGGAGACACTTGAAGGCTGCCAAGTAGGTTGAGGTGAAAAACGTGATGCCCAGGTTAAATAAAACTATTTGTTCATGGCCAGAAGCGATGTTCCTTCATGGTCCTCGAAGCGCAATGATGCGTGGAAATACTTTAAGTGAAATAATGGCTACGAAATGTTCACGCGCCTGCGCACTATTAAAGAGGCGAACTCGACTGCGACGAGGACCACAACATTCCGACCGCAAAAACTTTTATTTTTCAAAAAATATACGCTAAGACTCGTAGCTTGAAACTGACAGGAACTACCCTTCCACTGGACCGATTCTGGTGAAACTTGTACTTTTGGATAGGTCTCGAGGAGACCTTCCCTCCGGTCTTTGATCCAGGTCCCTAGCCCCTACCATCAGGGAGTTCTCGTAAGGAGAATGTCGAAGAAAGGGAATTCCCGCCAGTTTGAAGCTTTACAATCGAGTTTCTCCTAAAACTAGACATGTTAGCTCTAGGGTACCAGCGAGGGACTTGGAGCCCTCCTACTGGGCCGTTGACACACATAAGTGTTACAGTTATATTCAAAACATTCAGGCGTACAGCCGCGAAATGGTGCGAGAAGTTAGCTTATGCCCCTGATCTTGGCACATAAACTCGATTCCTACTCAGACTGCTGGGTGGATTTTCAAGTTACATTCACACCCGGGTAGCCCTCGTGATGGGCTATCCCAAGGTAGAAGTCCGGTAGCTACATGTCCAACCCCCGATGAGTTATCGTTTGTTACAAGTTTGTTTACATAGCAAATCCATGTAACCTCGCACCATATCAGGTCGCTTAACTCCTCAACCACCAGAGCTAAGCTCCTTCCGGAAGTGTGGTTGGGTAGCTGGAAAACTAGGCTGTCTGACGGCGGTACCCTGATGGGTGTACCACCAGCCTTTCCGCAGCTTAAGGTGCCGGGAAGCGGCCGAATACTAAATTCTACGTCGTCTCACAGCTTTAATGTGTCTGTGTGCGTTATATACACCTATATACTAGTTTTGTGTCATGACTGAGTCTAGACGCCCGCCTGTGGGTCCACGAAGGTAATGCTTCAGACAGCATATCTATAACTGACCAGGCACCAAGTGTCCCTGGACGTAGTGACCCGTCGGCAGACGCATAGAAACGTCCATGCCGGCATACACAGACACATCACTTCAAGCAAGTGATGTCTATGTACTAGAATTACACAGGTGCTATCTATTTATAGGGCCTAGACAAAATTCTAGGTCACCTAGAAGCGCTAAATGGCTTGTATCGAATTTTCCAAACACTTACTTGAGTAAAATGTATGTATATTTCCCTTTTTAGAGTGAAAATGCACTATGACTGGCCATGTACTGCTATTATGTATAATTTCTCAGTCATGGTATCCAGCCATCCTATCTAGAACACCTAGGTGGTGTTTCCTAACAAAACAATTATGTGTAAGGAAGCAATCTGATTGGTTGGTGAATAGAATACCTATAGCACCACCTGATACCCTGCTCAAAACGGGGGGTCTAAAATAAGTAAACAAAATATTTTTATTTCCTTAAACCTATACATTTATCATATAACTAAGGTACCTTATGTATAATTCTAACACATAAGCGCTATATTCACACTATAAACTATGTAAAAGCCCCCAAAACATGAGTTTAAAGTTATCAAAATTCTACAAAAACTGGTTTTAGTATAAATATAAGGTGCCGCCCTCTTACAGGTCATTGTGAACTAAACGCTCGTTGAGGACGGTTGTTTTTTACGGAGTTAAATACTTGTTTCTTTCCGTAATAACACAATCAGTATGCATATTAAAGCTTCTAATTTATTGTTATTAGACTATATAATTCTATTACCTACTGATAGACACATAAAATATAATTTTAGTGTCTCAAAAACATGAGCAAAAATTAGTTACGAGCTTTACTATAAAAGGTTTTTTCACCTACCGACATCGCTTAGTATGCGATGGCGCTCTGGGGTGAGCAGACGTGTGTCTGTCAATACTATTTATATTTTACATTATGACAACCTATCTAAAGGTGACGTATCGTCGCGAACAGAATCCCTCGCTGCACTCAGGATTCTAACCTAGAATCACTCGCTACGCTCGTGATTCAAATATAGAATCCTTCGCTTACTCGGGATTCAAAATCAACACTCGCGGCAAAAACCAACTTTGCTCTCTTGTTGCACAAATAACTATTGAAAACGTATTTTGCAACTTTGTTCCCAACTGCCAAACAACTTTTAATGTTGCGAGAAATAATATTCAGTAGTAGCCTGTTTCTTTTTTATTTGATAAGCATATGTGCAACATATATCTACGCGCGTGGACGTGGAGTTACGGACACCCGCCCGACATACAAAACAATTCGAACCATAATAGCTGTTCACGTACAACAATTTAAGTAATTGATATCAAATATTTATCAACAAAAACCAGTTAAAAAAAAACGTTTTTGCAAAAAAATACTACCGACTTCCAAATAAAAAACTACATAGTGAAAAATAACTTAATTTCTGGAAGTCGGTGTCCATATCGCAAATAAAAAAACTTTTTGGCAAAAAAATACTACCGACTTCCAAATAAAAAACTACAAAGTGAAAAATAACTTTATTTTTGGAAGTCGGTGTCTTTCTTTTTTCCCATTTATTTTGCGACATGGACACCGACTTCCAAAAATAAAGTTATTTTACACTTTGTAGTTTTTTATTTGGAAGTCGGTAGCATTTTTTTGCAAAAAAGTTTTTTAATATTTCCCTTTTTAGTTGTACTTTCCAAAAATAGGCAAGTTGTTTAGTAAGGTACCTATAACGCCAGAATAGATTACCCGAATAACATGAAACTTGAACATAACCGGTGAAATGAGAGTTCTGCGTACCCCTTTATAGTGTACTGGAGTGATGTTATGTTATGAAATGGTATAAACAATAAACAGACATTCGATTGCAGCAATCCCGAATGATTTGCCGTTATTTATTGAAGAGTTCTGTCGTATATCTCCGAAGTTCTTCATCAGATCTTCACCAAATTGAAATGGGACCAATTTCGAAACATATTCTTTCAAACAAAAAATAATTTTTAAAATCGGTCCACAATTGACGGAGATATCGGTGAACATACATAAAAAAAAATAAAAAAACATATAAGAAGTCGAACATAGAACCTCCTCCTTTTTGGTAAGTCGGTTAACTAGGAAAGCTAACGATGTTGACAATTATAATGATACAAAGTGAGTTAACCACTTAATTGTATCATTAATTTGAAAACATTTAATATATGCAGTCCTACATCCCTCTCACGTCTGCTAAACTTAGGGATCGGAGCTTCGACTCAGTGATACGAATTCTAACAAATCAAATTATGGATGCTTTCGGATCCTTCGAGCTGCCTGTATTTCATAATAAAAATAGCTATTTATTTATTTACATATTTCATTTGCTGTGATGGCACTTCCCCATTGATTTAATTTAGAGTAACCTAATACAATATTTTAAGAGAATATCTTTATTTATTTCGGCGAAAACATGCGAACCGTTGAGGACATTTTTAGGGTTCCGTACCCAAAGGGTAAAAACGGAACCCTATTACTGAGACTCCGCGGTCCGTCTGTCTGTCCGTCTGTCTGTCTGTCTGTCTGTCTGTCTGTCTGTCTGTCTGTCACCAGGCTGTATCTCATGAACCGTGATAGCTAGACAGTTGAAATTTTCACAGGTGATGTGTATCTGTTGCCGCTACAACAACAAATACTAAAAACAAAATAAAATAAATATTTAAGGGGGCTTCCATACAACAAACGTCATTTTTTTGCCGTTTTTTACGAAAATGGTACGGAACCCTTCGTGCGCGAGTCCGACTCGCACTTGGCCGGTTTTTGCTTATGGTTGCACTAGTCGACGGCACGAACTATTTTGTGTCCCATCCGACAACACGTGCGAAAGAGATAGATGCTGTGATGAGCAGTAAGAAGCTAGTTCGCGTACGAATTAGCACTTTTGCGAATTTGTAGCGAAATGGATGTTGATTTATGTCGAAAACGAACGCGCGTAATCTTTTATGGATATCATGAAAATACGACAAAATGTATATTTTCAAAATAAAAGTATTTGTATTGTAGAACTACTAAACTATCCCTGTATGACTGTTTTGCAATTTTACTTCTTCTTATGGTATTTATTGCCGCGCAAAGATGCGTTAAAATTAGTGTTGAATTACGGAACTTTCGACGCTCATAACTTATTTTTTTTTTCCATAGAGGGCTAGTTAATGATGAGAAAAATTGACATAATTTATTATTTTGAATGTACGTCAAACAGTTCAGTAATCGCCAGACTACGTTTCACAGTGTTTTATAGACCCAAAAAAGTGACATCGGCTTTTTATTGGCTTGTTCTAATAATAGTTCATTACAAATGCACGAGTAGAACTCCCATGTGAAAAAAAAACAAAAAAAAAATAACTGTACATAATTGAGCTTTATTCGTATTGCAGGTTTATGAAGCAATTCAAGGAGAAAAATATCACGTATTTATGTAATCAAAAACGATAATAAAACACACGAAAAAATTTGTTTTACCGAAATCACTAATTATTTTTCATTTATGTTCTAGCTTGAAGTAGAATCTTTGTCTAATTCAGATAGATTGATTTTACTAAGGTTTATCACCCATAAAAACATTACTTTCAACTTGGGCCTAGGTTTTGAGAAAATGATTTTTATGTACCGAGGTCAAAATTCCAAATTTAGGGGTGTCACAAAGGTCAATTATTACTTTTTATAATCTACTAAAATTAATTATAATTTAGTTGTAAAGTATTTATGACATATCGATCATAGTGCATGTTGCAGATATAGTCTATTGAATCGTAAACAATAACACCCATGATAACTCAGATAGGTTAAGTAGAAGGTAATCGCGGGGACTCCTGTGTATTTATTTAGTAAGTAGTAGACAGACTGAGCAGAGAACGTCGTCATAGGTACGGCGTCGGTAACATGTCTTCCAAAAGCCTACAGCCTAGGTACACACAAGTTGGTTCGATCCTACATCGCTGAAGCAACTTTTGTATGACGCAAAATCAAAATCTCAAAATATTTTTATTTCAACTTGGATTAGTTAAAATTAAAATATTTTGAGTTTTGTTTATTTTGACTCGTATAAAAGTTTATTTAAATTGTCAGCAAATATGAAGCTAGAGTTACGGGACTAAAGGGACAGTTGTCAGAAGAGAAATCTCTGTCATCATTCGATTAAATAAAATAATTGCGTGTATTAAATGGAATTAAAAAAAATGTGAAAAAAATAAGCCTTTATTAATACTATATAACTATCATTCGTTTTTAGTGAGATTTATATCCAGTTTCCATGGGAAAAAATGGGTATTAGAATTACTTAGTTATTATTCAAATAAATTTACTTCGTTGATCTAGTAGCGAGTGTATCTAGTTGATATGGCATGCTTTGACTCTTATGGCTCAGGCATAAGGTATAATTTGCACTGAATAGCATCAGGAAACGAGCTGGCAACGTGTGGACGTGGGAGTTGTTAATCTGTCAGTGCTCATCTATTAACAGATACATCATGTAGAAAATGCTAAAAATGAAAAATAGTGTCCTTTGGCTAAACTACTGGATATATTCTTTTGCATTTTTATGTGCAGACTGGGAATATCATGACTTATACGGAGTATAATTTATTGTTATATCTAGCCTATAATAGTATAGGTAGGTTTTTATCAGACAGTAATCAAACTAAGAAACGAAGAACCCAATTATGGGCTAAGCTCGCATTTGTACATTAACTGTCTTATTACATTTGTATGTTTATATATTTTGTGTACAATTTCACGTAAAAAGTGTTTTAAAATTAATTGTTAGAATTATACCATTATAGAAGCTAAAAGACCTGCTGATGTTATGTGAAAAAAACTAATCGTCACAAAAGGTCAAAATAGTGACAACCCTAACACATATTTTTGAAAATCATTTTCTTAAAACCTAGGCCCAAGTTCCAAGTAATATTTTTATGTTTGTACCAGACAGAGGTTCTACTTCGAGCTAGAAAAAAAAATATAAAAATAAATACTGATTTCAGTAAATCATTTTTTTTTGCGAGTGATGTTATCGTTTTTGATTACTTAAAACGGCATAATTTCCTCGTGGTATTGCTTCATAAAACTGCAATACGAACAAAGCTCAATTATGTACAGTTTTTTTTATATGAATTTTTTGGTCTTTTGACCTTAAACCTTAAACCAGGTTTAAGGTCAAAAGGAAATTTTGCGATTTTATAAAAAATCAAGTATTCGAAATTGGCACATGGGAGTTCTAATCGTGCATTTGTAATGAACTATTAGGTAGAAATAGCCAGTAAAAAGCCGATGTTACTTTTTTGGGTCTATAAAACACTGCGTTTGTATGGACGAATGATCGACTAGGGTAACCTTAGCATTTCGTTAGATCAGATACGCTACAAGGCAGCTTTGCGTTGACATCGTAGCGTAAATTGCCTATAAATATCAGTATTGCCAAGGGGTAACTTGTCAGCAAGAAACTGGGTTGTTGAACTCTGATAGCCAGTATCTCCACGGAAAACAAAAAAAACAAACAAACCCGATAGTAGTAGACCCCATAGTTGGGAAAAGGCTAAGTATACTCGAATGATGGAGATCCGTAATAAGGTGCAAGCTACATAGATTCTATTTCAATATTTACCTACCTATCTACGAGTATGTTATATCGTAAAACAGAAAAGAAACAAAGTTTTGTCGATCATAACCTTCACAAAATATTTTACGCCCACTAAAACCTACCCCGACTGTGTAAAACAAAAAACAAAACAAATAGAGTTCTAACGTACCTACGAATTGTATTTTTAACAAACTCTTCACGGTCTAAATATTTGTTGGATTGAATTTATCGGGGTGGAACGAATTTGTAAAAATTAAAAAAAAACACGGTGGTCAGTATCGTAGCGTTACTATGCAGGTAGGTAGGTATAGATAAAGGTAGCATGTTCTATTCGCATCCGTGCACTTGTCCGGAACAACAAGTAACAAGTGGTTGGAAAGTTGGAATCCTTTCACGCTTCTAAATTTACTTCCTAGAAGAGACACGAACTGTTTTGTTTTAAAGTGAATGTAGAATCTTATGATTCATTAATAGTTCATTCTGATTATATAAATCAGAATGAACTATTACAAACTTTTGGTAATACAAGACGATCTAACAATTACACCAAGTTAAAATCTTGAAGTTAGTTCGGAGTTATGGTTCTGTAAATAAGATGCCATATCAATGGGGTGTCGTAAAGTATGTTGTCCATCTATCCAACCAAATCACAAGTCTTTTATGTTACACCTGAGTGCTTATGTACCAAATAGCACATAGTATCTAAGTATACCCAAAAGTTTGGCAGCATTGCTTCGTAGAATAGTAATATTAATCCTTTGCCAAAAGAAGGCCAGCCCACATGGTTACTTGAAGAGTCGACCAACCGCTTAGCACTTGTAAAAATAGGCTGACACTCGGCCCTACGATCAAATTTAATTGTATCTGTACAGGATTAGTTTTTCAAGTGTGCGTGAAAGGCATCCGAAACTATGGGAAATAGCGAAAAACACTCAAAGGAGTCACGAGGCCGATTTTGTTGAAAACTTAAACTGCATCATTGGATTTTTGAAAAATCAATATTCCTGGCCAGGAATCAAACCCGTTGAATTTGAAAAAAATACATTCTGTATTACACCATACCGCCATTGTTTCACATTGTGCATTCTTTTGGTTCTTATTCGCTGGCACATCCAGTCTTTTTATCTCCACGTGAAACTGTACAGTCATAACAAGCACTGCCTGCAGCTGACGCGTTTAAAAGTGCATTTTTTTGCTTCATCTCTGTGTGCAGTACGCTGTGTGTCACTTTTTGCGTGTCGTAGGAACTTCGCAAACGCAATATGCTACCACGTCAAGTGAGGCGGTGTGATTTGGAATTTTGCATGCTCTAGGTAGGAAAATAATTTCCAAAAAATGTTCACGACGATGCCGTGGTAGGAGCAAAGTTTTGAGCCAAAAAAGAAATGTAGGTACAAGCGACAAAGATGAAGAAAACATTTATCTTTTTTCTTGAACTATCAATATGTGGGACTAAACGTGTCATACTTTCAGGTTGCATAAGGGCAGTTTAGTTTAGTTTAGAGCCAGGGTCGTTACAAAGTGGGCACTTAAAGCCGGGCGACGTCGCTGAGGCATACAAATCGTTAGCGTGATGATTTTGACTCGTTTTTGATACATTGGCCGGAGAAGGCTAGCTAAAAAGGGTGTAGGGACAATATCTATGGGGGAGGCTTTTATCCACTAGTGGGATAATATAGGCCAGGGGTCACCAATTACTTTTATTAGGAGTCCGTTTTTTTTAAATAATATGTCTGTCGCGGTCCGCAACGTTTTCATCGTCACGTGTATTTACCGCGTTCCGCCATTTGGTGACACCTGTTGAAGGCGTTAGATAAAAAAAAATAGAGTGCAACCATATGGCCCTGCGCAGACGACAGACTATCCGTGACGCACTTTTTAGTCTGTGAAAATAGAACCTATGCAATTATATGCAGTAACGCACACGACGCGCAAAAAGTCCGTGTGCGTTACTGCATATAATTGCATAGGTTCTATTTTCACAGACTAAAAAGTGCGTCACGGATAGTCTGTCGTCTGCGCAGGGCCTATAGGTTATTATACAATTGCATGAAGCGAATTCAAAGTCTTTGCTAACCTAACTAATTATACAGATACTTATTATAAGTGCTTAGTTACTACCACAGATATAAATTACTACGTTGCTGCACCTCTCTAAGCAAGCACAAAAACCTATCTAGGGATTGTGTCTAGTCGCTCCAACAAGTAAAATAAAACTTATTTTCTTTTCTGCCTATTTGACGCTGCTAATTCATATTCCACGTCTTTGATTATGAACTTTTGGAAAGTTCAAAGAATTTCCATGAAAATGTCGGAGGTCATTGCCCGCTATCTTAAGTTGGCGAGTACTGATGCTAAAAGTTCTATAGAACTTGGGCTGAGTAGGAAGTTATACCTATCCTCTTTTTACTCGACTGCCGAAGGAGTGTAATGTTTTTATCGGTCTATATATATGTATGTATGCTTGGTCCTATGTGGCGTTCTAGAGACCCAAAGATTTTGATCATTCTTACGTCAATCGATTCGTCTTAACCTTGCGAGTGTCACTGGCTACATTAAAATTGAAAAAGGAAAATGGCGGCTTTTGATATACAGGGTGGGCCAATAATTTTTGCAAATTGCAACACTAAATTTCTCGAATACCGTTGGAGGGAGGGGTGCGCGGGTGGCGGGAAACTATGCGTCGCTACATGCAATTTTAGTCACGATGGAGCGCTTCACGGGACAACAGCGTGCTTTTTGTGTTAAACAATTTTACAAAAACAACGATTCCTACGTTACTGTACGACGCCTGTTTCGAATTGAATATGGATTACGCCGTGTAAGCGAGTGTCCAAGTGTGAATTTAATCAAAGCTTGGGTCGTGAAGTTCGAGCAAACGGGAAAACCCTCGCCTTAAACACCAAAAGCCACTTCATTCACCTAAAACGACAGTATGGGCTGCCATATCAGCAAAGGGCATAATTGGTCCGTATTTCTTTGAAAATAATCAAGGAAATAATGTAACTGTGAATTCAGCGGAATACGTCAAGATGTTGCGAGAATTTTTGACGCCGCAGTTGCATGAATTTCAAGGATACAACAGCAGGACCTGGATGCAACAAGATGGAGCAACATGCCACACGTCAAATGTGACTTTACCGGTAGTCAAAGAAATGTTTCCGAATAAATTGATTTCTCGCAGAGGTGATATTCCATGGCCTCCGAGAAGCCCGGATCTTACACCATGCGATTTTTTCTTATGGGGATACCTGAAAAGTCGAGTCTACCTTAATAAACCGACGAATATATCCCAATTAAAACGAAACATCCACGACGAGATAGCCGCGATCCCCCGCAGCATGTGTCAGCGAGTTTTCCAAAGTTTGCGTAGTCGATTGCTAGAGTGCCAACGACGAGACGGTGCACATCTCGACGATGTCATTTTTAAAAAATAAATTTCATTAAATTTTCAAAACGTTAAAAATATAATCAACAAAATAACAGTTGTAGTTTTATTTCTATTCATGTTTTAAAAGTGCAAAAATTATTGGCCCACCCTGTATAATACACTTATATGTTTAAACTAGCTTCTGTCAAAGTCTTCGCCCGCGTAAAAAGTGTTTTCTTCTCCCCAGGGAACATTACACCTGGAATCTGGATGAAAAGAAGCCTATGCGCTATTCCAGACTATAAGCTATCGCTGTGGCAAATTTCAACCAGATCCGTTGAGCCGTTCTGGCGTGATCAAGTAACAAACATACATCCATCTCTCCAAACTTTCGCATTTATAATATTACTAGCGGACGCCTCGCGGTTTCACCCGTTCCCGGGGGAATACAGGGATAAAAAAAGCCTATGTCACCCGGGGATAGTGTAGCTTCCCAACGGTGAAAGAATTTTGAAATCGGTCCAGCTTGTTTAAGTTTATTCGTTACATACAAAAATACAAATCGTTCCTCTTTATACTTTTAGTTTAGTATAGTATAGAAAAACTTAAGTAATTCATAAAATCAAAAACCCAATTGCTTAAGAAGCATCGGAGGATACATCGGGTTTTGGCCAGCCAGCTCGCGAATATATTTGATCTGAGCCTCCGACTGTACAGCATGATTTCTAACCCGCGACCGAAAAAGAGGGGTGTTATAAAATTTACGTGTGTACCTCTGTGTTTGTATATAAGTGTATCTGGCATCATAGCTCCTAAACGGATGTACCGGTTTTGATTTCGTTTTAAGACGGTACCCTGACCAAACAATCGGCATGAGATATGAGCGTTCCTATTGGTCTAGCGGCACTGGTGGCGCATGAATTACAGTAGTGAATACGCCCAGATTTTAGAATAAAATCTTTATAAAATCGAATTTTGGTCTTTTGAAAAAAATAATTCTACAAAAATGTTCGTTATTAAATTGTCTATCCATTAGTGTTAGTACAAAAAATAATCAATGAACACTTTACGAGGAGATGCATAATATCAATAATTATTTCTCATTTTTATGTTTTTTTGGAAGTAGATTAGTGAAATATATACAACATAAAAAAAAAACTAAATCTACCATTTTAGAATCAATATTATGTAGAAATTTAATGTATTTTTATTAATTGATATTTCTTTTTAAATAACGAGTAGATAGCTCCTAAAAACAGCACAAAAAACGGCTTGCGCGGCGTTTTGCTCGGGGTACCGCCTTAAGCTTAAATTTTATGAAATGGGCTGTTTGTGTTCAATATAGATTATCGATCGAAGCGTGTCAACTACTAGATAAATTCAATAGTTTAAAAAGTATGGCAAAAAAAACTGTCGGAGGATTTGAAATTTTTTAATTGTCTTCTTGTTTATATTGGGGACAAACCTTCTAAACGAACGTTGGGCTTAGCCACCAAAAATCATCAAAATTAATAATTTTTATTTCACACAGGCCTACATTTTTTTTTTTTTTTTTTCTATATTAATAAAAACTAATGTTCTTAATAACAAATTACAATCTAGCCTTAATAGACTAATAAGCAATTTAACTCTAACTTATTATTATAATGTAAAATGTTATGACTAAGAAAAGTGTCAATTTGCACTTTTATACAGTTCGGTAGCACTTTCTTAGAGTCTGATACGTTAAAAACACTTAGTTCACGTGTTACATGTATAGCACAGTATTCTTTGCTATTATTTTTTCACTTATTATACACTACACTAACTCAAATGGTTTAGTTCTCTTTAGCCTACGCACTATGTCCAGGCCTACATGGGCACTTATAAAACGTCGACTACTCTTAACTACTATTCTTAGCAAAGGGCTATAAGATGATTAAAACCATTGTAAAAAGTTTTATTAAATGAAGAAAAAATGAGATTGAGATAGTTAGAGACATCCACATATTACCCACCCCAGTACTAACCTTAAAGCGCATTGGCTTCCCAAAAGCTTTTATCCTACTAATATACTCGTATCTATTACTAATAGTTATTCTCAGTATAAATCCGTGGGTAGAAACAATTGATTGATGGGACAGCCACACAGAGCCGTGTCTAATTATAAAAAATATTATCTGCTCTATTTCAGTTAACAGAACCCAAACATTGTTAAGAAAATTAATTAAATTTTGTCCAAAAGGCAACAATCTCAAGGTGTACATCCTTTAGAATTAGACACTTAACGCAAAGACAAAACTCGGAGATTAATTTACAATTTTTGGGTTGTCTTTAGCGGTGATAGGTACTCTATTAAAAGTAGGTAGGTACCGGTAGAACGAGAGTAGACATTGAGATCTGGGGTAACTTTGATGATAACTATTTAAAAACGGAATGCACCTGAATTGTCTTTTAAAATTTGAAAACACTGACATATCAGCCATGTTTTGCATCAACGGTGTAGACAGAAATAATACGTTTACTTGTTGCAGAAACAATATTTTATACTAGTCCCTGTGCGCGCGGCTTCGCTCCCGTCAAGTGCTTATCCTAACGTACCTACCTACCAATTTTTTTCTAGGGTCATACTTCCGCGGAGAATCTTAACACCGCCATTTAGAAAATAACGTCAAATGCACAGCGCCATCTATCGAATATGGAATTCAACTGTCCGGGTATATGAATTGTGTGTGTTGTGATATTTTACTTCTTGAACACTTTAAATTTATGTATTTTTTGATAGAGTGAACTGATTGCGATAAAAGGCGGAGGATACACCAGATTTTGGTCAGCCAGCCCGCGAATATGTATCCGCCGACAATCATAACAAGGTGACAAGCACTGCCTGCAGCTGACGCGTTTAAAAGTGCATTTTTTTGCTCCATCTCGGTGTGCAGTACGCTGTGTCACTTTTTGCGTGTCGTAGCAACGTCGCAAACGCAATATCCTACCACGTCAAGTGAGGCGTGTGATTTGGAATTTTGCATGCTCTAGGTAGGAAAATCATCCAAAAATGTTCACGACGATGCCGTGGTAGGAGCAAAGTTTTGAGCCAAAAAAGAAATGTAGGTTCAAGCGACATAAAGATGAAGAAAACATTTATCTTTTTTCTTGAACTATCAATATGTGGGACTAAACGTGTCATACTTTCAGGTTGCATAAGGGCAGTTTAGTTTAGTTTAGAGCCAGGGTCGTTACAAAGTGGGTACTTGAAGCCGGGCGACGTCGCTGAGGCATAAAAATCGTTAGCGTGATGATTTTGATTCGTTTATGATACATTGGCCGGAGAAGGCAAGCTAAAAAGGGTGTGGGGACAATATCTATGGGGGAGGCTTTTATCCACTAGTGGGATAATATAGGCCAGGGGTCACCAATTACTTTCATTAGGGGTCCGTTTTTTTTAAAATAATATGTCTGTCGCGGTCCGCAACGTTTTCATCGTCACGTGTATTTACCGCGTTCCGCCATTTGTTGACACCTGTTAAAGGCGTTAGATAAAAAAAATTGGAGTACAACCATATAGGTTATCATACAATTGCATGAAGCGAATTCAAAGTCTTTGCTAACCTCACTAATTATAAAGATACTTATTATAAGTGCTTAGTTACTGCCACAGATATAAATTACTACGTTGCTGCACCTCTCTAAGCAAGCACAAAAACCTATTTAGGGATTAAAATAAAACTTATTTTGTTTTCTGCCTATTTGACACTGCTAATTCATATTCCACGTCTTTGATTATGAACTTTTGGAAAGTTCAAAGAATTTCCATGAAAATGTCGGAGGTCATTGCCCGCTATCTTAAGTTGGCGAGTACTGATGCTAAAAGTTCTATAGAACTTGGGCTGAGTAGGAAGTTATACCTATCCTCTTTTTACTCGACTGCCGAAGGAGTGTAATGTTTTTATCGGTCTAAATATATGTATGTATGCTTGGTCCTATGTGGCGTTCTAGAGACCCAAAGATTTTGATCATTCTTACGTCAATCGATTCGTCTTAACCTTGCGAGTGTCACTGGCTACATTAAAATTGCAAAAAGGAAAATGGCGGCTTTTGATATATATTACACTTATATGTTTAAACTAGCTTCTGTCAAAGTCTTCGCCCGCGTGAAAAGTGTTTTTCTTCTCCCCAGGGAACAATACGCCTGGAATCTGGATGAAAATAAGCCTATGCGCTATTCCAGACTATAATCTATCGCTGTGGCAAATTTCAACCAGATCGGTTGAGCCGTTCTGGCGTGATTAAGTAACAAACATACATCCATCTATCCAAACTTTCGCATTTATAATATTACTAGCGGACGCCTCGCGGTTTCACCCGTTCCCGGGGGAATACAGGGATAAAAAAAGCCTATGTCACCCGGGATAGTGTAGCTTCCCAACGGTGAAAGAATTTTTGAAATCGGTCCAGCTTTTTTAAGTTTATTCGCTACATACAAAAATACAAATCGTTCCTCTTTATACTTTTAGTTTAGTATAGTATAGAAAAACTTATGTAATTCATAAAATCAAAAACCCAATTGCTTAAGAAGCGTCGGAGGATACATCGGGTTTTGGCCAGCCAGCTCGCGAATATATATCCTCCGACTGCACAGCGTGATTTCTAACCCGCGACCGAAAAAGAGAGGTGTTATAAGTTTTACGTGTGTACCTCTGTGTTTGTATATAAGTGTATCTGTCTGTGGCATCATAGCTCCTAAACGGATGTACCGGTTTTGATTTCGTTTTAAGCTTAAATTTTTTGAAATGGGGTGTTTCCGCAAGATATAGTGTAATAATTACGTGTTCAATATAGATTATCGATCGAAGCGTGTCTACTACTAGATAAATTTATGTAGTTTAAAAAGAATGAAAAAACCGGCCAAGTGCGAGTCGGACTCGCGCACGAAGGGTTCCGTACCATTTTCGTAAAAAACGGCAAAAAAAACACGTTTGTAGTATGGGAGCCCCCCTTAAATATTTATTTTATTTTATTTTTAGTATTTGTTGTAGCGGCAACAGATATACATCACCTGTGAAAATTTCAACTGTAGCTATCACGGTTCATGAGATACAGCCTGGTGACAGACAGACAGACGGACCGCGGAGTCTCAGTAATAGGGTCCCGTTTTTACCCCTTTGGGTACGGAACCCTAAAAAAAGATGTCAAAAATATTTTTACTTTTCGCAAGTTATCGTGTCATAATTACGTGTTCGATAGATTGTTGATCGAAGCGTGCGTGTCTACTACTAGATAAATTCAATAGTTTAAAAAGTATGGATTATACAAAAAAACTGTCGGAGGATTTGAATTTTTTTAATTGTCTTCTTGTATAATTGTCTTGTTGTTATATTGGGGACAAACCTTCTAAACGAACGTTGGGGCTTAGCCACCAAAATCAAAATCATCAAAATCAATAATTTTTATTTCACATAGGCCTACATGGGCACTTATAAAACGTCGACAAAATGTGCACGGTTCGGGTTGATCGTTTCCTATGAAGAAGAACCGGCAAGAAACTCCATGGTTACTCTTTTAAAAAATTGTTTGGTTTTACAATATTTCCATGATACAGCAACAGCAAAAAATGATTATATAAATATAAACAAAAGATTAAAAAAAAAGTAAAACGACATAAATTGTTAACAAATGTTAACGTTAACGCATCTAGAAATCTAGAAGGCCTACAATGTTCACACATTTACAAAACAATCGGTAAAAGAATCTATACAAAGTATAACAAGACTAAATTTAACATGTGGCGCAAATGTTGTTATCAGTGCTGTAACTATTCTTAGCAAAGGGCTATAAAGATGATTGAAAACCATTGTAAAAAGTCTTATTAAATGAAGAAAAAATGAGATTGAGAATAGTTAGAGACATCCACATATTACCCACCCCAGTACTAACCTTAAAGCGCATTGGCTTCCCAAAAGCTTTTATCCTACTAATATACTCGTATCTATTACTAATAGTTATTCTCAGTATAAATTCCGTGGGTAGAAACAATTGATTGATGGGACAGCCACACAGAGCCGTGTCTAATTATAAAAAATATTATCTGCTCTATTTCAGTTAACAGAACCCAAACATTGTTAAGAAAATTAATTAAATTTTGTCCAAAGGCAACAATCTCAAGGTGTACATCCTTTAGAATTAGACACTTAACGCAAAGACAAACTCGGAAGATTAATTTACAATTTTTGGGTTGTCTTTAGCGGTGATAGGTACTCTATTAAAAGTAGGTAGGTACCGGTAGAACGAGAGTAGACATTGAGATCTGGGGACTCTGGTGTAACTTTGATGATAACTTTTTAAAAACGGAATGCACCTCAATCTATATATATAAAAGAAAGTCGTGTTAGTTACTTCACTTATAACTCAAGAACGGCTGAATCGATTTAGCTGAAAATTGGCAGGGAGGTAGCTTAGAACCAGGAGAAGGACATAGGGTAGGGTAGGGTAGGGTAGGGTAGGGTAGTGTAGGGTAGTGTAGGGTAGTGTAGTGTAGGGTAGGGTAGTGTAGGGTAGGGTAGTGTAGGGTAGTGTAGGGTAGTGTAGGGTAGTGTCGGGTCGGGTAGGGTAGGGTAGTGTAGGGTAGGGTAGTGTAGGGTAGCGTAGGGTAGTGTAGGGTCGGGTAGGTTAGGGTAGGGTAGGGTAGGGTAGTGTAGGGTAGGGTAGGGTAGAGTAGGGTAGGGTAGTGTAGGGTAGGGTAGGGTAGGGTAGGGTAGGGTAGTGTAGGGTCGGGTAGGGTAGTGTAGGGTAGGGTAGGGTAGGGTAGTGTAGGGTAGGGTAGGGTAGTGTAGGGTCGGGTAGGGTAGGGTAGTGTAGGGTCGGGTAGGGTAGTGTAGGGTAGGGTAGGGTAGTGTAGGGTCGGGTAGGGTAGGGTAGGGTAGGGTAGTGTAGGGTAGTGTAGGGTAGTGTAGTGTAGGGTAGGGTAGTGTAGGGTAGTGTAGGGTAGTGTAGGGTAGTGTCGGGTCGGGTAGGGTAGGGTAGTGTAGGGTAGGGTAGTGTAGGGTAGCGTAGGGTAGTGTAGGGTCGGGTAGGTTAGGGTAGGGTAGGGTAGGGTAGGGTAGTGTAGGGTAGGGTAGGGTAGAGTAGGGTAGGGTAGTGTAGGGTAGGGTAGGGTAGGGTAGGGTAGGGTAGTGTAGGGTCGGGTAGGGTAGTGTAGGGTAGGGTAGGGTAGGGTAGTGTAGGGTAGGGTAGGGTAGTGTAGGGTCGGGTAGGGTAGGGTAGTGTAGGGTCGGGTAGGGTAGTGTAGGGTAGGGTAGGGTAGTGTAGGGTCGGGTAGGGTAGGGTAGTGTAGGGTCGGGTAGGTAGGGTAGATAAATGTTTGGTCTTTTTATGGCAAAACAAAGTTTGCTGGGTCAGCTAGTTGTCTTTTTAAAATTTAAAACACTGACATATCAGCCATGTTTTGCATCAACGGTGTAGACAGAAATAATACGTTTACTTGTTGTAGAAACAATACTTTATACTAGTACCATAGAGAAAATAAAATTACTAGTACCTGTGCGCGCGGCTTCGTTCCCATCAACTGCCTACCCTAACCTGTATTCCTACCAATTTTTTTCTAGGGTCATACTTCCGCGGAGAATCTTAACACCGCCATTTAGAAAATAACGTCAAATGCACAGCGCCATCTATCGAATATGGAATTCAACTGTCCGGGTATATGAATTGTGTGTGTTGTGATATTTTACTTCTTGAACACTTTAAATTCATGTATCTTTTTAACCCCCGCCGGAAAAAGAGGGGTGTTATAAGTTTCACGTGTGTTGCTGTGTATCTGTGTATCTGTGTGGCTGTCTGTGGCATCATAGCACCTAAACGGATGTACCGATTTCTATTTAGTTTTTTTTGTTTGAAAGGTAATTTCGTCGAGAGTGTTCTCAGCTATGATTGATTAAGATCGGTTCAGCCGTTCAAAAGTTATGGGCGTTTTACTGTTTGAATCAGAGTGTTTTCGCAAGATAAATGTGTCGGAGGTTTTTAAAATTTTGAAATTTTACTTGTGATAGAGTGAACTGATTGCGATAAAACAAAAATTAAGTAAAGTTGTGTGTAAATGTAAGTTGAAACTTTGCAGGCATGTTTTTGATAACAAATGATTGAGATCTGCATATTAATTTAGATTATGTAATCTAAATAATAAATCTTTAAACCTAATGGGATGTGGCTTCGTATTACACAAAATGGGCAAAATATTATAGGTGCCAATATATTAACAAGAAGGAGAAAAGGGGAAAGCGTGTTCATACGTTGAATCCCAATAATCGCCACTGACCTATCATTTCAATTCAAAAGACTCCAGTTTCCAATCAAACTTAGTTTTGCTATTACTATTAACAAAGCTCAAGGGTAGCAGGGATGCATTTGGAAAAGCCATGCTTTACCCGCGGCCAGCTACATGTTGCTGCTGATGTTCGTAAATGTCCAGGACCCAGAATGTGTATGTATTAGCATCAAATGAAAGGATATAGCAGCGTCCTTAAATGTTGTACCCATGATTAACGGCATAATGAAAGAATGTCAGGTACCTGTAGATACAATATATGATAGAGTGGTATCTTTAATTCGCAGCAAAGCAGAACCTATGACTCTGTAGTTTGTTTGCTTCCTTTTGTAACTATTTAACCTATACCTACCTGTATTGACTAACGTCTTCAATTAAACAAGTTAATCGTTTTTACTTTAATGCTTCCTGTACCTATACAGGCTGAGTTTTACAAGTGGGCGTGGATGGCCAAATCATCACTATGACGAATAGCACAAAACAATCAAAGGAGTCAAGGAGCCGATTTTGATTAAAACTAAAACTTCAACATTGGATTTTTCTCAATCTATATGTCGACAACCAGAATTGATTGATAATAATATATATTAACGCGGCCGAAGCTGCGGGTAACAGAACAGCTAGTAAATTAATATATAAATAACTTATCAGGATAGATTTTCTTCTCAACTTCATGTTCTAGAAATTTCCTTTGTGTTGGAACTCGGCTTCTTGGTCACCCGATGCGAGCAAACATCAGCAATTCAACAACTAAGTGCTTATTGTGTGGAGCGACTCACGAGCAACATTACCGTCGACACGTCGTTTTGTCGTCTGTCACGTAGTACATAATATACCGTCTCAAAAGTTGAACAGATTTTGATGAACTTTTATAACAACCGGAGTCTGTGTCTTTCCCGATAGCTACAATCTAGGAGTATTTATGTCAAGAGTGAATGGGTTTTTTCTAGGCAAGCGTGTTTCACCGTCGTCGAACACATCTTCGCTTATCATCTGGTGAGATAGTGGTCAAGCGCGAGACTATAGATTATTAAAAAAAACCTCTCTAAATGACCGTCGCCTTTCAATATGCTTTTTAGAATATTTGTAGTCATTGAATCAATATTCATTTTAAGCTAAATTAAATAATGTATTCTACCCACAGGCCTTCTCAAGACTCAAGTTACGGAATCAGTATGAGTAAGCAGTGCAGGTGGTGTTCTGTAGATTAAGTCTAGCCTCATGGGAACAAGGCATGGGTTGTATGTTGGAAATATAATCTGTGATAGAACCTAAACCACACACATACTAGTGCTATCAGCTATCTGGGTCACTTACATACAGGCTGTGCCTAGTTTGGGATCCGTTGGTAACCTGTCAATTTCATTGTTAGTTTTAATTTTTGTTTTTTTTTTATGCCCCACAGTAGGAATTTCTTCCTGTATCGTGGGTGCGTTTACAAACATATAAACTCACATACACAAGACACCCAGATCCGGAACAACTATCTGTAGGTCATACAAATATTTGTGCCGAGCGGGAATCGAAACCGAGACACGCAGCGCAGCAGCCGATAACTCAACCACTACTCCAACCGTTTCGTCAACCACGTGCGTATTTATTACCACTCTAATACAATCATCTAACAACAAATACCTATGTATAAATTAATTAACGTTTTATTTTTTATAATTTTTAATACGAAGATGAATAATGATGTTACATATTCTGCAAGATAGTAAAGTCCAATAGAAAAACAGTTTGTAGAGTCTTGGGTGAGTAAAGCTAAACTTAGCATTTAGCTAATGAGACAAAATGTAGGTCAATGCGCCTCACGTTTCTTCCCAGGTGCTTTAAAATGTAATGTGGCTCACTAGAAGGTGAGTTAAGAAACTACTCAAAACTTAACGACTTAAAATCCCTTGCTAGAGCTTTGTAAAGTCATGGCAACTAGTTAAATGTTTAGGTCTTTAATGCACATGTGAGGCAGTGTCACAAAGTCACAAGAAGATGTTACTAACAGGTACTTTTATAGGTTACTGTAGTGTATCTATTTCATTCGCACGTTCAATTTGTGATCCCCACACAGACATACGCAATCTCGTGCGCAATCTCGTGCGCACCACGTTAGTATTACGAGAGCCACTGGCCAGAGTAGACGTGTTGAAGAGTAGTCATTTAGTGCGTGTACGAGCCTGTGAATTGCTCCATAGAACCGGTCACTACAGTTACTATCCGGTAACCAAATGATGCATTGAAGTTAAGAAAGAGACAGTCGGATAGGTTTATGAAGTAATAGAGACAACCTTAGATTATACAAGGAGACAACGTTATACCACAAAGTACGTAAGCGGCGGCGCGTCTTTATACTTTCTATTTTGTGGTTATACTGACAATGCAGAGTTATTTAACCCCCGAAGGAATAAGAGGGACGTGTCTGTCTGTGACATCGTAGCTCCTAAACAGATACAGCGATTTTGATTTAGTTTTTATTGCTTGATGTTTGACGAAAATTGGTTCAGCCGTTCAAAAGTTATGAGTGTTTCACTGTTTGTTTTCACAAGATATCGTGTCATAATTACGTGTTCAATAGATTGTCGATCGAAGCTTGTAAATTAGATAGATACTAAATAAATGATGTAGCATTAAATAAAAATATGTCGGGAGCTTTTTAAAGTTTACTTGTTCTTAATATTAATAACACCAATCAGGGAAATTATGAAATCCCTAGACCTAACCCATGCCCTTCAGACCCAGAACCTGAAATCTTACCCAGTGAAGTCAGAAAAGCAATACTAAGCCAAAAATCAGATAAAGCACCAGGCCCTGACAAAATTACAAATGAGTTGCTAAAAGGAACACTAGAAGAACTGGCTCCTATTCTGACCAAAATCTTCAACAATATTATAAGTTCAGGACTCATACCCGAACAGTGGGAAACATCTCATATAATCCTAATATACAAAAAAGGACCAAAAGAAGATATAGCAAATTATAGACCAATAAGCTTGATGTCCAACGTCTATAAGGTTTTCTCCAAAATCATCCTAGACCGCTTAAGTACTAAACTAGACGAAAACCAACCAATAGAACAGGCAGGCTTTAGAAAAAACTTTGCTACAGTGGACCATATACATACTATTAAACAACTTATAGAAAGATACAACGAGTATAACAAGCACCTGTATATGGCCTTCATCGACTACACCAAGGCCTTCGACAGCATTAGCCATAAAGCTATATGGGAAAGTCTAGAAAACCAAGGTATCCCCACACAATACATAAAAATCATAAGAACTATTTACTCTAACACTAAAGCAAGAATACAACTAGAAAGTTTGGGGGAGACCTTCAATATAAATAGAGGTGTCAGGCAAGGAGATCCACTGTCCCCGAAGCTTTTCTCTGCAGTGTTGGAGAATATATTCAGAAAGATGGAATGGGACCAACTTGGTTTAAGCATAGATGGACGAAGACTAAACCACCTAAGATTCGCAGACGATATTGTCATCGCCGAAGAAAACCCTGAAAAATTAGAGAAAATGATCCAAGACTTAAACAGGGAAAGTGAGAAAGTAGGGCTATCCATGAATATCACCAAGACCAAGCTTCTGACAAACTCTGATAACCGAATTATAACAATAAATAACGAACCCCTCGAATACGTCGAAGAGTACATATACCTGGGACAGATCATCTCGTTCAAGGATCAGACGGAAAAGGAAATCAAAAGGCGAATAGCAAACGGCTGGAAAAAATACTGGTCACTTAAAGAAATCATGAAGGCCAACGACCTTAGCATCAGTACAAAAAGGAAAGTCTACAACACTTGCATTCTACCTTGTATGACATATGGCTGTGAAACATGGTCTCTTTCAAAACACCACCGAGATAAGCTGCAATGCTGTCAAAGAGCGATGGAGAGAAGCATGATTGGTATCAGGAGGAAAGACAGGAAATGAAACACCTATATAAGAGCCAAGACAAGAGTTATGGATGTACTTACGAAGATAGACCAACTAAAATGGAGATGGACAGGCCACATGTTAAGGAGTACTCAGGAAAAGTGGAGTAAAACTGTGACAGAATGGTATCCCAGAGATGGAAAAAGAAAGCGGGGAAGACAACTTAAGAGATGGGACGATGAGTTGAAGCTTACAGCGGGCCCTTACTGGAGAAGGGTTTGCCAGAGATAGAACACAATGGAAAATGTTAGAGGAGGCCTTTGCCAGAAGGCACACTGAACTTAGAGATATCCTCTAAATGAGGAAAACAAACTAACACCGCCATTTTTCTATTGTCCAATTTTAATGTAGCCTATGACACTCGCAGGGTTAAGACGCATCGATTGACGTATGAATCATCAAAATCGGCCAACGCGTTTGGTCTCTGGAACGCCATATAGGAACAAACATACATACATACATACTTACATACATACATAGACTGATAAACACATTACCCTCCTTCGGCAGTCGGGTAAAAATAACTAGTTTCAAGTGGCTTCAAACAGTCCAATCCAAGTAAGACTGGAGAGCAGCTAGAGGAGTTCTTGATTACAATTATATAACCATACAAATAATGCTCGTTGAATAGTATAGGATTGGATTATTCATATAAATTATTCTGTATCAGAATCAAAATGGTTTCTTCATAAAATAATGTTATAAATCAGATTATTATATTTTAGTCAATCGAGGAAAGTAAATTGATAGAGTTATCCTTTTGAAGCAGCCATTACTTACTTTCGACTTCAAAGAAGTGATCTTCGAACTCTAAAACTTTACTGAAAGTTTAATATAATATCTATACGAGAAACTTTATGCTGTGAAAAAAACTTAATTCTTTAGGTTTTTTTTTATTAATTTTTTATTGTACACCAAAAAAAACATTACATACATTAATAAAAAAATGCGCTAATTATTATGGATAAAAATTATCTCATTTACAACATATTTATTTAGGCTTATTCATGTTTTGATAAAGTTTCCCAGCTTGAAAGCCGGCCGGATTTACTTGATACTTTGCAAATAACATAATCGACTTACTGTGTAAATATGAAACGGTATGAGTTCACTGAATAATTAGTTGATGCTTTAATGGCGTTACTTTGAAAACAACTACTATTATGTTTGATTTTACAAAATAATGAGGTTTGCGAAGGTCACGAATATTTATTGAGGGAAACCCATCAGGTTTAGATTCTTGCCTGGCTTAGTAGTGGAACTAAGATACAATAAGGGCCACTAAAGGCTCTTTCAATTTAGACGTCTCTTGTCGGACTGCTGCGGCCCCACAGTGGTGCGAGTGACGTACTGCGCACGTCCTGTTGATTTTTTCATACAATGTATGCACACGAATACTCGTACTGCACTCTTTGTGTATAAATTACCCGAACCGTCTAAATTGAAAGAGCCCTAAACACTTGTTAAATACACATTGTGGGTAAGCAAAAACTTCTTCTTATTCGTGTTGATGATCCTTGTTCTTAATTTAAATTGCAAAAACTAATTAGCGCTATACATAGCCTTAATGGAACCCGGAACAAGCCGGGATTACGACAAATTATCACCGTGTTTAGTTAATCAAGCAAAATGCATTGCTATTCTAACCTTCTCCGAACACCGACAGTAGTATCAAAGACTGAAACATGAATTTCTTTATGAATATCAAATACTCCAAGAACCACAAGGTTCTCATAAATGCTCCACAGTTTGACCTCAACACCAACTGCTTAATATGCATCGTAAGTCCAAACTTGTTGCAAGGGACTGATGGCTTGATCTTGTTCTATCAATCATTAATTCAACGGATAGATTGGATTTGGGTCCGCATAAATACAGCCTACAAATTGGCTCCTTAAAAACTTTAGAAAACTTTCAACAATACGTGTAGAGCCCTCAACTTTGAAAAGGAAGGTCGAATGCAAACTCGAAAATTAGCGGCTTGACGATAGACGTCTGCGTACTTTAATAAGTCTAGTAATTAAAAAGAAGTCTGTCTAGATAGTCCTAACTAGCTTTTTTGTTCTTTTTTATCTGTGTCCTTTCGAGTTTTTGGGTTTACCCAACCATTTTCTTTTTCTGCAGGGTTGCCTGGCCGCATCTAGCCGCAACTAGTTTTTACTTTATTCTTATGTTTGTCCTTCGCTAGGCAATTCTCCTGTATCGTGGTTGCGTATGCAACATCATCTAGCTCTCAGTTAGTCACCATTTATGGGTTACCACCGTGATCCACCGTCGACCGCACATCGCTTACTATCAGGTGAGAAAGTGGTCAAGTGCGAGCCTATCTATAACAAAACAACCTTATTGGTTTTTCCTACTTTTTACAATACTTCCTTTTCGCTTGAAAATCTAATATATTTGCGGTTAACTATCAAACATAAATTTCAATCAAGGTAATTGCGACTAGACTGCCCGGCAACTCTGCAGCAATTTATTCAACTATCAAGTATCATTCATCATCTGCCTAGCCTTTTTCCCAATTAGTGTTGGGGTCGGCTTCCAGTCTTACAGGATTCAGCTGAGTATCAGTGTTAGTAAGTGTTAAACTATCAAGCAAAAAACAAATGTACCTGCAGATTTTAACTGTGGTATCTTAGACTACATAGGATATTCTAACACATTACAAAACTGTGTGTTACACTGATCAAGGGCGCATTGACTCCTTAATAACATTTATTTTTCCACACGTTCAATTGCGTTGAATTGCGTTGCTAATGAAAACCTAGCGTACGCTGTTACGACCTCACATTTTAATCAACACGACACGATTTTGGTACAATAAGAACTTCCTTATACAGAAACAATACTCCACGCAATATTTTGAGAAGACGTGTAAGCCCAAACAAATGTCAATGATTAACCGCAAAACATAAGAAGGGGCACGATTGGATTATTGAGAAAATTTGATAGAAATGATTTACATAATATTATATTGTTATTTCAACACACTCCGTAGTCACAGTCACTACCCGAGTGAATCTTTAAAGAGTCATCAAATAAAAAACTACAGTAAACAATTGGGTGAAAACGAAATACCTATTTAATATTTTAATTAGTCGTATAGATCTTTACAAAAAATTATTTTGTAAAACATAAGCAACAATAGATTACGCTTCAGTCTGTTGAGATTTTCAATGTTTCCATTTTCATTTAAAATGTTTACATCGAATTTCTTGAACGTTACACACTCGGGTAAACTTTCATATAAAATTCTCTCAGTGAAATCGTTTCCTTCAAAACATTAAGACGTAATAATACTGCTGTCAGAATAAAGTAAACAACTCTGGTACCTACACATTGTATATTAGACCTTCAACTGTCCACTTCCAGACACAATAGAAATTACCATTGTTCTAATCCGATTCGGTCTGATGGACAGATGACCGGTCTACGAGTAACTAACTGTAAGTATATTCTTTGAGAATATAAACTCTCGCCTTTTTACTAGATTTTAATAAAACTTGCAATGTATGTATGTATATAAGTGTAGTGCAGTTATCCAGCACCGATTAAGATGAAATTTTGCATACACGTTAAGTTTGGATGAAAATGCATGGTTAGGTAATGACGTCATTCTAAATCCAATATGGTGGACGGCCCAAGATGGTGGACTAGTTATTTTTTGTGCACTGCCATAATATGGGTATCAAATGAAAGGGTTTGCTGAGAAGAATTCGAAAAAAGCTTAAAATAATAATAAATTATTTCTTATGAGGTAGGTAGATCCTAGAGAAGCTTCACATTATTACGATCAGTGGCATCTGTTCGCAATTAACTGAACTCTACCATATTACCACCTAACATATGCATACATAGTAATATTCCAATGCAATGCACAAACACAAAAGGGTACACCTCGCTGGTAATTAGTATTCCGTGGCTAAGCTACAAGGTTGGATTCAATCGATGCGTGATTCAATTGTTTTCAATTATACGCACCGTCATGCACTACTAATGCGCCGCCTGTAGCCGTCCCAGAAAATGATTTGTCATCGAGAAACATCGCACAGGGGATTAGGTACTTAATCGAACAAGTAGCTATCGCTCGATCAATCTTATAACCGTCTTGATTCCTTGATGGATATACGCCTCGTCATTTAACACAATGATACTAGCTGAGTCTCAACTTTCGCTGACGATTTAGAACCTCCGATGATGGATATTGCCAATACCAATCAGTTGAAACAATAAAATTGATTAACTTTGACAAAGTTATTGTAAATACAAGAAATGGCTGTGATTTAGATACCTACATAAGTAACCTACTTTAATAATTTTAACGTAACTCAATTTCGTTGCTCCATTCAATTTGAATGACAGAAGGCGAGATAATCTTATATTACCAACCAAAATATAATTTTCTTTACTCTAAGGTTTTTCTTTTAAAATTGCACTGAAGTTGAAAAGAAAGATTTATTAAAAACACCTTGAAGTACTTTGTATCTAGGTTACCTTACAACTTTTATTTAATATCTCACAAACTAATTATACTGTAAATGAGCGTCTTGTTACAACATTTCAAGGCATGTATCGCAGCAGTAAGGGGATGTAATTAATATGTTACTATGTGGTTAACATGTTTTAGTACCCGAGTTAGCTGTAAAATTAAAATCTTAGCCTTAGCACAGTTATTACTCGTGTGATACTAGCATATTGGTAAGAAGTGAGTGAACTCTGTTATAGTACGCCCGAGTAAGTACGTAGAGAATTGACTAGCTGCCGTCCGCAGCTGAGTCCCTAGGAATTAGTACTTTCCCCAACGTCTTTATAAAAGCCTGTGTTATTCTGATAGCTTATTAATGAAAAATTTCATCTAAATAAGTTCAGTATATAAAGCAGTTTTGTGTGAAAGAATAACAAACATCCATTCATCCTCACAAACGTTTATATACAGTAGGATTAATAACTGTGGTAGTGTGGCCTTGTAGTGCGTACTGGATAACATAAACTTCAATTTGTATTGAAACTGGATAGACGCCGGCTGTTAACAATAATGGCTAAGCACTTTTTTGTATACAGATTGACATAAGTGAACGTCAAAAGTAAAATAAATAAGTACCTAAATGTACTAAATACCCACGTAATTGTTCATACCGGGCGCTGAAAAGCTACGATACTTCAGCGAGTTATTCAAATAATTTATAAACTGCGTAGGCTCAAATTGTTTGAGACAGGAGGACTCAAATTCCAATCTTGGAAGTTTTGGTGGTTTTCTTGAATTCATTTATTTGATTGATAGGCATAGCACCGATTTGCTTTGATAAATTAAATAACCTATGCCAGGGCTTTTAGACCCAGAACTTAGTATAGGAAAAAACTAATAAAAACTATAGTAGATTATTAGCCAAGGGCTGTAAGGCAACAATTGCAGCCCGAGATATGGCCGAATATTAGGCGCACGAGCACAGTGAGGGCGCCTATAGTTTGAGGGTGCAATTGGTGCTTACACCCGAGCTAACTATTCTGCTTTACATCTCGATTGTGAGGTAAGTAGAAAAAAACCGGCATTACAAGAATAAAACATTTTTTTTTTTTTTTTTCAAGAACGAAATTTAGCTTCGCCATTCGATATTTAAAATTGATGACTATTATACTCACACGAAGACAAGGCTGAATAGCAAAGCGACCTCTTTTGTCATTGGGCTGAATGCATGATGTCTATTGCCAGTATGATGGTTTGGTTGCCAGTACGCGAACTTTTTGAAAGAAAGAAGTGTTTTTTTTAAATTACTTACCACCCTATGGCTTTTCTAGCTACATTATTACCCTAGAGCGCTAATTAGTCACCTGCAAGCCCCATTTGGAGGTAATAAGAAACTACTTACTGAACATGAGAGATGTAAAGGTTATTTAAAGTAAGACTGTTTATTTGTTACTGCAATGGATAAAAGGCTTCATTATTTCATTTAAGTGCCATTTTTACTGCTGGTTTGTTACCTATACCTACCTATATATATCTAAATAATAAGTTCAATCTTTCAGCAAAACTGGGTACCTAAAGCCTATAGGGTAAGTAGGTTCTTATTACCTCCAAATGGGGCTTGTAGGTGACTAATTAGCGCTCTAGGGTAATAATGTAGCTAGAAAAGTCCTAGGGCGGTAAGTAATTTAAAAAAAAACACTTCTTTCTTTCAAAAAGTTCGCGTACATCTAACCATCATACTGGCAATAGACATCATGCATTCAGCCCAATGACCAAAGAGGTCGCTTTGCTATTCAGCCTTGTTTTCGTGTGAGTATAATAGTCATCAATTTTAAATATCGAATGGCGAAGCTAAATTTCGATCTTGAAAAAAAAAAAACAAAAATGTTTTATTCTTGTAATGCCGGTTTTTTTCTACTTACCTCACAATCGAGATGTAAAGCAGAATAGCTAGCTCGAGTGTAAGCACCAATTGCACCCTCGAACTATAGGCGCCTTCACTGCGCTCGTGCGCCTAATATTCGGCCATATCTCGGGCTGCAATTGTTGCCTTACAGCCCTTGGCTAATAATCTACTATAGTTTTTATTAGTATTTTCCTATACTACGTTTTTGGTCTAAAACCCCTGTCAAAGGTTATTTAATTTATCAAAGCAAATCGGTACTATACCAATCGATCAAATAAATTAAATCAAGACCATCACCAAAACTTCCAAGATTGGATGCAAACAATTTGAGCCCACGCAGTTTATAAATTATTTGAATAACTCGCTGAAGTATCGTAGCTTTTCAGCGCCCGGTATGAACAATTACGTGGGTATTTAGTACATTTACTTATATATTTTACTTTTGACGTTTTATTATGTCAATTTGTATACAAAAAATGTGGTTTACCATTATTGTTAACAGCCGGCGTCTATCCAGTTTCAATACAAATTGACGTTTACGTTATCGAGTACGCACTATAAGGCCACACTACCACAGTTATTAATCCTACTGTATATAAACTTTTGTGAGGATGAATGGATGTTTGTTATTCTTTCACACAAAACTGTTTTATATACAGAACTAATTTAGATGAAACTTTTCAGTAATAAAGCTATCAGAATAACATAGGCTTTTATCAAGACTTTGAAGGAAGTACTAATTCTTGGGACTCAGGTGCGGACAGCAGCTAGTCAATTCTCTTCGTACTTACTCGTGCGTACTATAACAGAGGTCACTCACTTCTTACCAATATGCTAATATCACACGAGTAATAACTGTGCTAAGGAAAATTATTAATTTTACAGCTTACTCGCGTACTAAAACATGTTATCCACATAGTAACATATTAATTACACACGGTTTACATCCCCTTACTGCTGCGATACATGCCTTGAAATGTAGTAACAAGACGCTCATTAACAGTATAATTAGTGTGTGAGATATTAAATTAAAGTTCTAAGGTAGCCTAGATACAAAATACTTCAAGGTGTTTTTAATAACTCTTTCTTTTAAACTTCTGTGTAAGTTTAAAAGAAAAACCTTAGAGTAAGGAAAATTATATTTTGGTTGGTAATTTTAAGATTAACTCGACTTTTGTCATTCAAATTTAATGGAGCAACGAAATTGAGTCTTGTTAAAATCGTTCAAATAGGTTACTTATGTACGTATCTAAATCACAGCCATTTCTTGTATTTAGATTAACTTTGTCAAAGTTAATCAATTTTATTGTTTCAACTGATTGGTATTGGAAATATCCATCATCGGAGTTTCTAAATCGTCAGCGAAAGTTGAGACTCAGCTAGTACCATTGTGCTAAATTACCCATCGGAATCAAGACGGTTATAAGATTGATCGAGCGGTAACTACTTGTTCGATTAAGTACCTAATCCCCTGTGCGATGTTTCTCGATGACAAATCATTTTCTGGGACGACTACAGGCGGCGCATGTGCATGACGGTGCGTATAATTGAAAACAATTGAATCACGCATCGATTGCATCCAACCTTGTAGCTTAGCCACGGAATACTAATTACCAGCGAGGTGTACCCTTTTGTGTTTGTGCATTGCATTGGAATATTACTACGTATGCAAATGTTAGGTGGTAATAGGGTAATGTTCAGTTAATTGTGAACAGGTGCGACTGATCGTAATATTGTGAAGCTTCTCTAGGATCTACCTACCTCATAAGAAATAATTTATTTAAAAAATATTTTTAGAACATCCTTTTTTCCTTTCATTTGATACCCATATTATGGCAGTGCACAAAAAATAACTTGTCCACCATCTTGGGCCGTCCACCATATTGGATTTAGAATGATGTCATTAGCTAACCATGCATTGTCATCCAAACTAAACGTGTATGAAAAAATTCATCTTAATCGGTGCTGGATAACTGCACTACACTTACATACATACATACATTGCAAGTTTTTTTAAAAGCTTCTCTAACTCTCGCTCTTTTACGAGCGAGAGTTTATATTCTCAAATGATATACTTACAGTTAGTTACTCGTAGTTACTATTTTAGTACTAATATACAATGTGTAGGTACCAGAGTTATTTACTTTATTCTGACAGCAGTATTATTACGTCTTAATGTTTTAAAGGAACAGATTTCACTGAGAGAATTTTATATGAAAGTTTACCCGAGTGTAACGTTCAAGAAATTCGATGTAAACATTTTAAAAGAAAATGGAAACATTGAAAATCTCAACAGACTGAAGCGTAATCTATTGTTGCTTATGTTTCACAAAATAACCTTTTTGTAAAGATCTATATGAATGAAATATTAAATAGGTATTTCGTTTTGACCCAATTGTTTACTGTAGTCTTTTATTTGATGACTTTTCAAAGATTTACTCAGGTGGTGACTGACTACGGAGTGTGTTGAAATAACAATAAAATATTATGTAAATCATTTCTATAGAGTTTTCGCAGTGATCCAATCTTGTCAATAGTCCCTTCTTATGTCTTGCGGTAAATCATTGACATTTGTTTGGGCTTATACGATTACTCAAAATAATGCGTGGAGTATTGTTCCTATATAAAGAAGTTCTTATTGTACAAAAATCGTGTCATGTTGATTAAAATGTGAGGTCGTAACACCGTACGACAGGTTTTCATTAGCAATGCATTCTAACGTGATGACAAGAAAAAAATCAAAATTATAAACCCCCGACACAAATCTTGCGAAAACACCCCGATTCAAACAGTAAAACGCCCATATTTTTTGAACAGCTGAACCGATTTTATACAAACACTAGCTGTTGCCCGCGACTTCGTCTGCGAAGCATTAGTAATTCGAATTGCTTATTTTTTATATCGCGGCAGAAGTTTGTATGGAAAATCTACAATATTATGTAGATTTTCCATACAAACTTCTACCCCTCTTTTCACTCCCTTGAGTATGATTTCCGTAAGTATGTTTGGATAAAAACTATCCTATGTCCTGCCCAGGGTCTCAAAATATCGCCGAACCAAATTACATTTAAATCGGTGCAGCGGTTTAAGCGTGAAAAGGTAGACAGAGAGACAGACAGAGTTACTTTCACATTTATAATATTAACTCCGCCCGCGACTTCGTTCGTGTGATGGCAACCAAAAAACCAAATAAAAATGTGGTTTTGTAAAGTTCTACGGTTTATAGGTTAAAGAATAATACATTTTAGGTTACCGCTACAAAGTAAAATCCGCCCCTTAAAACTTAATATTCCCTTTTTCTCTTTTTAATTTTTTGTTTATTTTAGTTAGATTGCTCAGAAAGATGTCTCAAAAAAACTAAAATCACTTAACCCTATCAGGGGGGAGGTAGTTTTAAAAAACGTATTATGTAAACTTTGATTATTTACTTTATCTCCACGGAATGAGATTGTTCATACAAACAAATTGCCCCCTTTTCACCCCCTTAAAGGTTTACAGTTCTGTGGTGACTGCGAACCAGAAAACGCAAATTAGGAAGTCCGACCTGGTCAAGGCTGCGGGAGTCCGGTGGATGCGAAACGTACAGGACCGATCAGTGTAGCGGCGCTTGGGGAAGGCCTATGTTTAGCAGTGGACGTTTTTTGGCTGAAATGATAATGATGGTGAAAGGTTGATTTTCCGCAAATTCCTTCTTCGTGCTCCCCTAGATCCCACATCATACATCAAAAACGAAACCTTGTCCAGTATGATTCATAATAAACTTTAACACCCACTTAATCCTATTTTGGAGGGTATTTTCGAAAAAATATAATGGCAACCTTTTATTGTTTACTTAGGTTGGTATTTATGTCAACTATCAAGTTTATTAACCCAAAACATAAAATTCTATAACAAAAGTTTATCACCTGTTAAATCGTATTTTGGCGGCAGTTTCGAAAATCTAATAATATCAACATTTATTGTTTGTTTAAGTTGGTATTTTTGTCAAGTATCAAGTTTATTAACCCAATAAATAAGAATTTTCAAAAAACTTTAACTCCCCCTAAATCGACTTTTGAGTGTAGTTTCTAAAAACTTATAATGACAACCTTTATTGTTTACTTAAGTTGATATTTATGTCAAGTTTCTAGTTTATTAACTCAAGAAATAAGATTCTTCAAAAAACCTTAACACCCCTAAAAAACCGTATTTTGGGGTTAGTTTAAAAAAACTAAGAATTTCAACCTGTATTGTTTACTTAGGTTAGTATGTATGTCAAGTTTAAAGTTAATTAACTCAAGAAGTAAGATTCATAAAAAATCTTTTGGGGGTAGTTTTGAAAACTAATAATAACAACTTTTATTGCTTAAGTTTCAAGTTTATTAACCTAAGTAATATGATTATTCAAAAAAACTTTAACACCCCGTTAATCTGTTTTTGGGGGGAGTTTCGAAAAACTAATAATAACAAACTTATAATTTATTTAAGTTAGTATTTGTGCAATGTTTCAAGTTTAGTAACCCATGAAATAAAATTCTTCGATACAAACTTCAATACCCCCCTTAATCGACTTGTGAGGGTAGTTTCAAAAAACTAATAATGTCAACCTTTTATTATTTACTTAGATTACTATTTATGCCAAGTTTCAAGAGTATTAGCTGTAGGAATTAGATTTTTCATACAAACTTTGTCCCCCTTTTTCTCCCCTTTAGGGGAAGAATTTCGACAAATCCTTTCTTATCGGATGCCTATGTCATACAAAAACATACTCTCCAAGTTCCAGGTCTCTACGATCAGCGGTTTAGGCTATGCGTTGATCCGTCAGTCAGTTATTCAGGCAAAGCATTTTATATGTATAGAAGAAGATATTTTTTTTATATGTATAGAAGGAGCAGAAGACTGGTCGGGTTTTTTGAGACGCATAATTTCGGGTGGCCCAAAAATTACTTTAGTATGAAAACGAATGCTACGTAAATTACGCGACACAACACAAAAACCTAATACAGCGTAAATTACGCAACACTAAAACGTCACTCACAACTATGTTTACCTGAGACAAACGGTCCAGTTCGGTAGTTCCCCGTATTAGTGCCATTTGATTCTTCAAAGAAATTTTAACACCCCTAAATCGTCTTCTGGGGATAATTCCGAAAAACTAATGATGCCAACCTTTATTATTTTGCCAAAGGAATAAGATTTTTCATACAAATAAGTTTCTCCCTTTAAACCCCTTCAAAAGCTGAATTTCCAAAAATCCCTCCTAAGTGCTCCCCTACATCTTAAAAAGAAGCTATGTGCAGTAAAAGTAATCAAAAATCTTTACCACCCCGAAATCGTATTTTAAGGGTAGTTTCGAAAAACTAATAATGAAAACCTTTATTGTTTATTTAGGTTGGTATTTAAGCAAAGTTTCATATTTATTGAACCAAGAAGTTAGATTCTTCAAAACAATTAACATCCCCTAAATCGTCTTTTGGGGGTAGTTTCAAAAAATAATAATAGCAACCTTAAGGTTAGTATTTGTGGCAAGTTTCAAGTTTATTGGCCCTAAATATCAGATTTTTCAAAAACACTGTAATACCTCCTAAATCGTCTTTTGGGGGTAGTTGCAAAAAACTAATAATGACAACCTTTATTGTTTATTTAGGATGGTATTTATCTCAAGTTTCATGTTTATTCACCCAAGAAATCAGATTCTTCAAAAAATTTAACATCCCCTAAATCGTCTTTTGGGGGTAGTTTCGAAAAACTAACAATGAAAGCCTTTATTGTCTATTTAGATAATTCGATTCTTCAAAAAAAAAAAAACTCCCCTAAATCGTCTTTTGGGGGTAGTTTCAAAAAATAATAATAGCAACCTTTATTGTTCATTTAGGTTAGTATTTGTGGCAAGTTTCAAGTTTATTGACCCAAGAAATCAGATTTTTCCAAAACACTGTAATACCTCCTAAATCGTCTTTTGGGGGTAGTTGCAAAAAACTAATAATGACAACCTTTATTGTTTATTTAGGATGGTATTTATGTCAAGTTTCATGTTTATTCAACCAAGAAATCAGATTCTTCAAAAAATTGAACATCCCCTAAATCATCTTTTGGGGGTAGTTTCGAAAAACTAACAATGAAAGCCTTTATTGTCTATTTAGATAATTAGATACTTCAAAAAAAAAACACCCCTAAATCGTCTTTTGGGGGTAGTTTCAAAAAATAATAATAGCAACCTTTATTGTTCATTTAGGTTAGTATTTGTGGCAAGTTTCAAGTTTATTGACCCAAGAAATCAGATTTTTCCAAAACACTGTAATACCCCCTAAATCGTCTTTTGGGGGTAGTTGCAAAAAATTTATAATGACAACCTTTATTGTTTATTTAGGTTGGTATTTAAGTAAAGTTTCATATTTATTGACCCAAGAAATTAGATTCTTCAAAAAATTTAACATCCCCTAAATCGTCTTTTCGGGGTAGTTTCAAAAAACTAACAATGAAAGCCTTTATTGACTATTTAGATAATTAGATTCTTCAAAAAAAAATTAACACCCCTAAATCGTCTTTTGGGGGTAGTTTCAAAAAATAAAAATAGCAACCTTTATTGTTCATTTAGGTTAGTATTTGTGGCAAGTTTTAAGTTTATTGACCCAAGAAATCAGTTTTTTCCAAAACACTGTAATACCTCCTAAATCGTATTTTGGGGGTAGTTGCAAAAAAATAATAATGACAACCTTTATTATTTATTTAGGATGGTATTTGTGTCAAGTTTCATGTTTATTCACCCAAGAAATCAGATTCTTTAAAAAAAAATATATCCCCTAAATCATGTTTTGGGGGTAGTTTCGAAAAACCAACAATGAAAGCCTTTATTGTTTATTTACATTGGTATTTATGTAAAGTTTCAAGTTTATTAACTGAAGTAATAAGATTCTTAAAAAAAATTAACACCCCTAAATCGTCTTTTGGGGGTAGTTTCAAAAAATAATAGTAGCAACCTTTATTATTCATTAAGATAAGTATTTGTGGCAAGTTTCAAGTTTATTGATCAAAGAAATCTGATTTTTCCATACAAAATTCAACACCCCCTAAATCATCATTTGGGGGTAGTTTCGAAAAACTAATAATGTCAATCTTTATCATTTACTTAGAATACTATTTGTGCTAAGTTTCAAGAATTTTGGTCGAAGGAATTAGATTTTTCATACAAACTTTCAACCCCCTTTTTACCCCCTTAGGGGTAGAATTTCCAAAAATCCTTTCTGAGTGCACACTTACGTCACTTGAATAACCTTTCTGCCAAATTTCATGCTTCTAGACTTAGCAGTTTTGGCTGTGCGTTGATTGATCAGTCAGTCAGTCAGTCAGTCAGTCAGTCACCTTTCGCTTTTATAGATATAGATAGCTAAGAACACTCTCGACAAAATCAACTTTCAAACAAAAAAACTGAATCAAAATCGGTTTATCCGTTGAGGAGCTATGATGCCACAGACAGACACACAGATACACAGATGATTTGCTGTGTGCAACACACGTCAAACTTATAACACCCCTCTTTTTCCGGCGGGGAGTTAAAAAATAAATGCTATTAAAGAGTCAACGCGCACTTGATCAGTGCAACACACAGTTTTGTAATGTGTTAGATAATTACGGTATCCTATGTAGTCTAAGATACCACTGTTAAAATCTGCAGGTACATTTGTATTTTTTTATGAATTTTCATGAATCATACTTGATAGTAGAATAAATTGCTGCAGGGTTGCCGGGTAATATCTAGCCGCAATGACCTTTATTGAAATTGATGTTTACTCCAAATATATAAAGTTTACGAGCGAATCCAACTTCATTTAAAATAAAGATTTGTAAAAATAGGAAAAAAACAATAAGGTTGCCAGCTCTCAGTTAGCCACATCTGTGGGTTGCCAGTTTACCTGTTAAACCTGGTTTATTAATTTTGTTTTTTTAATAAAGATAGGCTCGCACTTGACCACTATCTCACCTGATAGTAAGCGATGTGCGGTCGACGGTGGATCACGGTGGTTACCCATAAATGGCGACTAACAGAGACCTAGATGATGTTGCGCACCCACGCTACAGGAGAAATGCCTAGCGAAGGACAAACATAAAAATAAAGTAAAAACTAGTTGCGGCTAGATGCGGCCAGGCAACCCTGCAGTGAACTATTCTACTGACAAGAATCATTCATAAAAAATAAGTTATAACAAAAACAAAATACCTGTAGAAAAAGAAAATGGTTGGGTAACACCAAAAATTCGAAAGGACACAGATAAAAAACCGGCCAAGTGCGAGTCGGACTCGCGCACGAAGGGTTACGTACCAGTATCGCAAAAAACGGCAAAAAAACACGTTTGTTGTATGGGGGCCCCACTTAAATATTTGTTTTATTCTGTTTTTAGTATTTGTTGTTATAGCGGCAACAGAAATACATATTCTGTGAAAATTTTAACTGTCTAGCTATCATGGTTTATGAGATATAGCCTGGTGACAGACAGACAGACAGACAGACAGACTGACCGCGGAGTCTCAGTAATAGGGTCCCGTTTTACCCTTTGGGTACGGAACCCTAAAAAGAACAAAAAAGCTAGTTAGGATTATCTAGACAGACTTTTTTTAAAGTAGACCTATTAAAGTACGCAGACGTCTAACCTCAAGCCGCTTATTTTCGAGTTTGCATTCGACATTCCTTTTCAAAGTTGAGGGCTCTACACGTATTGTTGAAAGTTTTCTAAAGTTTTTAAGGAGCCAATTTGTAAGCTGGATTTATGCGGGCCCAAATCCAATCTATCCGTTGAATTAATGATTGATAGAACAAGATCAAGCCATCAGTCCCTTGCAACAAGTTTGGACTTACGATGCATATTAAGCAGTTGGTGTTGAGGTCAAACTGTGGAGCATTTATGAGAACCTTGTGGTACTTGGAGCATTTGATATTCATAGAGACACTGATGTTTCAGTCTTTGATATTACTGTCGGTGTTCGAGGAAGGTTAGAATAGCAATGCATTTTGCTTGATTAACTAAACAGGGTGATAATTTGTCGACATACCGGCTTGATCCGGATTTCATTAAGGCTATATATAGCGCAAATTAGTTTTTGCAAATTAAATTAAGAACAAGGATCATCAACACGAATAAGAAGAAGTTTTTGCTTACCCACAATGTGTATGTAACAAGTGTTTAGGGCTCTTTCAATTTAGACGGTTCGGGTAATTTATACACAAAGAGTGCAGGACGAGTATTCGTGTGCATACATTGTATGAAAAAATCAACAGGACGTGCGCAGTACGTCACCCGCACCATTGTGGGGCCGAAGCAGTCCGACACGAAACTTCTAAATTGAAAGAGCCTTTAGTGTCCCTTATTGTATCTTAGTTCCACTACTAAGCCAGGCAAGAATCTAAACCAGATGGATTTCCCTCGATAAATATTCCTGACCTCCGCAAACCTCATTATTTTGTAAAATTAATCATAATAGTAGTTGTTTTCAAAGTAACGCCATTAAAGCATCAACTAATTCTTCAGTGAACTCATACCGTTTCATATTTACACAGTAAGTCGATTATGTTATTTGCAAAGTATTAAGTAAATCCGGCCGGCTTTCAAGCGGGGAAACTTTATCAAAACATGAATAAGCCTAAATAAATATGTTGTAAAATGTTGTAAATGAGATCATTTTTGTCCATAATAATTTTCGCAATTTGTAATTGTAAAACTAACAGACTGATTACAGAATACCACGCTGCGCTCCAAAACGGACATAATAGATGTGGGCAAAAAGGCTGCTAGGCTCAAATGAGATGAGGCGGGTCACGTAAGTCGTATACACATTGACCGCTAGGCAAGGGTCTCCACGCAGTGGATTGGAGCAGAAAGAGGTGGCGAGATGATATGGACGCGTACCGTGAAGGCTGGTTCGAAACAGCACGAGAAAATGATGCCTGGAAGGACATGAGGGAGGCCTATGCCCAGCATGGGACAGTAACGGCTACAATAGTTATTTGTGCAACAAGAGAGCAAAGTTGGTTTTTGCCGCGAGTGTTGATTTTGAATCCCGAGTAAGCGAAGGATTCTATATTTGAATCACGAGCGTAGCGAGTGATTCTAGGTTAGAATCCTGAGTGCAGCGAGGGATTCAAAGACACGAGATGCAAATAACTTTGGTCTCGCGTAGCACATACAACTTTTCACTTCAGCAGCGAGAACAAATAATCTAAAGGTGAAAAATACAACTTGGTAACACTTAAACCACATGTATATTTGTAAAAATTAAAAGTTAAAAGTAAAATTATTGCAGTTTTGCAAATTAAAAGTACCTACCAGTTTTGTTTGGAACCAATGGAACCGATATTGTTGTTTTAGCGACTTCAGTTTGAGTATTCACTGATTCGCTTTTTACATACTGCTTCAATTCTTCCGGTGTTAAATTGCAGACATCATCACTGGATTCACTCATATTTATTTATTACTAGTTGACCCGGCAAACTTTGTTTTGCCATAAAAACACCACACATTTATCTACCCTACCCTACCCGACCCTACACTACCCTACCCTACCCTACACTACCCTACCCTACCCTACACTACCCTATCCTACACTACTCTACCCAACACTACCCTACACTACCCTACCCTACACTACCCTACCCTACCCTACCCTACGCTACCCTACCCTATCTACCTACCTACTTTACCTACCTACCCTACCCTACCCTACCCGACCCTACACTACCCTACCCTACCCTACACTACCCTACCCTGCGCTACACTACCCTATCCTACACTACTCTACCCAACACTACCCTACACTACCCTACCCTACCCTACCCTACCCTACCCTACCCTACCCTACTCTACCCTACCTACCTACCTACCTACACTACACTACTCTACCTACCTACCCTATCCAACCAAACTTTTCTTTTTTTTTTTGCTTTTAAACCTTCCCTGTATTCTGTCGAATATAACAAAAAAAGAATTATTCAAATCGGTCCAGCCGTTCTCGAGTTTTAGCGAGACTAACGAACAGCATTTGATTTTTATATATATAGATTATTTTAATAATATCCAACGTGTATCGCACTTTGTAGCTAGCGAACAGAAGAAGAAAACAATAAAAATTTAAAGCCCGCTATTTTTTAAAGATGCGTTCGGAAATTGCACTATTACTAAATTATTCTGTCACAATAAAGATTGTTAAAACTTTAAATAATTATGTAGATACATGATAAACTTCGTATTTTTTACTTCAACATCTCTTTATTTGATTATAAAAAAATATAATTCGATTATTAAGAGAAAAGTATAATAATTACATTTAAACCTTGATTTGAAATTTTATAGATGACGTGTTTCCGAACGTTTTATTGTTGGTTTCTTTTTTGAGCCTATTATATATGGAATTTGAAAATCAAACTTCGAATCGACTTGTTTCTATCTCTCGCTCTTTTCGTATCGAAGTGAAAGTGACAGAACAAAGTGAAGTTCAATTCTTTCGAATGTTGTGAGTAGACCCAGCACTGACTCGGCATTAAAAAAAAATAATTAAAAAGTTACTTTGTCTCACGCTCGCAGCAAAATCGAATTTTGCACACTGTCTTTAAGCAGCAAAACCTGCTTGTTTGAGGTGCTGAGGTGAAAAAAATATATCATTGTCATTGAAATTATGTTTATCAAGATGTATTCCCGTAATGGATATTAATTTGATTGACTTTTATGAAAGCTGTTAACCTTATTAACATTATATTGATTTTTAAGGTAATTTCTTGATTGCTTAATACTTTCGTTTCGCTATAAAGATTAAAGGTCAAGCTTCACGTTATCTAGTTAAGTTTATCAAAGAAAAAGACGTCATGTCTTTTCTTTCGCTTTACTATCGCGATGAGAAAATTAAGTTATTATAAAAGAAATGGCTTGTCGTCGTGGCTTTAATGAAGACCTCGGAGATTACCTGTTTCTAATAGCTCTGGCTCTTATATGAGCTTCACCTTGTCTCGGGAGACACCGCTCTGAACTTTAATATAGCACTGACATGAAAAAATAAACCAGATATATATATATTACTTCCTAATAACATTGCAAACGTGAAAGTTTGTATGTTTCGATGTTTGTTAATCAATCTCCTCCAACTATAGAAGTTTGAATGGCACTTGACAAACAGGTATGGGCAAGGCATGTCCTGGATTAGAAATAAAACTGTCTTCCAAAACAACACTACAATGCGAAAAATTACTTTACAATGCATGTCCTCGAAAAGAGCGGTTTTCCAAGCAGCCGAACTGTGCGGAAAGTGTCACTTTTTTTCACTAGTGCTTTTTACTTTCCTGTATTTTTTTAAATTTTTATCTCCAACGTCAGCCCGACGCATAGAGTTTTTATTATTTGAGAAAAGTTTTACAAATTAGTTATGTACAGATTATCATTCATATAAAAGGTAAAATAAAACTAATACTTAATTTTAGGCGATTTAATTACTCTAGATTAAGATTATGATCAATAAATTAATTTTAAATATTCATTATATATTTTTGGCAGAACGTATATTTTGCTCGTGCCTTATTGCGTTACGATGTGACAACTATTTGCACATGCGCAGTAGATATGCCCGAGGAATTATTAGTTAATCTGTGGATATGCTGAACGCGCTTGAATCAGCCCGCCATCTTTTTTATTTCATTTTAAAAATTTATTTATTTCCTCGCACAATGCATAGTAAAATGTTGTATGATACACGTACGTAAGATGATTTCCGACTCGTGTCGATTTATCCACTCACTCGCTTCGCTCGCTCGTGCATAAAAATGCCACTCATCGGAAATCACCTACCTTCCGCACTTGTAGCATAAATAACTATTTTATCGGGAGTCGGTGTCTTTGGTACTGATTTCGTTTTTGACACCGAATTTCGAAAAGAATTAACAAATTTGTCCAGATATGAGAATTATACAAATATTGCTCGTTTAACAGTGTAGGATAGGTTTATTCATATAAATTATTCCGTATCAGAATCAAAATGGTTTCTTCATAAAATAATGTTATAAATCAGATCATTATAAGGAGTTGCGTAATTCAATGGGACACCTTACATTTTACTCTATCGAGGAAAGTAAATTGATAGAGTTATCCTTTTGAAGCAGCCATTACTTACTTAAGACTTCAAAGAAGTCTTCGAGATCTTCAAGTCTATGCATTTACTGAAAATTTAATAAAATACCTACACGAGAAACTTTACTCTGAGAAAAAAAATCGTTATGTTTTTCTTTAATTCTTTATTGAACACCAAAAACAACTTTACATACATTACTAATCTAAATAATAATTATAATCTTTCAGCAAAACTGAGTACCTATAAGTAACAAACCAGCTGTAAAAATGGCACATAAATAAAATAAAAGCCCTTTATTACATTGCAGTAACAAATAAACAGTCTTACTATAAATAACCTTAGTTTAAATTAGTATTTTCCTATAATAATACGTTTTGGGTCTAAAAGCCCTGTCACTGGTTATTTAATTTATAAAAGCAAATCGGTGCTATGCCTATCAATCAAATAAATGAATTCAAGAAAACCACCAGAACTTTCAAGTCGAATAACTCGCTGAAGTATCGTAGCTTTTCAGCGTTTGCGTAACGCGTAGCGTTTTACATTTACTTATTTATTTTACTTTCAACGTTCTCTTATGTCAATTTGTATACAAAAAAGTGGTTAACCATTATTGTTAACAGCCGGCGTCTATCCAGTTTCAATACAAATTGACGTTTACGTTATCGAGTACGCACTATAAGGCCACACTACTCCAGTTATTAATCCTACTGTATATAAACGTTTGTGAGGATGGATGGATGTTTGTTATTCTTTCACTCAAAACTGCTATAAATACTGAACGAATTTAGATGAAACTTTTCAGGAATAAAGTTATCAGAGGCCTTAGTGCGAGTTTTTTAACGTACTCATTCGTGATAAAGTAAACGATCTCTTATGTCAAAATGTATACAAAAAAAGAAGTTTCTCCTTACCGTCCCCAGACGGCGCTAATCCAATTTCAATGCAAATTGATTTTTACGTTAACGCGATTGAGCGTGAGTAAAAACTCGCACTAAGGCCCCAAGTGTAAGTCGATGTCTGAGGATATTCTTTCGAGCAGACAGGAGGCGAATAGTTTATAGAGACAGGACATCAGGCTTATGGGGCGATAGTTCCCTATGTCAGCTGGATCGCCTTTTTTATAGAGCAAGATTATTTCAGATTCTGTCCACGAATGTGGTACGACTTCTTCGTGTAGTACCTATCTTGTTCCATAGTAAAGTTATAGGTGCCAGTAGTAGAATCTTTGCCAGTTTGATACATTTGTTCGTGAGTCCGTCGGGTCCTGGGCTTTTTTCGGACTTAAGCTTCGTTATTTATAGCAGGATTTCAGGTCCCGTGAACTCCTGGACCGGTACGATGTCTCTACATTTGTTGACGACTCTTGCTTGTAGTGAGTCCGGGTGGCTATATAGTTCGGCATAAAATTTTGTGGCTATATTTATGATTTCTGTGCGGGACTTGCATTTGTTAGAGCCAGGTCGAAGTGACGGAATCCATTTCTTTGAACTATTAAGAGTTTTATAAGCTTTTTTGGCGGATCTAGATTTGTCGAGATGACTTTGTATAGTGCTTATTCTATAGGTTTCATAGCATCTTCTTATTTCCTTGTTTGTTGCTTTATATACATTTTTCAGGTTTTCTTTATCAGACTTGTCTAGTTTGGCTTATTTTGTAGTTTGTTTCTTTCGTTCATGAGCTTCAATGCTTTCTCTGAAAATATTGTGCGGTTTTCTTTAGATTTTGAGCCTTTTAAACTTGCTAATATTGATTGTGTGATTCTTTTGTTGTATTCATCGGCTTTATGATTGACAGCTAAGGTAATAAGATCTGGTATGTAATTGTTTAGTTTTTCAAGGTATGCTTCTTGTTCTTCAATGTTTTAATCGTGGTTAATATTTTGGAAAAGTTGCGTCTGCTTTTTTTTGTTGATTGCAAGTTAATAGTGGTTCTTAGCAATCTGTGGTCTGATCCAAAGCTGAATGAAGATAGTACTCACAGAAATCTTAATAATAAGGCAATAGAAATGCTATAGTACTAAATTTTATATCGGGACGAGTGTCGCCGGGTCACAGCTACTACTACATAAACAAAAAATAGATACACAATTACACCTACAAATGCACTTTGCATTACTGCTACAAAATTAAACTTTATGCGATGACATTACGCAATATTTTTTATAAACGCATAATGTCAGGGGGCACGACTCCTGCAGCCAATAAGAAACGTCTGCGAAAAGCAAAAAATGATATTGCGTGCTCACTCTCACTTAGGAATAGTGCAGTGCAAACTATTACGAGCTCATATCGATAAATTATATTTTTCCGTTGAGTGTTAATAATCTCCAAGGAGTCCAGCAACAATACATAATTAATTTTATTGAAAGTATTTCTTTCGTCAACGCCCTTTTAGACGATTTATTTATGAGGAAATGGAATACAATAAAACAATAAGTGTACGTACATTTATTATATAATTATACAAATCTTAAAGGCTCTCCAATACTTCACCTTACAGTAAAAAACAGTCGTGTAAAAACAATGACCAAATCAAATAGGATGGATTGTGTATGAACTTAGAATAAAAGGGGGAGGTAGTTAGTGTAGTGGTGGACTATAAATACTTAATAAACTAAACTAATTTTAAAATAACACAATTTAAATTGTTTAGGTTTCATATAAATAACAATACATAAATATTTAAGTATAATAATTATATATATACTATAAATAAATAATTATACTTACAAAGTTTTTTTTTTCAAACAACTCGCCTATAGAATTTACTGTTTAAATGATTAAGGCGAATATCCATATATTTTTCTAAAACACATTTAATTAATTGAATGACATGATTGTCTATTGGAGACTGGTCATATTGGTGAAAATCAATATCTTCAAATAATTTTAGTCCAACAAAATGACGCATGGTCTTCGTAACAAATTCACTTTTAAACCTTTTATTCGCTATTACTTTGTTGTGAAAGACACTACTTTTTAGCAGAACTTCTGTCTTTTTGCAAATCATTATCACGTCTTTACTAGGTATAAGAAGACCTCCGTTGTCTTTCAGTTTAATAAATTGTGTATGTTCATTTGAATTCTCAGGCTATATTAATGCAGAAATACAAGTTTCACATTTTTTTTTTTTTGTTAAGTAATGGATCACTGATCCAGCTATATTTGTGATGACTTCTGATGCAAAATCAGACAAATCACTGATGTTGTAATGTTCATCCTCATCGTCAACAATGTCTTCATCATCCTCATTGTCTGAAAATGGCACCAATGATGTTAAATTTATTTTGTCAATTGCTGACGTACAGCTCAAAATCGAAACATTTTCAAGTGCCATACAGTTACCACTATCAAAGTCTTTTAGCTCAACGTGTGCAATAAGTTTCTTAAATATTGACATAAATTGACGAGCTGTGGGGTTATTATTACAACCACCGTGAGCCCTTATGTGGCCAAAAGTGAGCTCTAAGTGGTCTTGTGAAAATTTATATGCAGGTAAATACTTTATTTTTTTTTCATTTTCTACAAGCCTTATATAAATCTGTTTAACATTAATTTAGGTAAATACCTAATTGTAAACATTTTTAGATACAATTTTTAAACAACTTTTAGATAAAATGACATACCAAGATTGTTTACCTTTTTTTAATCACCTAAACAAACGCACCATAGATAGAAAGAAAACAAACACAGTGAAAACTGAAAATGAAAAAGGTTACATCTCATATTTAAATATTAAAAAAAAACATGATACATTCCGATTTGGTAAAACGAAGTATTAAGCTGAACGTAAATAATTATCGATACAGAATAGTAGTAGCACGTCACTAAATTGCGGCCAACTCATGCGGCTTGTACCTAGAATTTACGCAAACGGCGATTTTTGTTTATTGCGTATGACTATAATTTCATTGCTGCTTTTAGCAGTAGTAATAGTAGACATGAATAAGCTTAAGCGTTAATGGTTATTGATTTGACAAAAAAATCGTTTTTTGTGATAAATCGTAGTAGTGATAGTGAAAATATTTGATTTGTCTATATTTGCTAAAAAACGAAAATATTTCAAAAATTAAGTACTTACATATGAAATGTTATTCCTTTATTTGTTAAGTTACAAGTTTTGGACGAGTTTCCGCAGTTGGATATGCTGCAAAACACCATGTTTACCTCAAAACGCAACAAACGCTCCGCGTGCACTTGTGTCCTCCAACACATAAGCGCGGCGACAAGGTCACGCGTCTATGCGACTTCTATTGCCTTATTATTAGTACTTCATACTTAGAAAATAAGTTGGGTTTTGTTTTAAAAGAAAGGCCGTACCCTCTTACTAATAAACGCGGTATAACGTTATACCAGGAATAACAAAGGAATAACCATACATTTTCATAGGTTTATACCTGGTATAACATTATTCTGTGTTTATTTGTAAGAGGGTTAGAGTAATGAAAATTTTATTTTGGTTGGTAATATAAGATTTACTCGTCTTTTGTCGTTTAAATTGAATGGAGCAACGAAATTGAGTCATGTTAAAATTGTTAAAGTAGGTTACTTATGTAGGTATCTAAATCACAGCCATTTATTGTATTTAGATTAACTTTGTCAAAGTTAATAAATTTTTTTGTGTCAACTGATTGGTATTGGCAATATCCATCCTCGGAGGTTCTAAATCGTCAGCGAAAGTTGAGACTCAGCTAGTATCATCAAGACGGTTATAAGATTGATCGAGCGATAACTACTTGTTCGATTAAGTACCTAATCCCCTGTGCGATGTTTCTCGATGACAAATCATTTTCTGGGAAGGCTACAGGCGGCGCATTAGTAGTGCATGACGGTGCGTATAATTGAAAACAATTGAATCACGCATCGATTGCATCCAACCTTGTAGCTTAGCCACGGAATACTAATTACCAGCGAGGTGTACCCTTTTGTGTTTGTGCATTCCATTGGAATATTACTACGTATGCAAATGTTAGGTAATAATAGCGTAAAGAGCAGTGAATTGTGAACAGATGTGACTGATCGTAATAATGTGAAGTTTCTCTAGGATCTATCTACCTCATAAGAAATAATTTATTATTATTACAAACTTTTTTCGAATGCTTCTCAGCAGACTCTTTCATTTGATACCCATATTATGGCAGTGCACAAAAAATAACTAGTCCACCATCTTGGGCCGTCCGCCATATTGGATTTAGAATGACGCCATTAGCTAACCATGCATTGTCATCCAAACTAATCGTGTATGCAAAATTTCATCTTTATTTTACACTCGTCTTTTGTCATGCAAATTGAATGGAGCAACGAAATTAAGTCATGTTAAATTCGCTAAAATAGGTAACTTATGTACGTATCTAAATCACAGCCATTTCTTGTATTTAGATTAATTTTGTCAAAGTTAATCAATTTTATTGTTTCAACTAATTGGTATTGGAAATATCCATCATCAGAGTTTCTAAATCGTCAGCGAAAGTTGAGACTCAGCTAGTACCATTGTGCTAAATTACCCATCGGAATCAAGACGGTTATAAGATTGATCGAGCGATAACTACTTGTTCGATTAAGTACCTAATCCCCTGTGCGATGTTTCTCGATGACAAATCATTTTCTGGGACGGCTACAGGCGGCGCATTAGTAGTGCATGACGGTGCGTATAATTGAAAACAATTGAATCACGCATCGATTGCATCCAACCTTGTAACTTAGCCACGGAATACTAATTACCAGCGAGGTGTACCCTTTTGTGTTTGTGCATTGCATTGGAATATGACTACGTATGCAAATGTTAGGTGGTAATAGGGTAAAGTTCAGCTAATTGTGAACAGATGCGACTGATCGTAACAATGTGAAGTTTCTCTAGGTTCTAACTACACCATAAGAAACAGAGCGAGAGTTTGTATTCTCAAATTATATATTAGTTCCTTACCTATGAAATTGGCGTTTTGCCGTACTGGCCACTTTGATCTCAAATATCTCCTCTTTGGTTTGTAATTCCAATTTTAAATTTATACAGCTATTTGCTCATGCTTTTGTGTTTGGAAAACCGTAATTCATTTGTTTTTTTCTCTTTTAGTTTTTACTTTGCGCCAGTTAGTTTACAAAATGGAAAACTTTCTTCTTTTTATTTAAGGGGGCTCCCAGCCAACAAACGTGATTTGGTTGCCGTTTTTTGCGATAATGGTACGGAACCCTTCGTGTGCGAGTCCGACTTGCACTTGGCCGGTTTTTTTAGTAAAGGGATCAAAGAACTACCTATGAGATGTCAAAAGTGCATAGATAACAATCGTACATACTTTGATTAAATAAATATTAAAAAAAAAAACTACTCTATGTTCCTCCCTTACAAAACGCCATTTTAAATAATATTTTAATTTGTAATGACCTAATACATACAGTTAGTTACTCGTAGTTACTATTTAGTACAAGTAAGTAAATAACGCCGGTACCTACACATTGTATTAATACACACTTACACTTACACTTTATTCTGACAGCAGTATTATTGCGTTTTAATGTTTTGAAGGAAACGATTTCACTGAGAGAATTTTATATGAAAGTTTACCCGAGTGTAACGTTCAAGAAATTCGATGTAAACATTTTAAATGAAAATGGAAACATTGAAAATCTCAACAGACTGAAGCGTAATCTATTGTTGCTTATGTTTTACAAAATAACCTTTTTGTAAAGATCTATATGAGTGAAATATTAAATAGGTATTTCGTTTTGACCCAATTGTTTACTGTAGTATTTTATTTGATGACTTTTCAAAGATTTACTCAGGTGGTGACTGAGTACGGAGTGTGTTGAAATAACAATAACATATTATGTAAATCATTTCTATAGACTTTTCCCAGTGATCCAATCTTGTCACTAGTCCCTTCTTATGTTTTGCGGTAAATCATTGACATTTGTTTGGGCTTATACGATTTCTCCAAATAATGCGTGGAGTATTGTTTCTATATAAGGAAGTTCTTATTGACCAAAATCGTGTCATGTTGATTAAAATGTGAGGTCGTAACAGCGTACGACAGGTTTTCATTAGCAATGCAATTGAACGTGATGACAAGAAAAATGTTAAAATTTAAAAAAAACCCCGACACATTTATATTGCGAAAACACCCCGATTCAAACAGTAAAACGCCTATAACTTTTGAACGGCTGAACCGATTTTATACAAACATAGCTAAAAACAATCTCGACAAAATCAACTTTCAAATAAAAAAACTGAATCAAAATCGGTTTATCCGTTGAAGAGCTATGATGCCACAGACAGACACACAGATACACAGCAACACACGTCAAACTTATAACACCCCTCTTTTTCCGGCGGGGGTTAAAAAGTAAATGCTATTAAAGAGTCAATGCTCACTTGATCAGTGTAACACACAGTTTTGTTATGTGTTAGATATTTACGGTATCCTATGTAGTCTAAGATACCACTGTTAAAATCTGCAGGTACATTTGTTTTTGTTATTAATTTTAATGAATGATACTTGATAGTAGAATAAATTGCTGCAGGGTTGCCGGGAAATATCTAGCCGCAATGACCTTGATTGAAATTGATGTTTACCCCAAATATATAAGGTTTTCCAGCGAGTCCAACTTCATTTAAAAGAAAGTTTTGTAATAAATAAGAAAAAACAATAAGGTTTCCAGCTCTCAGTTAGCCGCATCTGTGGGTTGCCATTTTACCTGTTAAACCTGGTTTATTAATTAATTTTTTTAATAAAGATAGGCTCGCACTTGACCACTATCTCACCTGATAGTAAGCGATGTGCGGTCGACGGTGGATCACGGTGGTAACCCATAAATGGCAACTAACTCAGAGCTAAATGATGTTGTATTTGCATATGCAACCACGATACAGGAGAATTTCCTAGCGTAGGACAAACATAAAAATAAAGTGAAAACTAGTTGCGGCTAGATGCGGCCAGGCCCTTTACCCTGCAGTAAACTATTCTACTACTTGGAATCATTCATAAAAATTAAGTTTTATCAAAACCTGTAGAAAAAGAAAATGGTTGGGTCAACTCAAAAACTCGAAAGGACACAGTTAAAAAAGGACAAAAAAGCTAGTTAGGACTATCTAGACAGATTTCTTTTTAATTACTAGACTTATTAAAGTACGCAGACGTCTATCGTCAAGCCGCTAATTTTCGAGTTTGCAATCGACATTCCTTTTCAAAGTTGAGGGCTCTACACGTATTGTTGAAAGTTTTCTAAAGTTTTTAAGGAGCCAATTTGTAGGCTGTATTTATGCGGGCCCAAATCCAATCTATCCGTTGAATTAATGATTGATAGAACAAGATCAAGCCATCAGTCCCTTGCAACAAGTTTGGACTTACGATGCATATTAAGCAGTTGGTGTTGAGGTCAAACTGTGGAGCATTTATGAGAACCTTGTGGTACTTGGAGTATTTTATATTCATAGAGACACTGATGTTTCAGTCATTGATACTACTGTCGGTGTTCGGGGATGGTTAGAATAGCAATGCATTTTGCTTAATTAACTAAACAGTGAGATAAACGCTAATTAGTTTTTGCAATTTAAATTAAGAACAAGGATCATCAACACGAATAAGAAGAAGTTTTTGCTCACTTACAATGTGTATTTAACAAGTGTTTAGGGCTCTTTCAATTTAGACGTTTCGTGTCGGTCTGCTGCGACACCGCAGTGGTGCGATGGTGGTGTGGGTTTTGTCGTACTGCGCACGTCCTGTTGTTGTTTTTCATTCAATTTATACATCAAGTCAAGAGTGCACTGCGGCGCCGGTGCCACGCACGCACGACTGCAGGACGAGTATTCGTGTGCATACATTGTATGAAAAAATCAACAGGACGTGCTCAGTACGTCACCCGCACCACTGTGGTGCCGCAGCAGTCCGACACGAAACTTCTAAATTGAAAGAGCCTTTAGTGGCCCTTAGTGTGTCTTAGTTCCACTACTAAGTCAGGCTGTGCATCTAAACGAGATGTGTTTCCCTCAATATATATTCGTGACCTTCGCAAACCTCATTATTTTGTAAAATTAAACATAATAGTAGTTGTATTCAAAGTAACGCCATTAAAGCATCAACTAATTCTTCAGTGAACTCATACCGTTTCATATTTACACAGTAAGTCGATTATGTTATTTGCAAAGTATCAAGTAAATCCGGCCGGCTTTCAAGCTGGGAAACTTTATCAAAACATGAATAAGCCTAAATAAATATGTTGTAAATGAGATCATTTTTGTCCATAATAATTATCGCAATTTGTAAATGTAAAACTAACAGACCGATTACAGAATACCATGCTGCGCTCCAAAACGGACATAATAGATGTGGAAAAATATACTGCTAGGCTCAAATGAGATGAGGCGGGTCACGTAAGTCGTATACACGTTGACCGCTGGGCAAGTGTCTCTTTACAGTGGATTGGAGCAGAAAGAGGTGGCGAGATGATATGGACGCGTACCGTGAAGGCTGGTCCGAAACAGCACGAGAATAGGATGTCTAGAAGGTTATGAGGGAGGCCTATGCCCGGCATGGGACAGTAACGGCTACAAAAAATATATCATTGTCATTGAAATTATGTTTATCAAGATGTATTCCCGTAATGGATATTAATTTGATTGACTTTTATGAAAGCTATTAACCTTATTAACATTATATTGATTTTAAGGTAATTTCTTGATTGCTTAATACTCGTACTTTCGTTTCGCTATGAAGATTAAAGGTCAAGCATCACGTTATCTAGTTAAGTTTATCAAAGAAAAAGACGTCATGCATTTTGTTTCGCTTTACTATCGGGATGAGAAAATTAAGTTATTATAAAAGAAATGGCTTGTCGTCGTGGCTTTAATGAAGACCTCGGAGATTACCTGTTTCTAATAGCTCTGGCTCTTATATGAGCTTCAACTTGTCTCGCGAAACACCGGTCTGAACTTTATTATAGCACTGACATGAAAAAATAAAGCAGATATATATATATTACTTCCTAATAACATTGAAAATGTGAAAGTTTGTATGTTTCGATGTTTGTTAATCAATCTTCTCCAACTATACAAGTTTGAATGACACTTGACAAACAGGTATGGGCAAGGCATGTCCTGGATTAGAAATAAAACTGTCTTCTAAAACAAAACACTACAATGCGAAAAATTACTTTTTTATCGGGAGTCGGTGTCTTTGGTACTGTTTTTCGTTTTTGACACCGACTTTCGAAAAGAAAACGTATTGACTCAGATTTGAGAATTATACAAATATTGCTCGTTTAACAGTATAGGATAGGCTTTTGCATATAAATTATTCGGTATCAGAATAAAATGGTTTCTTCATAAAATAATGTTATAAATCAGATCATTACAAGGAGTTGCCGTAATTCAATGGGACACCTTACATTTTACTCTATCGAGGCAAGTAAATTGATAGAGTTATCCTATCCCATTACTTACTTAAGACTTCAAAGAAGTGTTCGAGATCTTCGAGTCTATAAATTTACTGAAAATTGAATAAAATATCTTCATGAGAAACTTTATTCTGAAAAAAAAGTACTTTATTGAACACCAAAAACAACATTACATACATTACTAATCTAAATAATAAGAATAATCTGTCAGCAAAACTGAGTACATATAAGTAACAAACCAGCAGTAGAAATGGAACATAAATAAAATAAAAAGCCTTTTATTACATTGCTGTAACAAATAAAAGTCTTACTTTATATAACCTTAGTTTAAATTAGTATTTTCTTTTACTACGTTTTTTGTCTAAAATCTCTGTCATAAGTTATTTAATTTAATTTATTGAGGAGTTCGTGGCTAAATAATAACAGCCGCACGCATCGATCTTCAAGGTTAAGCAACGATTAGCAAGGTCGGTCCGTGGATGGGTGACCATTTCAACATACCGAGTTTCCTCCGTGCCTCGGAAAGCACGTTAAGCCGTTGGTCCCGGCTGTCATTTGAAGATCTTTGACAGTCGTTACGAGTAGTCAGAAACTTGAGATCTGACACCAGTCTAGCCAAGGGGTACCGCTGTTACCCAGTTACTGGGTTGTGGAGATCAGATAGGCAGTCGCTCCATGTAAAACACTGGTACTCAGCTGAATCCGGTTAGTCTGGAAGCCGACCCCAATGAAGTTGGGAAAAGGCTAGGCAGATGACGATGAAGTTATTTAATTTATCAAATCAAATCGGTGCTATACCTATCAATTAAATAAATTAATTCAAGAAAATCGTCAAAACTTTCAAGATTGCACGCCAGCAATTTGAGCCCACGCAGTTTATAAATTATTCGAATAACTCGCTGAAGTATCGTAGCTTTTCAGCGCCCGGTAAGAACAATTACGAATGTATTTAGTACATTTACTTATTTTTTTTACTCATGATTTTTTTTAACGTTCGCTTATGTCAATTTGTATACTAAAAAGTGGTTTACCATTATTGTTAACAGCCGGCGCTTATCAAGTTTCAATAAAAAAATAAGTTTACGTTATCGAGTACGCACTATAAGGCCACACTACCACAGTTATTAATCCTACTGTATATAAATTTTTGTGAGGATAGATGGATGTTTGTTATTCTTTACCCAATACTGCTATAAATACTGAACGAATTTAGATGAAACTTTTCAGTAATAAGCTATCAGAATAACATAGGCTTTTATAAAGACTTTGGGGGAAGTACTAATTCCTAGGGACTCAATCCTAGGGAGTCAATTCTCTACTTAATTATTCGTGCGTACTATAACAGAGGTCATTCAGTTCTTACCAATATACTAGTATCATACGAGTAATAACTGTGCTAAGGCAAAGATTTTAATTTTACAGCTAACTCGGGTACTAAAACATGTTATACACATAGTAAAATATTAATTACACACGGTTTACATCCTCTTACTGCTGCGATACATGCCTTCTAATGTTGTAACAAGACACTCATTAACAGTATAATTAGTGTGTGAGATATTAAATAAAAGTTCTAAGGTAACCTAGATACAAAATACTTCAGTTTTTAATATTTCTTTCTTTTAAACGTCTGTGTAAGTTTAAAAGAAAAACCTTAGAGTAAGGAAAATTATATTTTGGTTGGTAATTTTAAGATTAACTCGACTTTTGTCATTCAAATTTAATGGAGCAACGAAATTGAGTCTTGTTAAAATCGTTCAAATAGGTTACTTATGTACGTATCTAAATCACAGCCATTTCTTGTATTTAGATTAACTTTGTTAAAGTTAATCAATTTTATTGTTTCAACTGATTGGTATTGGAAATATCCATCATCGGAGGTTCTAAATCGTCAGCGAAAGTTGAGACTCAGCTAGTACCATTGTGCTAAATTACCCATCGGAATCAAGACGGTTATAAGATTGATCGAGCGTTAACTACTTGTTCGATTAAGTACCTAATCCCCTGTGCGATGTACCCCGATGACAAATAATTTTCTGGGACGGCTACAGGCGGCGCATTAGTAGTGCATGACGGTGCGTATAATTGAAAACAATTGAATCACGCATCGATTGCATCCAACCTTGTAGCTTAGCCACGGAATACTAATTACCAGCGAGGTGTACCCTTTTGTGTTTGTGCATTGCATTGGAATATTACTACGTATGCAAATGTTAGGTGGTAATAGGGTAAAGTTCAGTTAATTGTGAACAGATGCGACTGATCGTAACAATGTGAAGTTTCTCTAGGATCTACCTACCTTATAAGAAATAATTTATTGTTATTACAAGTATTTTTCGTATTCTTCTCAGTAGACCCTTTCATTTGATACCCATATTTTATGGCAATGCACACAAAATAACTAGTCCACCATCTTGCGCCGTCCACCATATTGGATTTATAATGACGTCATTAGCTTACCATGCATTGTCATCCAAACTAAACGTGTATGCAAAATTTCATCAATTCGGTGGAGGATAACTGCACTACACTTACATACATACATACATTGAAAGTTATAATAAAAGCTTTTAAAAAGGCGAGAGTTTATATTCTCAAAAGATATACTTACATTAGTTACTAGTAGTTACTATTTTAGTACTAATATACAATGTGTAGGTACCAGAGTTATTTACTTTATTCTGACAGCAGTATTATTGCGTCTTAATGTTTTGAAGGAAACGATTTCACTGAGAGAATTTTATATGAAAGTTTACCCGAGTGTAACGTTCAAGAAATCCGATGTAAACATTTTAAATGAAAATGGAAACATTGAAAATCTCAACAGACTGAAGCGTAATCTATTGTTGCTTATGTTTTACAAAATAACCTTTTTGTAAAGAGATATATGAATGAAATATTAAATAGGTATTTCGTTTTGACCCAATTGTATACTGTAGTCTTTTATTTGATGACTTTTCAAAGATTTACTCAGGTGGTGACTGACTACGGAGTGTGTTGAAATAACAATAAAATATTATGTAAATCATTTCTATAGAGTTTTCCCAGTGATCCAATCTTGTCACTAGTCCCTTCTTATGTCTTGCGATAAATCATTGAAATTTGTTTGGGCTTTTACGATTTCTCAAAATAATGCGTGGAGTATTGTTCCTATATAAAGAAGTTCTTACTGTACAAAAATCGTGTCATGTTGATTAAAATGTGAGGTCGTAACACCGTACGACAGGTTTTCATTAGCAACACAATTGAACGTGTGGAAAAATAAATGTTATTAAAGAGTCAATGTGCACTTGATCAGTGTAACACACATCTTGTAATGTGTTAGATAATTACGGTATCCTATGTAGTCTAAGATACCACTGTTAAAATCTGCAGTTACATTTTTTTTTGCATTAATTTTTATGAATGATACTTGATAGTAGAATAAATTGCTGCAGGGTTGCCGGGAAATATCTAGCCGCAATTACCTTGATTGTAATTGAAGCGTATCCAACTTCATTTAAAATAAAGTTTTGTAAAAAATAGGAAAAAACAATAAGGTTGTCAGCTCTCTGTTAGCCGCATCTGTGGGTTCCCAGTTTACCTGTTAAACCTGGTTTATGTATTTTTGATTTTTTAAATAGATAGGCTCGCACTTGACCACTATCTCACCTGATGGTAAGCGATGATGCGGTCGACGGTGGATCACAGTGGTAACCCATAAATGGTGACTAACTGAGAGCTAGATGATGTTGCATACGCAACCACGATACAGGAGAATTTCCTAGCGTAGGACAAACATAAAAAAGTAAAAACTAGTTGCTGCTAGATGCGGCCAGGCAACCCTGCAGTAAACTATTCTACTAACAAGAATCATTTATAAAAATTAAGTTTTATCAAAACCTGTAGAAAAAGAAAATGGTTGGGTAAACCCAAAAACTCGAAAGGACACAGATAAAAAAGAACAAAAAAGCTAGTTAGGACTATCTAGACAGACTTTTTTTAATTACTAGACTTATTAAAGTACGCAGACATCTATCATCAAGCTGCTAATTTTCGAGTTTGCGTTCGACATTCCTTTTCAAAGTTGAGGCCTCTACATTGGCTCTACACGTATTGTTGAAAGTTTTCTAAAGTTTTTTAAGGAGCCAATTTGTAGGCTGGATTTATGCGGGCCCAAATCCAATCTATCCGTTGAATTAATGATTGATAGAACAAGATCAAGCCATCAGTCCCTTGCAACAAGTTTGGACTTACGATGCATATTAAGCAGTTGGTGTTGAGGCCAAACTGTGGAGCATTTATGAGAACCTTGTGGTACTTGGAGTATTTGATATTCATAGAGAAATTCATGTTTCAGTCTTTGATACTACTATCGGTGTTCGGGGAAGGTTAGAATAGCAATGCATTTTGCTTGATTAACTAAACAGGGTGATAATTTGTCGACATACCGGCTTGTTCCGGCTTTCATTAAGACTATATATAGCGCAAATTAGTTTTTGCAAATTAAATTAAGAACAAGGATCATCAACACGAATAAGAAGAAGTTTTGCTTACCTACAATGTGTATTTAACAAGTGTTTAGGGCTCTTTCAATTTAGACGGTTCGGGTAATTTATACACAATGAGTGCAGTGCGGCGCCGGTGCCACGCACGCACGAGTGCAGGACGAGTATTTGTGTGCATACATTGTATGGAAAAATCAACAGGACGTGCGCAGTACGTCACCCGCACCACTGTGGTGCCGCAGCAGTCCGACTCGAAACTTCTAAATTGAAAGAGCCTTTAGTGTCCCTTATTGTATCTTAGTTCCACTAGTAAGCCAGGCAAGAATCTAAACCAAATTGGTTTCCCTTAATAAACATTCGTGACCTCCGCAAACCTCATTATTTTGTAAAATTAATCATAATAGTAGTTGTATTCAAAGTAACGCCAATAAAGCATCAACTAATTCTTCAGTAAACTCATACCGTTTCATATTTACACAGTAAGTCGATTATGTTATTTGCAAATCCGGCCGGCTTCCAAGCTGGGAAACTTTATCAAAACATGAATAAGCCTAAATAAATATGTTGTAAATGAGATCATTTTTGTCCATAATAATTATCGCAATTTGTAAATGTAAAACGAACAGACCGATTACAGAATACCACGCTGCGCTCCAAAACGGGCATAATAGATGTGGGCAAAAAGGCTGCCAGGCTCAAATGAGATGAGTTTAGTCACGTAAGTCGTATACACATTGACCGCTGGGCAAGGGTCTCCACGCAGTGGATAGGAGCAGAAAGAGGTGGCGAGATGATATGGACGCGTACCGTGAAGGCTGGTTCGAAACAGCACGAGAAAAGGATGTCTGGAAGGACATGATGGAGGTCTATGCCCGGCATGGGACAGTAACGGCTACAAAAAATATATCATTGTCATTGAAATTATGTTTATCAATATGTATTCCCGTAATGGATATTAATTTGATTGACTTTTATGAAAGCTGTTAACCTTATTAACATTATATTGATTTTTAAGGTAATTTCTTGATTGCTTAATACTCGTACTTTCGTTTCGCTTCATGCATGCATGGAGTACTGTTCTCATCTCTGGGACGGATCCGGCTTGATGCACTAGAGTCGATCGAAAAGCGGGCCAAAAGGCTCATCGGCGATGAGGCACTGGTTAAGTCAAAGCTCCAGAGCCTTGAACATCGTCGCCGAGTTGCCAGCTTGTCGGTCTTTTATCGGTTGCATTTCGGGGAGTGTGCGATGGAATTGCATGATCTAATTCCACCAAGCCCGTTTCATCATCGGACTACAAGACGTACGGCGATGCGCCATCGCTACATGGTAGACATACCACCCATACGCACTAAACGTTTTGGAAATACTTTCATTAAGCGTACAGCTAAGGAGTGGAATTCTCTGCCGGAGTCTGTGTTTCCCGATAGCTACAATCTAGGAGTCTTTAAGTCAAGAGTGAATAGGTTACTTCTAGGCAAGCGTGCTTCACCGTCAACCACATCATCGCTTACCATCAGGTGAGATAGTGGTCAAGCGCGAGCCTATAATATAAAAAAAAAAAAAAAAAAAAAAAAAATCTATGAAGATTAAAGGTCAAGCTTCACGTTATCTAGTTAAGTTTATCAAAGAAAAAGACGTCATGCATTTTCTTTCGCTTTACTATCGGGATGAGAAAATTAAGTTATTATAAAAGAAATGGCTTGTCGTCGTGACTTTAATGAAGATCTCGGAGATTACCTGTTTCTAATAGCTCTGGCTCTTATATGAGCTTCAACTTGTCTCGGGAGACACCGGTCTGAACTTTAATATAGCACTGACATGAAAAAATAAACCAGATATCTATATATTACTTCCTAATAACATTGCAAACGTGAAAGTTTGTATGTTTCAATGTTTGTTAATCAATCTTCTCCAACTATACAAGTTTGAATGGCACTGGACAAACAGGTATGGGCAAGGCATGCCCTTATTTTTTGTATTAGAAATAAAACTGTCTTCCAAAACAAAGCACAAAAATGCGAAAAATTACTTTTTTATCTGGTGTCTTTGGTACTGTTTTTCGTTTTTGACACCGAATTTCGAAAAGAAAGTAATTTTTCGCATTGTAATGTTTTGTTTTGGAACTCGGTTTAATTTTTTTGTTAAATAGGTTTTTATTTTTCCCTTCTTAGGGTTCTGAAGTCAACAAGGAACCCTTAAAGTTTCGCTATGTCCGTCTGTCCGTCCGCAGCTTAGCTCAGAGACCCTTCGTACTAGAAAGCTATAATTTGGCATGGATATACATACAAATAATTCCGACAAAGTGGTAAAAAAAATAATAAAAAAATATATTTTTTCGTGCTCCTCCTACAGACGTAATGTTTTTATTCTTGTCTATCTCATGGTGTGGGGTATCGTTGGATAGGCCATTCAAAATATATTACGGGTCTGTTAAAACCTTTTTTCGATACAGAGATCCGTTTGCGTTAAATTAAGCTTTAAATTGCTAATGTTAGAGTCAAGTGACCAAGCTTGATAAATTTAATGAAAGGAAAACCATGAAATCTGGACTTATAAATTAATGGATCAAGATAATCTTTCACTTTTCCTCAAAGATCCATCTGTATCCTTATGTTAGTAATTAATAATTATCATTGAGTCATTTATCCATTAAAATGACGAATTACTATTTAAGACGATTGCAATTTGCACGTGTTTGTTCAAGAAAATGGACCCTATTTCGAGCAACTAATTAGTTAGTTTACAATTTTTTGTGAATTATTTAAAATTTCATGGTTTTCCTTTGATTTAATTTATCAAGACTGGTTATAAATCTTTATACAAACGCTTGCCTCTACCCGCGGTGGTACTCAAATAGATAATATTATTTCTAACTTCACTTGTGAAGTTTATTTTATTTATTTATTTACGCCTTGCAGCATACTTACACCAATGGAGCAAAAATACTTGGTTGGATTTTATAACTCCTTCTTTAGTTACCATCGTCCTATGTGGGCCCGTTTTAAGAAGTTGTTTTTTTTATTTATTTAAGATGGGTTTGCTCTTGACTCTAGTCTAGGTCAGAGGTGACAGAGACAGATTCGACGATGGAGTGAGCTTACGCTGAAGACCCCTGCCTGCCTGTTGTGTGCCGCTGAAAACGTTATAATGTTCATGTGACAACAAAAAACCCTCATCTTAGTCCGCATTATTATGCAACTACGGAAACCTATTACTGCGCGTGGCCCGGCACGCACTTGGCTGGTTTTTGATTAGTTTTGGTATCGTATCTACCCTAAATTATCCTGAAAGCCATTTATAGCCAGAGGGCTTCTCATAACAATTCCAACAAGCCTAAACACGACTGGGATACTTGTTTTATTACGAAGTTCCGATGACCTTCCAGCTTCATCGTCATATCTGTTCGATGGTACAATGTTCATTAAAAATATTACATTTAATTAAATTTGCTTCATGACAGTCATTTAACTATTCGAGATATCTTATACCCAAATAATACCTACTTATCATTGGTCAAAGTCAAAGTCAAATGTATTTATATCAACTGGTCCACCATTAAGCGGCACTTTTGAACGTTAACAATTATTTACATGTAATACAAATTGATTCTACCGTGCATTCGGAAAAGTAGCTTGTTATGGACTAGAACGCACAAGAAACTCCATACTTACTCTTTTAAAGAAATAGATTTTTACAATATTTACATAAGCACAAACATTAATAAATTCATATACGTGAGAACTACGCGAGCGACCCAGAACTACTATACTACAAATAGGTATAAAGTATTAAAAGCACTAAAAGGTAAATTCCTTCACTTGATAAATAGGAACATGGTTCTCACATACTTACAAATATTACAAAAATAGGTAAATTACCTAATTTAACAACAATGGAACAGTGTGCGAGTCAATTATTTTAAACAAAAAGAGAAGAAAAACAATAGAAATAAAAATAAAGCGTTCCTATAATTATGAATATAATACAAATTAACCAGTTTTATTTTGTCTACACTAAAGTTTGCCCTGTGGATCATTTGGATGTTCCAGTAGCCATCTGTTGTCTTCTTCATCAGTTCCTCTTCACCAAATTATGTTTTCTGAATGCAAATGCTTGCCATGTTTATGAAAATACCAAAATCGTTATATGTATGCCTATAAAATTAAAGGAGTTTCTCAATTTCTATGGGATCCCCTCATCAGATCCCGACTTGGTGACAGCGGGACCACCTCTGAAGTATGGCCTACCAAACAAAAAAGAATGATCAAAATCAATTCATAATTGGCGGAGTAATCGCGTAACATAATATACAAAAAAAAACATGTGTGATGACTGTCATCACATTGATAACCACCTTCTTTTTTGAAGTCGGTTAGTAATTTATATCTCGGTAGTACTCTTTCCTGGCGGAGTCTGTGTTTCCTAATAGCTACAACCTGGGCTCTTTAAGTCAAGAGTGAATAGGTTACTTCTAGGCTAGCATGCTTCACCATAGACCACATCATAGCTTAATACCAACTGGTGAGATAGTGGTCAAACGCGAGCCTAACAATTAAAAAAAACCTCTTTCCGTGGGATAAATCTTAGAAGCAAAACCTAGTGTTTTTATCGTTTTGTGTGTTGTGCTTTTAATATTGAAAAAAAAGTTAATTATAATATACTAGCAAATCAACTATTTTATACAGTGGAGGGAACAAAGATGAGCCCCATCAAATAACGAGTATCGTCTGTCATTGAACTATATTATTTGCCCATTTCTTATCAATATTTCCGCTATCCCAAAACATGGTACAGTCAAACGCACGATAGCTGATATTGCAAAAAAAACACCCTAATAGTGCTGTCTATGTCAAACTATTGTACAAATGGACTTGTGGTTGTCTGTACAGTCGCGAGCATAAATAACCAAAACAGAAAGTCGTTTTTAACCGACTTAAAAAAGGAGGAGGTTCTTAATTCGACTGTATGATTTTGTATGTTTGTTACGCGATTACTTCGCTAATTATGAACCAATGTTGATGTTTTTTTTTTATTTGAAAGCTGGTGGTTCTCATGGGGTATAAAGATTACTAACTAAAATACTAACCGACTTCAAAAAAAGAAGGAGGTTTCTAAATTCGACCGTATATATATATATTATGTGTGTTTTCGGATAACTTCGTCTTTTATGAACCGATTATGATTATTCAATAAACTTTATTATTTATTTATTTTTATTCTTTTTTTGTTGGAAAGGAGTAATCCTAAGGGCGGTTCCATGATAAGGAAACCAGGATCTGATAATGGCATCCCAGAGAAATCGAGGGAATAACTCAAATATACATGCATATAGCGATTTTGTTATTTTTATCAACAATGCAATCATTTACACTCAAACAGTGTCATTTAGTGAAATGGAACTGGTAAAGAAGACCACAGATGGTCACTGGAACTCCTTAATGCTAAGTAAATGGTTTGTTTTTTTTTAAGTTTTAAGCAATAAAAAAATTCCGACTTCCAAAACAATTGTGGTGTCTTTGGTTCCTATTGTTTTCCGTTTTTCGACACCGACTTCGGAAAAGAAAGTTATTTTTCGCTTTGTAGTGTTTTGTTTTGGAGTTTTGGTAGGTACGTCCAACTACCATGAAAATAATTTATAGCTAAAGTAAATCTTATGACGATTCCAATAAGCCCAACATGACTAGGATCCATTGTTCTATTTCGGGGTTCCAGTGCCTACCATCCGGCTTCGTCATCAGATCAGTTCGATGTTACCATTTTCATCAGTACCGTTTATTTAGAAGTATTTGCTTCATCATAGTCGGTTAGCTATTCGATATATCTTATGCTCGTGACATACTTAGCATTAAGAAGTTCCAGTGACGTGACGATCTGTGGTCTTCTTCATCAGTTCAATTTCTTTATATGACACTTTGTAATGACGTCATTCCACTGGGGATGACGTGAACCTAAATTTAGAAATGATTGTAAGTAGCTAAAGTGGCATCACAATATGGTTGCAGACTGCGGTGTCATGAGTCGCACGTTCGAACCCGGTCGCCACATTATAGTCTTTTTGAACTCATAAAAATTCTAAATAGTATTATTTAAAATCTAATTTCAACAGCGGCCGTGAGTTTGAAGGACACATAACAGCGCAAATACTGATCGGAGACAGACCTGTGTCGCACCGTGAACTAAATTTTATAAGTATACCGACATGTCGAAATTATAAAGTTATAAAATATATACAAGATTTTATTGTGTGTGCTAATTTCAACAACAAAGGGGTGAGTTGCATTTTGTGCCAGGCAATAATGCTGCCTTGACTAGGTCATTTAACGGTAGTCAATCATACTTATAATGTGTTAACATTGTTCTAGCCTACCGTCACGCCCTTTGATTGTTGGTGAACTGTGGAAATTTTCAACGAATGCAAGTCACTGTATGTACAATTTATTTATTCAACAACCAACATTGTTACTGTATTCCTGGCGAGGATTCACGCTAGCCGGCCGTGCCAAGGACTGGAAGGGTTCCTAGCGTCCAACTTCTTGCCCTAAAACCCTCCTGGCGCCCTCTTAGTTTTAATTAGCTTTAAGTAGTTTTATGGTTAGTTGTTAAGTACCGTGTATAGTGTTAATTAAGCCTTTGTGATTAAAGCGTTTCGAACATACATCTACTGCCTCTCTCTGTTGACCACCGCCATACCTAAGTACGTAACAGAGTAAATGATTGCATTGTTGATAAAAGTGAAGTATGGCTTTGATAGTACATACATACATACATACATACATAAACTCACGCCTTTTTCCCATGGGCAGGAAGGCAGAAACTACAGAACGCCACCTGCTACGATCCTTACATACTTCTTTTGCTTCACATACATTCATACATCTAGTCATACACACACGCTGGTTATGGGTCCTGCGCACTTGGCCTTTCTGAAGAACATCACCTATAAGGTCTATGTATGTCTTTCTAGGGCGTCCCCTCCCGGCGTTTCCATTCACGTTTGCCTTGTAAATACCTTTCGTTAGTCGCCTTTCATTCATCCTCTCAACATGGCCAAACCATCTTAACATACTCTTTTCAATTTTAGTCACTACATCTTCTTTTAAACCACAACGTTGTCTTATTACCTCATTCCTCAATCTATCAGTTAAAGTTACACCACACATACTCCGCAAGGAGCGCATTTCTACTGCATTAATCCTACTTTCATGTCTTTTTTGCCATACCCATATCGCTTTGATAGTACTATTGCCAAAAAAACATAAAATTACTGACAACACTCGCTTTTGAATCTTGCGCAAGTATAAGATATTTATGCTCATAACTGTACAATGTACATGTAACTACTAAGGATAGGGTAGGTATTGATTCAACAAGATGTTTTTATTTGATATTTTTTGTACGGACCCTCGTTACAGAGGATTTGTTATTTGTCATTAGATACTCTTTTCGATTTTCAGGTTCGAAGGACGCGGATGAAGATGATTCACTGAACATAATGGTCACGTTGTGTATTCAAGGTCCCTTCTTGTACTGATCGAAAAATAATGATTACTTTAGTACGAGTAGTACTAGACTACAAGATAGGTCTTGTACAAAATAGTGTTAATTATATGAACGCCAGCTATAGAAGTAATACCGTTTCAAAGAAGTGACCATCTTAAGAAAGCCTTTAGTAAATCTAGCAAAGTATGACACCAAATAAAATGGATTGTTAAGGCTAAGTAGAGAGAGAATAATGAATTATGCGATGGCTATGAACTCGCTACGAGCTTGCTACGAAAAATTTGCGAGTTTGCTACGAGGGCTACGAGCTTGAAATGAAATAGTTAGAGATTGCTACAAAATGTTTGTAAGCTTGCTACGAATTGGCTATGCGCTTGCTATGAAACAGTTACGAGGTTGCTACCTGCTTGCTATGAAACAGTTACGTGATTGATACGAAACTTTTGCGAGCTTGCTACGAATTGGCTAAGAGCTTGCTACGAATTAGCTACGAGCTTGCTACGAATTGGCTATGCACTTACTATGAAACAGTTACGAGGTTGCTACGAAACTTTTGCGAGCTTGCTACGATTGCTACGAATTGGCCACGCACTTATTATGAAACAGTTACGAGGTTGATACGAAACTTTTGCGAGCTTGCTACGAATTGGCTACGAGCTTGCTACGAATTAGCTACGAGCTTGCTACGAGTTGGCTATGCACTTACTATGAAACAGTTACGAGGTTGCTACGAAACTTTTGCGAGCTTGCTACGATTGCTACGATTTGGCCACGCATTTATTATGAAACAGTTACGAGGTTGATACGAAACGTTTGCGAGCTTGCTACGAATTGGCTATGAGCTTACTATGAAACGGTTACGAGGTTGCTACGAACCGTTTGTGAGCTTGCTACGAGCTAGCTACAAAATGTTTTCGAATATTTACCAGGTTGTTACGTAACCTAGCTACGATATCAATATTTAGTAAAACTTCACAATTAAAACATTTTAAGCCCTCGAAACTATTTTGTTACATTCGCTTAAAAGGTTTTCCGCGTGTTCACTATCCCGTTTGCATCTATGAAAATAATAGACTATGACAGCGTTCTAAGCTGCGTTCGATTTATTAGGGATAACCCGCATCCCACTCATTCATCAAATATACTCGTTCCATCATTCCGGTTTTGTTGAGAGAGTTTTGTATTCATGTCAACACTAGTGTTTGTATCAAATAAACTAAAACAATTGAGGTTCGCAGCTCATGTAATGAATAGACAATTAATTGCATTGAATGTAGCAGACGGTTGTACTGTGTGTTAAGTAACTACGAAACTGTGTAGTTCATTTTCATACAATAACATAATTTAGGATAGGGCTCGTGGCAGAATAATAAAAGCTACATAGGTCGATCTTCGAGATTAAGCAACCCTTGCCGAGGTCGGCCTGTGGATGGGTGACCATCCGTTACATGTCGAGAGACCGTCGTGCTGCAGAAAGTACGTTGAGCCGTTGGTCTCGAATGTCAATTGTAGATCTTTGAGAGTCGTTACGTATACAGACATACAGTACTGTGGGGGAATAGCTCAGAGAGCTCAAATGATAAGCAGTTTTTTTTTTTTAAATTGTATTGAATCAACAACTTGCCTGCCTTAAGGTTACACTAGTCGAAAATTCTTCCATACAAACGTAGGATAGTGATTACTCCACTGTTTGACGATGTACGTTCAAAATAAAAAATTATATCAATTTGTCTCATCTCATCATTATCTATCCCTGTATGGAAACAAAAAAAAAGAAAAAAAAAATTTGGAAGTTATGAGCGTCAAAAGTGCCATATTTCAAAACTAATTTTAACGCATCTTTGGGCGGAAAAAATACCATAAGAAGAAAGAAAATTGCAAAACGGCCTCCATACAGGGATAGATTAGTAATTCAACAATGCAAATAATTTTATTTTTAAAATATACATTTAATCGTTTTTTCATGATATCTAGACTCCCAAAGGTCTGTGTATAAAATTTCGCGCGCTCGTTTTCTGCTCTCTCTCTCTTTCTGGCTTTTACAGAAGTGACAAGGAAACCTACAAAAAAACATCTTCAATTATTTTCTAAGCGTTCTGATTTCAATCACCTTCCAAAACTAAATAGTTATTTGTTGCCAGTCTTATAGGCAAGGAGGTCCTTGCCTATAAGACTGGCCTCTCTGTACCTGTAGCCAAGGCCCCTAGGAGTTTCCATGAGGTCACTCCATGTAACAAGCACTTGTATTCAGCTGCATCTGGGGAGACTAGAAGCCGGCCCAAACATAGCTGGGAAAAGACTAGGCAGATTGATTGAATACATTTTAGGCTAAAGCAGGAACAGCTGTGTTATTATTTGAGAAATTCAACATAACCAGTAAAAAATCTAGAAAAAGTTTTTTGATTGAGTTTATACAGCATATTTCAGAATAATTTAAAGTACTTAGATAATATTAGATACTATCGAATATTAGAGGTTTTTTTCCTTTCATAATATTTTATAGATTTTTTATCTATCGCTCAGTAAAATTCCTGAAAAGGAATGGCTAGAGATATATCTACTAAGCTAGTTTTAATGAAGAACTGGTCCATTATTTGCGGACGGCACTTTGGAGCAACAGGCGTCCGTAATGTTTGTTCTCTCTTTAGCACTTAGCTGATATTTACAGTTATCTCACTCCCACATCGTTGGGAACTCTTATTTTAAACTTTTCACAACTTGCCCCTAGTTTAAATTAGTAAACTCAGGAATTGATGCTGTTCTGAACCTCTACAAAAACATTTTAGAAAACCATATCCACACTAATATTATGTTACGAATTCGAATCTTCTCTTTGTTTGTTACATTTACATGCCTAAACCGCGCTGAACCAATTTTGATGAATTTTCGAATAGACTTAGATTGGACCTTAGAGAATGGAGAAAGACACAGAATACTTTTTATCCCGAGTGTACCTCTCCTTGGGTAATTTTCGTCTTTCATGCGGGTTATGCGGCTGGCAGAAGCTAGTTTACAATCCCACTGCACTATTCCCAAACCACTGCAACTCCTGAAAGCCAGAATCAACAGTGGCAACCACCAGAAAAGCGCCGAGGCAATGAAGGTCGACGAAGTCCCGGAGAATGAATTTAACTGTCTTGGATTCCGCAACGAAATTAATCAGAAAAGAATAAAGGAGTAGGAAAAAAAATATAAATTTCCAATTCCCTCCATATCAAGCAGGAGATAGAACAAACAAGACCAGTAGGCACAAAGGGTCGTTTACAACTGGGATAAGCCCAGTTGCCTAGCACCACGGATAAAAATTAGGATTAATATTAATGGGTCCTAACATTGTGAGCTGTTATAGTTGATTCCAATAATAGGTATGGCAAAAACGCTTGAACGCACGATACTTTGTTCTAGTTGCCACAAGGTCCGTATAGTAAACAACTCCTGATGCAGCCTGTACACTATTCAACATATTATTACGTTCATTCAAGGCAAGTGTCAGCCAAGTTCTTGAGTCCAGCTCGAGTACTTGATTGAATGAGCAGAAGACTGTCGTCCGCGTAACCGATTCCATACAGGCGGACCAATAACCGAACCCTGAGGAAAGAAGAAGCAGAACCTAGTTTATAAATAATATTATTTTCAATCTTGTTACCATCTGATAAAACATTATCCTCCTTCTAGGGCAGTCGGTATATGTCAGTCCTTGCCCCAGATAAGTGCTAACTATCTTCGATTAATAAAAAAACTAATACGTATGTTCTGTCACCTGCTACTAAGTTTTCCTAGTTGATTTGGTACTTTAGCAACGTGTGAGCGAGTTTTTAATCGAATGTGGTTCTACCGCCGGTTATTTGTCACAGTTTAGATTGTTTAGTTAGATTGCGTTCCAACCTGAACTTTAATTACTTAGAAACGTTAGTCATCGGCCATTTGTCGCCATTTGTCGTCGCAATCTCGGCACACCTCGCTTTTATGAGCCGTTTCGTGGACTTTGATTCGTTTAATCTCTCTACGTGATTGTTTCAATGGTCATGAACGTACATACGTATAATTAGCTTTTCGTTTTTTTTAATTATCTGAAAGTTTTCTATTTTTAGAAGCGGCCTAAGCTACTTTGTAGGCTGTGTGGGTGTTTTATCTAATGAGGTTACTTTTTTTTTGTAAATAAGCTTTTTATTAACTTGCGATGTATGCATGTATGCTCGGTTCAAATCTTGTTACTGAATTTTAAAGCAGTTATCCTCAACCGATTAAGTATAAATTTTGAATACACGTTTTGTTTGCATGACAATGCACGGTACGCTAAAAAGCTTGTAATTTTTATTTACGTTGAAAAATTTATAAGTTTTTTTTATTATTTTTCTTGGACAATATTGAAAGTTATGGCGCAGAGTGAATGAGGGACCACAGTGTATTTGTTATATATTTTTTATCTTTGATGCTTTGTGGTCTATTATTCAGTAAATATCTTTACAAATTCTTTACTAAATGTCTGTAGTCACAATACCTTAATTTTGCAGATACTTGCCGAGATCTGGCTGATGGTCTGTGAGGACTGAGGGACCGCACTTTAAGGGTTGTAGTTTTTTATATATTTGTTTAGAAATACCCAGATTTGTTCTACAATTGTTTTAAGTCTACTACTAAATCCTACGATGTTTATTTTGCGAAATACCAGTGTGTTGTACCAAGTTCACACGCACGTGATAAGTTCCAGAAACTTCATAGGCACATTACATGGAAGGTATGTTCTCTCTCTAGTTTTGAAAATTTGACCTTCAAGAATTAATGATGAATTACTTTGAATGGTCTGATTGAATTTCAACAATTCCTTTAGCCCAACAATACTTCTTATTTCTCAAAGGGAACGTTTGAGCCTTTAGCATTTCTGTTTGTGGTATTTCAAAAAGTAATTATAACTTTGTTGACTTTAAGAGTATTAGATTTAATTGTATAGTTTGTAATTAATGTGTCAAAGTAAAAATTATTTTGTTTAGAAAGCTATTTGCTGCCCTGGGCGAGTCATTATCTACTGTTTGTGCTTCTTGTCTGACCGACTGCTAAGGGCTTATAATTTATACAGGATCCTCCGCAAACTTTAACATTAATTATATTTACTTTGAATCTGAGAATTTATAGGGTGTGATTGTTTACAGACATTGAAGAGAAACCATTAAGAACATTCATAATCTTTTTATTTATTTCATAATAATTTATACTCAAATTAACTTAAATTATAGGTACATAATACAATGTAAGGTAAACAATTCACAGGTACAGGTTTTTCCAGGTTATTTTCTAAGGGTTGTTCGATAATACAGGTATTATATTTAGATGAGAATCTAAGCCTCTCCCTCCTTACAAATTTAAGTTTACTACAATTTATAATATTAGAGAAATTTACAATATCATATTATAAGTCTAATAATGTTATCTAAACTGGAGAGCTTAAGAAGAATGAGAAAGATACTATGAGGTAACACGCGTAGGGGACCATCTATCGTTCGGTGAAGAGACAACTTTTGACGAAGGTCTTTGTGAGATCATTAAAACTTTTTTTTTTGGAAAAGGAACTTTAGTATTGTATGAAAGGTAAAGAGAAGACCATTACTGTAACATCGAACGAAATGTTTTATTAGGCAATCACGGAGTTCCGAAGTAAGAAGGTTCTAAGTGGACATAATGGTATTTAAATAGGACGGTAGCTAGATTCTGTTGTTTACAGTAGATTGCGGGGAACCAGAGGGTAGCTGTCTTGAGACCTCTTGGAGCCGATGGGGAAGTGAGATACGTCGATTTCGTCCATGGGGTAGTCGGGTCTGTACCTCTTCTTGTCGAAGCTCGAACTGGAACATAAACAATGCTTTAGAACATGTTGTGTTGAATGTAGGCTGTATGCATTGTGACCTTTGCCCGTTGATGCCACTTTTGCACCAGCCGCCATTTTGTTTAAAGCGGTAGGTACTCGTATGTCAGAAATGGCGGCGTTTGATTGAGATGTAGAAATTTCCTTCGTTCGTTTGTTCTCATAGTAGAAAGATTGGGTATTTTATTTGACTAGAATCTATTGTTTTAGGATATAACTGTTCTGTCTACTGTGTTCGAGATCAATGGTGTGTGGTCGTAAGTACGGCGACTACAAGCGGTCGCCGACCCCTTACACAGGCGTGTCAAGGTCAAGGTAGTTGGTTCCGTACAGGTGGTAGAACCGCTTGGTGGCGTAGGGGAAAGGCATGGAGGAGCGGTCGATCTCATCGAAGTTCCTCTTCTTCACGAACGTGTCTAAGCCGGACCTGGGGGACAAACATACTGGTTAGATTGTCAGTAGCTAAGCAGTTTAGTCGTGATTGAGTAGTGAGTTTAAATCTGGACAAGTGCCATTGTGACTTTTTGAAATTTATATGTATTTTGTACATGACATCGCTGACAATGGTGAATGAAAACATAGTGAGGCAATCTGGATTTATCTATATTAATATTATAAAGAGGAAAGATTTGTATTTTTGTTTGTATGTAACGAATAGACTTAAAAACTACTGGGCTGATTTCAAAAATTCTTTCACCGTTGGGAAGCTACACTACTCGTATACCCGGGTGTCATAGGCTGCTTTTTCTCTCTGTATTCCCACGGGAACGGGTACAACGTGGGTGAAACCGCAAGGCGTCCGCTAGTTGTTAAAAGTCTGAAATGGCCAAACCGCATTGATCATGCGTGGTGATCAATGCTGGCTGCCTGCTCTGTATGAGAAGAGGCTTTTGTTCAGCTGTAAGACAGTTCATTACAGGCTGGTAATAATATATTGAATATTCTTATGCAGTTTTATAAATTGAAAATTAAATTTTCGTTTATTAACCACTTTCTGTTCATAGGCACAAAAAATGACTTTTAGTACAAAAAAAAACAAAATAAGTACTTTACTTGTAATACTGGCCGGTACTGAGTCTTCTTTAAATACAAATTTATGAAAAGTAAAGATATTATCTTTAATTTTTCCAGAGTATTGATAGATGCCGAGGAACAGGTCATCTATTCCGCAAAATCTGGTCGCATTTTGCCTTCCCATGCAATCGCAGAGACATGAGACACAGTTAACTTAATGTTAGTTATAGTCGTTCGATAGTTTAATAAATAAAATAGCCTACAATCGGGGCAACTATACCCCCGGGGCAACTATCCTGCAGGCTTATTGCGTATCTTTTGCAAGAGCAAAACGATAGCGATCAAACGCTTTATGTCATAAAAGTCGGAATTACCAGCAGTGTAGCTATGGTAGGTCCTACACAATCGTTTGCTAATCGCTTGCTGTTTGTCAAATGCACTTATTAAAAAAAAACCGCAAACAACTCTAAAACATTTGTATTGAAGAGCAATTGTTTCGCAAAAATCGCTATCGTTTTGCTCTTGAGAAGATGATAATGAAGTAGGTAAATAACATTGAGGTGTACAAAAAATATTAATGATTCTTTATGAGCTTCTTTTTTACAAGAAAAGAATAAATACTTGGGATTCGCCGTCTTAGGAAATGGAAACGGAAGTACTTAGATCCCTGAGCAGGTTCGTTCAAAATAATAAATACCGCTTGGGATACTGAACACTCGAAAATATTGTTGTTATAAAAAATCTACTAAGTATATAGAAGTATAATATTGTTCACGACAGATCCAATTTAAGAAATAAATAAAAAAATTAAAGCAATTTGTAAATAAGTATAATAGGAACCTAAAAAGTGAATTATATTCTTTCGCTATTTTTTCATAAACGAAATACACATCGTGTAAATACAATTACTTATGAATATTTAATTTAGCACATAGGTATTATCAGAAATAATTTAATTTATGAACTACACGACCAAGTTATACACCCTCGAGCCAATTTCAGCATGTATTTTAGAAACTAGTTACTGAATATTATTTGAAACTTAATTAACGTGCTTTAAGCTGCTATTGAAACATTGTGAATTAGATGTCAAAGCAATTTCGCCCGTATCGGTCAATTGAAAGCCCAACCCACACCTGAAATTCGTCAATTTTGAGATGGGTTTTCCCTGGCGCTTTTACACATAATACGACAGTATTATTTCGAAGAGAGGAATTGATAGGTCCTGTACGATTGTTTTTATTAAATCATCGCATCAATAAAGTTATGACTTATGCATGGCTGAATATAACTGGAAGAGATTTTCACAAATAAACCAGAAACTATTATAGATAGATTGAATATTAGTTGTAGTGTAGTTTAATATTGTAGTGTTAAAATCGACGGTGGAAATCAAGCTAGAAATTGGTTGGCTTGGTTTTAACATTTTTAGTGTTCCGTACCCAAAGGGTAAAAACGGGACCCTATTACTAAGACTCCGCGGTCCGTCTGTCTGTCTGTCTGTCTGTCACCAGGCTGTATCTCATGAACCGTCATATTCATATATATATATTCATATTCTTTATTGTACACAAAATAAACATTTAAAAATACAAAAGGAAAACTTATGTACAAAGGCGAGCTGAAAAATTCACAGATGATGTATTTCTGTTGTCGCTGTAATAAAATAATTATTTAAGTGGGGCTCCCATACAACAAACGTGTTTTTTTATCCGTTTTTTTCAAATGGTACGGAACCCTTCGTGCGGGACTCCGACTCGCACTTGGCCTTTTTTCTAATCATTATAAACAAGGCAATTTTGCATGAAAGGGTGTCGAGTGCCTAATCCGATCATAAACATTCAATTAGTATTGTGCGAAGAGTACTTAAGAAAGAAACACGAAAGGGAATATCAGACAAAGTCCTTGCTAATTTAAGGACAGGAAACAAAAATGTATGTGTTTAACTAAATTCATTTAATGGTGCTGACATAACTTCTGAATGGTTGCAAGTCCCTATAAATAAAGAACGAGAAATATGTTCTACAAAAATAATACGGTTACTAGGCAAGAGATTCAACACGTGTTTTGCTTGGAAAAAGTCTATAAATCTGCATAGCCTTTCCTTTTAGTTGGAGCCGGCTTCCTGTCTATCCGGATGCAACTGAGTATTCCTTAGAAAAAGTACATATAGGAAAACAGAAAAAAAGTCAGTCTTACCGGTCAATCTCGTCGAAATTGCGCTTGGGGAGGCCATCTCCGTAATATCCGCCGAACTCGATGGGGGCGAGCGGCCACGGTTCGCGCTTGCCGCCGTACGGACTGCGCACAAACACTCATGTCAGATTCATACAGTTCCCACACATGTCTCGGGAGTAAAGCAATCTGAATACATCAGTTTGTAAGTTAAAGTGAAATTGAGGTGCTGCGGTCTGTTGTTGTGGTCTTGTGTCCTTAGCCTTGATTCAAAGTTTGGGGTTTTAGGTAAGAGAACAAGTTAATGAGATTTAGTTTCTATAGAAATACTAGAGTTAGTCCAAGGTCTACCTACAACACAAGTGCAACAATACTTCATTTATGTCTGAAACAGTTTGTGAACCGACGCGAGGTCTCTAGATTGACTTCTTTGTTTGATGAGGAACATGTTCAGTCAGACATCTATTTAATTATTGAATGTCTATTTCAGAAATAAATCTACATTGAGCACAAGTAAAATTTCAAAATTTAAAAAACCCCCGACCCATTTATCTTACGAAAACACCCCGATTCAAACAGTAAAACGCCCATAACTTTTGAACGGCTGAACCGATTTTATTCAAACATAGCTAAGTACACTCTCGACAAAATTACCTTTCAAACAAAAAATACATAGATACACAGCAACACACGTGAAACTTATAACACCCCTCTTTTTCCGGCGGGGGTTAAAAAGTAATTTGTTTATATAACGAAGTTCTAATTCAGTGTGCACCCCACAAAAAAGTATTCTTGCATCGCGGCGGGGTGTCGCATGCTTACGTAGAGAGCTCGATAGGTACCAGTATACCTCTCAGAAAGAATCACGTAATTGGGTATTGAATCAGATAGGTAATATTTATTTTCGGTATGCGATACACATACGCATCTCTTATGTAATTACATTTTCATAATAAGATGATGGTAGCGTACAGATAACTGATATACGGAGAAAACCAATTAAATGATAATTAGGCTGAAATGTTATTTGAATAATTTCCAGCGTTTTAGAATAATGTGGGCGTGTATTGTATTTTTTAGAGACACGTGTTTCTTTTTGTGTTTTATTCTAGATATGGTTTGGCAAATGAAGTTTCTTTCAGTTGGTTTTTGTGGTTCTCATTCTGTGTTTTAATGTAAAACCTTAAGGCGGTACCCCGAGCAAAACGCCGCGCAAGCCGTTTTTCGTGCTGTTTTTAGGAGCTAACTTCTCGTTATTTAAAAAGAAATATCAATGAATAAAAATACATTCAATTTCTACATAATATTGATTCTAAAATGGTAGATTTCGTTTTTTTTTTATGTTGTATATATTTCACTAATCTCCTTCCAAAAAAAACATAAAAATGAGAAATAATTATTGATAGCATGCATCTCCTCGTAAAGTGTTCATGAATTATTTTTTGTACTAACACTAATGGATAGACAATTTAATAACGAGCATTATTGTAGTAAATTTTTTTTCAAAAGACCTAAATTCGATTTTATAAAGATTTTATTCTAAAATCTGGGCGTATTCACTACTGTAATTCATGCGCCACCAGTGCCGCTAGACCAATAGGAATGCTCATATCTCACGCCGATTTTTTGGTCAGGGTACCATCTTAAGGATGGTCTACGATTTTGTTTTCTCTTACTAGATCTCGACCTCTGTCTCGCCTAATGGAAAACGATGGATGAGGTCTCTATATTTGAACGAAGAAACCGAAATTAAACCTCTCGTTTTGAAGCCAGACGGATTATATGTGATATGGAGAGTGCCACAGTTTGGCTGAGCGCATAATAAATTTATATATACTAATATATTGTAGATTTATAAAGTAAAATAAAGGTGAAGTATGTATACTAACCTGCCAAAGTCATATCGTCTGGAGATAAGGTAGGGCACATAGCCGGAGTGGCGTATCTCGCGCACTTCTCTCACCAGGTTGCCGCCGACAGGGTCCAGGGTACGAGTCTTGTGCCCTATGCGCATGTAATCCAACAGTCAGTTACAGAAGAGATAGGAAAAATACTGAATGAATGTATTAGTTCACTGTCTTACCTGATTGAAGATATATGTATGTGTATAAGGTGAAATGTAATGGATTTATAGTCATATATGTGTTTAGATAGAATAATGTCGAGGTGGGCCAGTGGCTTAGACCTCGCCTGTCGTGCTTGAAATCCGGGCAAGTACCAATGTGTCTTTTTCAAATTCATATGTACCTTCTTAGTTTATCTTGAACGTCACAGGCAACGGTGAAGGAAAACATCGTGAGGAAACCTGGACTTACATAGTTAATGTAAGTCTGAAATAGCCAAGTCAGAGGCCTGTGGGGTTCCCAGAGGTGGCTTAATTAACTCTGACACCAGAGGTGACCACACCTCACACGAAAAGAAGAAGAAGATAGAATACTGAGATGGTCGGTTTAATATTGAGATGAGAATGTTCAGAGCGATGTCTGATGTCATGGGTATTCATAAACTAGAAATGGAGTATGTAAGAGAACTTAATATGATGGCGCCGTTGACCAAGGATTAGTATGGAAATCGGCAAGAATGTTGAAATATATTTAAATATATAATAGTTTAGAGGATGAATTTAGATAGCTGAAGAGAAATACCAATGAAACGATGGAAAGATACATGATATGGAGGTAGAATGAGAGATGTAACAGGCTGTAGAGGTGTTTTTTATAAAAATGAGACGTGATATGCTTGAATGAATGTTGATTATGTAGAGTACGAGACATCAAACACTTGTTCCTAGGTTGCAAAGTATTTATTTAAAAACATCAACACCGAATGATAAACAATGACAAATTTCAATAAATAAAATTTTCTTAGGGATATCACAATTTTATACGTTGTATGAGAAAATTATTTCCGAGGGTAGAATGACTAGGATAAGGTTGAATAGTTATTTAAACGAAGTTAGAGCCTCCTATGGTGTCCAGTTCACGAACAAAGTTGCTGCCGCCGATGGAGTCGAGGTTACGCACGAAGTTGCCTCCGCCCAGGGAGTCCAGGTTCCTCTTCACAAGGTTCGGTCCGCCGAGCTGATCAAGGTTCTTCTTCACAAAGTTACTACCTCCAATGGAGTCCAAGTTCCTCACAAAATTCCCTCCACCAATAGAGTCCAGGTTACGAACAAAGTTACCGCCGCCGAGGGAATCGACAAATCGGGTGTACCTTTTGTCTCCTTCAACATCTCTGCCCACGAGGGTAGAGCCCCCGATGCCATTCAAGTTTCCATTGAAAGCTCTTCCAACAAGAGATGAGCCACCAAGTCCGTGAGTGTTCCTGCCTGGACCTCCGTAATGTAACTCCCTACCTACCATGGAGCTGCCTCCAAGGTTACCGAGGTTCCTGCCCAATAGAGAGCTTCCACCGAGGCCGTTGGTGTTCCTTCCAAGCAGGGTATTGCCACCGATACCATTCAAGTTGCGATCTTCATATCGTAAGAGGAATCGTAGGAAATCTTCAAGTTCTTCTTTTTGTTTGTAATCTGTAACAATTTCAAGCAATCATAACTTTATGCAAATGTGTGTTAGGAAAGATAAACATACATATATGTGCATTAACATAAATTGTTACTTACCGCAAATTGTGCAGAAACATGTATGCTCCGTGTGCTAAAGCTTCGTGATTCAATCTTGTGCAAGGACGTACTTTGTGATTGGTGCAATATTCCATCACCTGTGATTGGTAGGTATTGGTGCACAAAAAGGTTTATTTACAAACTAAGTGCATTTTTCAAAGTACAAGATAATCGTGGGTGTTTTTGTTAAATACGGAATGTGCAAAGATTTTTAGGTGCAGGTTTGTGAAACGTCTTTTGATCAGGGTGTTAATCCTTAGTCATCAAATGAGACGTTGGACGCCACAGAACATAAATAATAAATTGTGCTGGACGTACACGAGTGTTGTTTGTGATAATGGTGCACAATAACTGTGAATTATTCCTATAAGTGCGCTCATGCACAATCAACATTTGGATTATTTCTTTTTAGACTCAATTCGAACTAGCGTTACCTATATAAAATTCAAAATAATAACTTCGCAATGCGTAAGTCCATAGAACTTAATCCAATATTGATTGTGTACCTTTCAAGTCCCGGTTGGTTATTAGTAGTTAGCTCTATTATGTGCCAGGTATCCGTGTGAGCATTCGGTGTGCGTACAAGTTGAATATTGAATAACTGTAGAAGTTAGGTATGTTTGCAGTAAGTGTGCGTGAGACTGGGGACTTACCGGCGGCATCGTAGCGTTCCCCGGAGTTGTGGTCGCTGCCACTCACGTCTTGTTCCTAATAGGATAACCAACACGTTTGTTAATTAATCAGGAAAACAAATGATGAGCGTGAGGAAAAATTTACTATTTAAAGTCGTCACAATCTATGAAGTCCGTTGACGTTTCTCATTTTACATGCTGCGATAAATTTCGACGTAATAAATTGAAAAATCTAATTCATAATCCTAATGTATTACTATGTTACCTATACACTATAACAACGAGTAGATATCATTCGCAAGCTTCAAGTTTAATTATTGTTAAGTATTTTTATAGCTGTGACGGACCTTTTATTTTTTGACAACTTTTAGTAAGGAAAAGTCGCATTCAACGAACTTCAGGTGCGTAACTACTGAAAGTTGTAGAAAATGTTGTTAGGTGACTGATTGTTTAAATGTCAAATTACTATGTTTACAACTACGTTAGTGATTCTAAGAACAGCGAGAGAACAGTCAGCTGCCAACTTAATGATCAAGATGCAGTTAGAATTGATGTAACAATCACAAACTGCACAGCTGGGTAATCCAGAGATCGCACCGTTCAAAGCTTTCGCTAGAATAAACAGAGAGCGTCCATGTGTTTATTTGTTCTACTTGAATCTCGGATACGAACTGACACTTATACCTACACCTGTAAACGTAATTTAGGGGACCATGTTAGTCCGCTGTCGTTAATAGTTCCAGTTCTATTATTATTAGGGGACCTTGCAGGAAGGGTCTGTTATAATTACAATTCGAAGAGTTAGAACTGCAATATTTTCTACAATAGGCATTTGAAGTCAAAATTAAACAATTTATCTTATGTTTCAGTGCTTTTTGTCAACAACTTTAATAAAGGTTTCATCATACATATAGATAGCTACACGAGTAATTCCATGGTGGAAACTGTGGTCACCTTGAAACAAGTATCAACCTATTTCTGCTCGCCATCGACTGTATTTCAATTTCCATTATCTCCTTTGCCGAGAAAATGGAATTAGGGCCGCTCTTCGCTAGTCAATTTAAATTTTCTCATTTATATTTTTTATAGTTCGTATCGACTACAGAACGATTAGTATCTAATTGGAGGCTTACAAGTAAGTTGTCATTATAATTTCTCGTTACGAACCAGCCAATCAGAATTTTCCTGTCATTTAATATTCCGCCAGTACTGTATTTATGGGATATACCGAATTGCGTCGGGCGACGAAACGAAAAACTGTTAGCGAAATTCGTTCGATTTTAACAATTCAGTGAAATTTTGAGTAATCTTTTATGAAATTGTGTGGTTTTAAACGGGTCACTGGTCCGAGTAACTGCTTTTTAAGTAGTGGCTTTTAGTGCCTAATTGAGGTTTCAGATATTGATGGTTTCCATCATTTGGGTACTTCTAAAATTCTGGAATAAGTCCTATTTGGAAACGGCATTAAATACGAATTAATAATATACATAAGTTACTCAGACGTAAAGCGTGTTAACCACATTTCAGAGTTACTCAGTAAAGTTTCTAATAAATAATTAACCCGAATATACGAGTATTACAAGTTGAACACGTATTTACATAATTTTGCAGAATTCCTTTATCGTTACATGCTATGTTTTAACGAAGAAAGGAAGGCTGAAGATGGCAGTCCTAATTAGCGAATAATCATAATAATGAAACAAGAGATGCCTGCTTGAAACTCGGTAGGCCATCGACTGTAGAGGTTAGAATGTAAGTTCTTAGTAATATCCTAACTCGAAACAAAAGGAAACGCTTCTAACCGCGGCATTTAAAATGAAAATAAGTACAATTAAGAAAACCCCCGAAACATTTTTATTTCATGCTACATAATTTATCTAGAAGTAGTCACGCTTCGATCCTCAATCTATTGAATACGTAATTATGACACAATATCTTGAAAAAACACCCCGATTGAAACAGTAAAACGCCCATAACTTTTGAACGGCTGACCCGATTTTCACCAAACATAGCTAAAAACACTCCCAAAAACTTAAATTTCAAACAATAAAACGAAATCAAAGTCGGTTCATCCGTTTAGGAGCTATGATGGCACAAACACACAGGTACACACGTCAAACATTAAAACACCCCTCTTTTTCCGTCGGGGATTAAAAAGATAAAACGGTATTTCTGTATGACATCTTTGTCTTATACTGCCTTGTTGGTCTTGTGGTTGCAAGAGCTACTGCTGAACATGAGGTTCTGGATTCGATTCCCGGGTCGGGCAAGGAATTATTGGGTATTTCTCAGAAGCAACTCGGCGACTCGATTTGTGCTCAGTTGAAGGCAATAAGTTCTAAACATAACTGGCGAAGAAGTAGGTTGAAAGCAGTATCGTGCAATCCGGATATATTATTATGTCATTTACTGGTACACCGCAGACCACCCTTTATCTCTTTTATATGATTTTTGTACACAGATATATTGTTTGGAAGCGATCGCCAATTGCGATTAGAGTCCACTTTATAATATCTTTTCGACTTGAATAACTTTCTAACTTTTCTCTTATTAAATTGAAAGTAGCACAGCACTCCTGTTACAATGTATACTGACCTATAGTTAAGTTGAGTAGGGTAGTGTATTTTGACTTCCCATAGCTATTAAATATTCTCTCTCTCACAGAGAGGAGGCCTGCGTCCCAGCAGTGGGAAGATTAGCAAGCTGATGATGATAGCTATTAAAGCACCCAGGTTGGCCATGTTTGTGCACTTGATAATAATTGGTAGTGGTAGGTTCTTCTTCTCAGTGTCGGTGGAACGACAGTCCTTCAAATTTGTTTGCCCTAAAACTTAGCCGCCTCCACGGCGTCATCTGTGGCAGCACATAGAGTGTGGTTGCATGTTTTGGGCCACAGAGGACAGGACAGGAGGTGGACCATGGTTTGTGACTAAGCACCTCATGTGGAGTGCATATTTCATCGAGGTGACCCATTTTGCGAGGATGGAGTTACACCTTCCTACCTTGGTTCTGAGGCGATTCAGAGACTTGCATGTATAGGTACCACGGAAGGTTAGATTCTGCGGGAAGATGCTCGATAGGAGGCAAAAAAGGGAAAAGTATTCTGCCACAGTTTACAGCGGGCGTCCGTCAGCTGGGTGTCCTGACAAGAGAACTACCGTCTTCAGGTAGTGTCTCTTCTTTTCAGCCGTTGCGTCGATAGTTGTGCACTGAATAGTGAGTGTCTGGTGTCACACTCCTGCTTTTGTTTCTCGACTTAGACGTGTGGAGGTGCCCGTCCCGGCTGTGGGGTATAGTACGCTGATCGGGGTGGGTTTGAGGCAGCCGGTAATTGTACGGCATGTGTCGTTAAGAGCAACATCAAGGAAATCATGGCGTGAGTGGAACGGTGTCACACTGGACACGCATATTCGCCAGCCGAGAAGCCGAGTTCTAGGCCAGTACGTAGGTGCAACTCTCCTAACTCGTCGAGGAATACAGGGTTGATGTATTCAAATAATGGCAAAAGGCGTCGCTGCCACTACGGCCCTGGCCTTTGTTCAGTCATGTTATTTCGTGAGTTACGCTGATAATGAGGAGGTAACCTTACCTGATGAGGATCAGCGCTGCAGCAGACTAACAGCGCGGCGACGGCCACAGCCAGCGCTCCGCCAGCACCTCGCATCATTGCACAGAGCTGGACACACAAATTGAATATTAAAATATGCAAAAGGAGTATGAAATGATCGCAGCGTTCTGTAGTGGAGTTCTGTAGTTTCTACCTACACCTCTATTAAACTGGCGTGAGTGTATATACGTGTAAAAAACGATGAACAGACTTTGTGATAGAGATATCTTACTAATATTATAAATGCTAAAGTTTGGATGGATGCATGTCTGTTACCCAATCACGCTAAAACGGCTGAACGGATCTGGATGAAATTTAGCACAGATATAGATTATATTTTGGAATAGCACATTCGCTTTTCATCCCGGTTTAATGTTCCCTTGGGATAAGAAACCACTATTCACGCGGGCGAAGCCGCTGGCAGAAGCTAGCGCTATTATAAATGCGAAAGTTTGAATAGATGGATGTATGTTTGTTACTCAATTACGCTAAAACGGTTGAACGGAACCGGATGAATTTTAGCACAGAGATAGATTATAGTCTAGAAATAGAGATATGACAAATAGAGATGTCTGAAAGAAAACATGATAGTTCAAAAGTCTAAAATTACGTTGATATGCGAACCTAAACATTATGACTTTTGTCAATAGTTATCGCTGTTAAAATAATGCTTTGTCTCAAAGTTAGAGGCAGCTAGAGTTAGCCGTTAGGCTAGTCCCAAATATTTGTGATAATATGGGCACCTGTATACGCACGTCTACTGTTTACTTATTGAATCTGCCTCGCGGGCTGTTACCTACATGTTCAACATATCGACGACAGTGAATGACGGACAACATGTTTTTTGTATTAATGGAATTTGATATTTAAAATTGTGTGTTGATAAACTGCTACTCGTAAATATCATGATACCTACAACTGACATCAAAATTATTAACATTTGGTAGGTGAAATATGTATTCAGTTTTATATTAGTACAGTCATTTTCTATTCACGTAATTTCTCGCCGCTGAAAGTTTTGAACATTTTATGAACACCCATCATCATCTGCCTAGCCTTTTCCCAACTATGTTGGGGTCGGCTTTCAATCTAACCGGATTCAGCTGAGTACTAGTGTTTTACATGGAGCGACTGCCTACTGCCTCCACAACCCAGTAACTGGGTAACAAGATACCCCTTGGCTAGACTGGTGTCAGATCTCAAGCTTCTGACTACTCGTAACGATTGTCAAAGATCTTCAAATGACAGCCGGGACCAACGGCTTAACGTGCTTTCGGAGGAAACTCGCTATGTTGAAATGGTCACCCATCCACGGACCGAGCTCGTCAAGCGTTGCTTAACCTTGAATATCGACCCGTGCGGCTGTTATTATTTAGCCACGAGCTTCTCATTTTATGAACACTCAAATAAAGATATGAACATTATGAAAATGATTAAACATTTTCATAAATAAACGGAATAGTAATACTAACAGGAATGGCACAACAATAAACGGTTATGACCAGATATTAAATCATAGCTTTGACGTCACAATATAATGAAATGCAATGCAAAATTGCATTCTGTCATGCTTATATCTGCGTAGAAATAAACGTCGACGTTAAAGTCCATTACGTTTCATAAGATTACACTCACGCAGTTCGTTCCCAAGTTATTATTGTACAGTTTTTTTCTTATTTTCCGTCTACATATAATTGAGGCTAGCGCTTAATTTAAATTACGAACAGGCTTAATTAGAGCAGGAAAAGGTAGCGCATATTATATGAAAATATATTCAATTAATTATACATCTATTTTTTTCTTTCAGGATGTATTTAAACGCTATTGTTTTAGTTATAAGGAAATTTTGAAAAAATATCACTAGTCGTGTGTGAAAAATAGTACTCGTATTGTCTTTGCATCGTAATTATAAAGACATCAACGCACTTACAGACAACCGAATTTGTGTTGTTAATCGAGTAAGTAGTAAACCTTTTGAGATAAGGGTATTTGACAGATAATAAGGTGAAAAGATGTCAGGTAATAACTTGTGTTTAATAGCGATGTAGGGAAAGTACATTAGAAATAAAGTTTTATTACCCGATAAGTAGGTACCTACTGTATCTTCGTTTTATGAGAAATAGGGGCCATGAAAAGAGCAAATCAATCATACTGTCTTTTATTTAATTCCTCTTGAGTTTCGATCGAGTCCCCTTAGAACTGGGTTGTGAGAAAATGATACACGTGCAAGTAATCACCCGTTGATTAGGTGGAACCAATTTTTAATCTAAATATAGAATAATATCCCAATAAAATAGATATATTATATATGACGTCAGTTTATTTTTTGATATGTAAGTAACCTCTGGTTGCGGGACGCACGGGACCGGTCAATGTGGCGACGCTTGGAGGAGGCCTATGTCCAGCAGTGGACGTCTTTCGGCTGATATGATGATGATGATGATGTAAGTACAAATAATACTTATTAAGATAAAAGATTATGAAAATATCTTTTCAATTTGCTTAAAAAGGGTAATTGAAAACTTTTGAAATGAACGAACAAAATGGAATATTAAAAATTTCAAGAAAATTTTGTGACAACGATTCGACACACAATGACATTAATTAATATAGCTTTAGACACCCTTTTCATGTTAATGGCTTTTCATTAACCCTGGGTCGATTGTGGTCAATTTCTTTGAGATGAGTGACAATATAGACGAGCAAACATTGGTTTTAGAATTTTTGTTGGTACTGTAAAGTTTGCATGCTTTTATAAACCTTATTGCAGCATGTAGACTGGCTGGTAATACTTTTAACTGCTCTTGAAGCGATGCACGAAATTAGAATTGAATTTAAATATAGAACGAAGAGAATTGACAATCGACTGACAGGCCGCAGACGCGTGTCGGAAAAATAATGTATAGGTGAATTGAATAAATTCCTTTAAGCGCGGTGAAAGCATTTTATTTAACTCCGATTACCAACAGTGTCTATCGAGAAATTAAAAAGATAAAATGAGTGATAGTTGGCACGATAACTTTAAAACTAACGTAAATACAAAGAAGTTAGCATTAGATAGAAAAACATAGAGTTTTCACACCTGCGTTAAAGTAAGCGCACTTAAATAAAGTATTGATAATATAGTTTGTCTTTCGTGTCGATTATTTTAAATTATAGTCTCAATCATTCAGATTTTGTCCGACCAGTATGTTTGTAAGATGGTTTACCGTGCTAGTTTCTTTGACTTTGTATGAACAGTTAGTACTCAGGACAGAGTTGAGTAAAGCGAAAGATAACACCTCTTTTCAAGCGACTATTTAGTGTTTAATAAGCTTTTAGCGGAAGTTGATAGCTACTTTATAGAAAGTGGAAAATTAAGATATCTATTGAAAATTAGAAATGGGTTTCATATTATCAGGTTAACTTATCATCGTATGTATATATTACAGTTAAAAGTAGTCTTCAGTTAGTTCTTTTTAACTTAAGGCGCTACCCCGAGCAAAACGCTGCGCTAGCCGTTTTTCGTGCAGTTTTTAGGAGCTATCGACTCGTTATAAAAAGAAATATCAATTAATAAAAGTACATTAAATTTATACATAATATTGATTCTAAAATGGCAGTTTTTTTTTAATGTTGTATATGTTTCACTAATCTCCTTCCAACAAAACCATAAAAATGAGAAATAATTATTGATAGCATGCATCTCCTCGTAAAGTGTTCATTAATTATTTTTTGTAACTAATGTATAGACGATTTGATAACGAACATTTTGGCAGATTTTTTTTTTCAAAAGGACTATATTCGATTTTATAAATATTTTATTCTAAAATCTGGGCGTATTCACTACTGTACTTCATGCGCCACCAGTGCCGCTAGGCCAATATGAATGCTCCATATCTCATGCTGATTTTTTGGTCAAGGTACGGCCTTAAACTGTTTTAAATAAAATACAGTAACAGACAAGGATTTAGAGGAGATCTTTACCCAGCAGTGTGTGCTAGATATTTTGTAACTTTAAACTGTTGACATCCAAAAGTGCCGTTTAATAATCTAATTGAAATAAACCAATTCTTCAAATGTCGCGTTGTTCGTTTGACAAACACGGTCGTATAGTTTTCTAACTATAAACTCTTAATTAATTACTTTTCTACGAAAAAAACCGAGTCGACACATAAACAGAGATGCAGTGACCATTATGAATAAAAATAAAATGGAACTATAACCATCAAGCACCGGATATGAGGTCCATATTTAACCGGAAGCCAAGTGAAACGACGTGCAAAGATACAGTAAAATACACTCGTAAATATACAATTAAATTGTATACCTGCAGTCAACTGAGCTGTTACTACTCTCACGATAATGAGAAAATGCACTTTATTGAATAACTTATGGTGGTATCTTTGGACTATGTTTTTATCACGGAATGTTTTCACGGTATGCTTAAATTACTTTAAAACTTTTTTCACAAATGAAAACTTTACTAAGGAGAACAGTTATGGACTGAACATTAGGTTAGTTGTAAAATGCAATATTATATGCATAATTATAATTTAAAAAAAACTAACTTTTTATTAAACTTTAAAATGTTTAGAAGTAAAGTTAAACGCCATATTAAAAAAAAGCTTGACTGGAAAAATATAGAAAAAAAGTTGCGTTCCAATTACAAATTATTATAAATAAATAAACGTAAACACAACATTAAATGAAAAATACTTTAAATTACTACTCGCAAAATGTTACACTTGAAAAAAAAACTACTGGTAAAATATAGAAAAAAAGTTGCGTTCCAATTACAAATATTTTTAAATAAAAATAAAATAAGTAGTCGTACCAACCTGTGTTCGTGTGGTAGAGGAGAGAGGAGCTCGTTGGTGGTCGGTGGTTGTGTTGCGTTGTGCCGTTGAAGGCTCGCCGGCGGCTTATATACCCGTGCGTGAGCTAGGGCGGACCGGGATGGGCGGGCGGGCGGTTCGTCTCCTGCAATAACTGTCCACCTTTTTTCACAAATTACTCTCAAGTCCGAACATGCATTTTGTAGTTACGCCTTTGATGGATAAACTTGGTTTTATTTTTTGTCAATTATTGTTGTTTTAATGAGTTTTTTGTTGGTTTTTGGACACCGACACATACTTATACCGACATATTACTTTTATGAAGTTTTTAGCCGACGAAAAAAAAGCATTTTTTTATGTGTATAACTTATAATGGAGTGGTCCGATTTCAAAAATTCTTTTTGTATTGGGAAGAGTATCAAAGAAAATTTGAAAAATAATATCCACCCCTAAAGTTAAAAAAGAGATTGATAATTTGACTAATTAATTTTTAATTATGAACCGGTATGTTGAAATTAAGAAAACTAAAACGCGAAAAAAATCCATTTTACAAAAAAAAAATACCGACGAAGCTTAAATTTTTTGTAAAAAAGATTTTTCCTTGTTTATTTTGTTGACTTTGTTGCCGTTCGAGTTTTACATTTGGTTAAATAATTAGTATTCGTACACATAATTTACAGTGAGATAGGTACCTAATTAATTGTCTATGAAAAGGATCTTGAAACTTAGACCTTTTAAAATGGACGAAGCTCGATTGAACTGTATATTTCTTTAACTTTTAGTTATCACAAAACCATTCAATTAAGAAATTACAAGTTATCAGAATCACTTACGTGTTCTTCGTACAATGATTACGCAGAAATCCTGAAACTTTTATGTTCTTAGTGAAAACTTCTATATTAGGTAGTTTAGTTTTAGTACTTACGTAGGTTAACATTTTATAAAATTCAACACTTACGTCGGTCAAACCACAAGGGACCTCCGTAATCTGTACAGTTTTAAAAGGAAATGTTGCGTTTCGTTTTCTGTGAAAGTTACGTAATTTATTGTGAACGAAATATGGACTTGTTCATTATATATTATACCTATTAATGAATTTTATTATGATTTTGAATTGTATTGAAATATGTCGCCTAGTTTAAGTAAAAGTTTACTAACAATTGGACCATTGTAGTTGTCTTTTAAAATAAATTATTATTTAAATTATTATGCTAAGTAATAAATGCCGCACGGGTCAATCTTCAAGGTTAAGCAACTCTTGACGAGCTCGGTCCGTGGATAGGTGACCATTTCAACATACTGTTCTTTGTGCCTCGGAAAGCACGTTAAGCCGTTTCGTTGGTCCCGTCGTTACGGGTAGTCAGAAGCCTGAAATCTGACACCAGTCTTGCTAAGGGGTATTGTGTTGCCCGGTTACTGGGTTGTGGAGGTCAGATAGGCAGTCACTCCATCTAAACCACTGGTACTCAGCTGAATCCGGGAAAAAGGCTAGGCAGAGAGATTTATAATTCTGTGTATGATGAATAAAGTACATTCTCAAAATGGACTTTTAATGGCATATGTAGGTATAGTAAATTATAACACAGCTGGAACTATCCGATTAGTTTATTGGACTGTTGAGCAGTGTCTTAGGTTCAATTCACAGGTTAGTCCAAGTGTTATTGGTTCTGTAATTCCCATAATAACATGGGACTTACACACAACAAGGAAAATGATTGTGAACAATATATATACAGTACCTTTACGGCATTTGATTATCTAACAAAATACCCATTCGTTTCGTTTTCTTAACCGCCATCACTTTTGTTTTTTACCCGACTGCCGAAGGAGGGTAATGTGTTTAACAGTCTATGTATATATGTATGTTTTTTCCTATGTGGCGTTCTAGAGACCAAACGCGTTGGCCAATTTTGATGATTCTTACGTCAATCGATTTGTCTTAACCCTGCGAGTGTCACTGGCTACATTTAAATTGTAAAAAGAAATTGTGGGGCATCAAATTTTTTTCTTCCAAACCCATCATGTGGGGTATCAAAATAAAGGGTTTTAAGAGGTGATTTCAAAAATATATCACACTTATATGTTTAAATGTACCTAATTCTAAAAAAAGATAACTAAAAAGTTATAAATAAAAAAAGTTAATTAAAAACAACAAAAACCCGACTGCTTTAAAAGCGAACTAAAAAGACATAATAATAAAATCATGCTGTGCAGTCGGAGGATACATCTGGTTTTGGTCAACCAGCTCGCCAATATGTATCCTCCGACTGCACAGCATGATTTTCTTCTTGTTTTAGTCTTTTTAGTTCGCTTTTTAAGCAGTCTGGTTTTTTTTTTATTAACTTTTGTTATTTAATTAAATGCTTAACCAACATAGTTTTGGTCAAAAACAATTTTGTTTGTCATATAGAAATACATTATGTAAAACGAATATTAGTGGTATTATGCATTACTCATTTCTGGGTTATTCCAATTTCCAGTTATATAAATAAATTGAGCATTTGCCGGATCTTCGCTTATCCTTATTAGTTAATTGGCCTAAGGAATATTATGTCAATAACTCAGAAGTGGAGAATATAGATACTTACATTACACGTGTTGTTATTAAAGCCATGAGTGTGCAAAACATATCGTTAGTCTCAACTCTGACCTGTTAGTAACATAATTTGGTAAAAAAGCCTCCAGAAAAAGAAAATGCAATTGGTACGCTTCCTTCTAACTTGTTAAGTGGATCCTTACAAAGACAAAGATATTTTATTTCAACTAGGCCACCAAGCGGCACTTTTGAACGTTAAAAATTTACAAGGAATAAAAATTGATTCTACCGTGCATTCGGAAAGTAGCTTGTTATGGAGAAGAACGCACAAGAAACTCCATACTTACTCTTTTTAACCCCCGCCGGAAAAAGAGGGGTGTTATAAGTTTCACGTGTGTTGCTGTGTATCTGTGTGTCTGTCTGTGGCATCATAGCGCCTAAACGGATGGACCGATTTAGTTTTTTTTTTTTTTGTTTGAAAGGCAATTTTGTCGAGAGTGTTTTTAGCTATGTTTGAACAAAATCGGTTTAGCCATTCAAAAGTTATGGGCATTTTACTGTTTCAATCGGGGTGTTTTCGCAAGGTAAATGTGTCGGGGGTTTTTTGAATTGTGAAATTTAACTTGTTACAACAATAGAATAAGTTATTAGATGTACCACCTGACCCTATGTACCTACCGTTTATCTACAGAATAACCTAGTATCGTAGTACATAACCTACAACGTTTACTTTAATTTCGAGGCTTCTGGTTTTAAAGTTTATCTTTCCAGGAGGCAGGAAGCTCCTATATCAATAAGTGAACGTTTTGTGCGCACCTACTAGATGGCCCGTAAAATACGATTACGGGCGCGTTCATATAGCAAGAATTTAATCGCGCACTGATCGCATTCAGCCTATGAATCGTGTAAGCGACTTGCAGTCGCCTTTTTTCCTTTTTGACCGACTTACCAAAAAGGAGGAGGTTCTATGTTCGACTTTAATTTTGTTTTTAGGGTTCCGTACGCAAAGGGTAAAAACGGGACCCTATTACTAAGACTCCGCGGTCCGTCTGTCTGTCTGTCTGTCTGTCTGTCACCAGGCTGTATCTCATGAACCGTGATATCTAGACAGTTGAAATTTTCACAGATGATGTATTTCTGTTACCACTATAACAACAAATACTAAAAACAGGATAAAATTTATATTTAAGGGGGGCTCCCATACAAAAAACGTGATTTTATTGCCGTTTTTAGCGATAATGGTACGGAACCCTTCGTGCGCGAGTGCAACTCGCACTTGACCGGTTTTTTTTTGTATATGTTCATCGATGTCTCCGACAATTGTGGACCGATTTTGAAAATTCTTTTTTGTTTGAAAGAGTATGTTCCGAAATTGAATGATTGAATTTCAGTTTCATGATATTCGGGTAATCTATTCTGGCATTATAAGTACCTTACTAAAGAATTTGCCTATTAGGTACAACTAAAAAGTGAAAAATAAAAATCTTTTTTACAAAAAAATACTACCGACTTCCTTATAAGAAAACTACAAAGTGAAAAATAACTTAGTTTTTGGAAGTCGGTGTCCATAACGCAAAATAATTGTACCTACCAAACACACCGACAGCCAAAAATAAAGTAATTTTTCACTTTTTAGTTTTCTGGAAGTCGGTAGTATTTTTTTGTACAAAAGTTTTTTTTATTTTTGTTGATTATTGTTAGACTAACGGATCATCCTGAGAAACCTACAAACAAGTTGTATTTTATACATACACATTTAACATTACAGAATGTTATGATTATAGAATGCTGATTATGAATTAGCATGTGCCGACTTGCGCTGCGGGTACAACTATATAGTTTGTCAGTGAACAACTCCACCGCGTAGATATGAGCGAGTTCAGGAGCGTGAGATTTCGTCGCTTTTGTCATAAAATACTTGTTGATCAAGAACTCGCGTTGCTGTTGCGCGACGCGTGAGCTGTGCGATTACGTCGCGTACAAGACACGTTTCCTATTCGTGTGCTGAGCTTGAAAGGCGAACTTGATTATTAGGTTTTGTACGTTGTGGACGCATAAATTCCAACGTCTCTGAGAAAATAACTGTGCGACGGCCGTGTGAACGCACCCTACTTCCAATTTGGACCATTCATGAAGGCAGGTTCGCAACAGGTTTTAAGGAAGTGTTTACTCGTCCTTTCGTTGTCACCGCCGCCATCCCCTGTCACATCCCATTGCAACGAAAAGGACTCACATCTTCCAGAAATTCGCCGCACAGCCACTGAAGACTAATTTTTATTTATGTTACTCATTTTGGTCCGCCATTTCTTATTTATTGTGCTTACTTTCTCGACATCATACAAATTGATTGAGTTCCAAGTATTAAATTACGTTTTTGGGAACTGTTAGCTGTCAATGCTTTTACATTAACGTATAGAAAAAAGGTTTTTACAAAAAATACAACCGACTTCCAAATAAAAACACTACAATGTGAAAAATAAATTTAATTTCGGAAGTCGGTGTTCCTGTTTTCGTTTCTTCGTTTTTTGTCACCGACTTCCGAAATTGAATTTATTTTTCACTTTGTAGTGTTTTTATTTGGAAGTCGGATGTATTCTTTGTAAAAAAAAAAAAAAACACTTTTCAGTTGTGGTACATAATGGACCAGTTCTAAAGGTTAGGTACCTATAATGCCCAAAGTGAAGCCAGAATTGATAATCCCAATAACATGAAACTTAAACAAAACCGGTGGAATGAGAGTATACCAGGGTGAACTGTTCACACCTGCGTACCCTCTTTAGAGCTTACTAGTGTGATGTTATGTTATGTAATGGTAAAAACAATAAACAGACATGCGATTGCAGCTATCCCGAGTGATTTGCAGTCATTTATTGAAGAGTTCCGATGTATATCTCCAAAGTTCTTCATCAGATCTTGATGAAATTTAAATGGGACCACATGACAAGCACCAGCTTTCAAATAAAAAAAGAATCATCGAAATCCGTCCACCCAGTAAAAAGTTCTGAGGTAACAAACATAAAAAAAAACAGTCGAATTGATCACTCCTCTTTTTTGGAAAGTCGGTTAAAAACTAATTGTAAACTTGGTTTTTACGTGACAACTTCGTACAGTGTGTTAATGTTTATTTTGAGCTACTTATCTATTGTATTCTTAAGGTGGTTTCAGTATTGAGCTTTTGGAGTTCAGAACTTGTCAATTCCTACAGGTTTTCAGGTTAAGTAACACAACTTTCTTGCCAAATAATCAACTTAATAATTCAGACACGGGCCATTGTATAGTACTTGAACCAATATGACACAGGAGATGAGCAATACCTCAACATTATCTGTATTTTATACCAGTTACCGTGAAGAATATTCAACGATAAAAAGGTAGAACAGACATATGTCTCTTTATGTCGATTTATAGTGTGGTAACCCGAAATAACTCGTTTAGAATCGTTTTTTATTTCAAAAGAGGTATTTTATTCACATTTCCAAGTACCTACACATTAGGCAGGCAGGTAACGCGTCTGAAAAGGCGCCTGAAGTTAAAGTTCAAAGAGAATTGAATTTACTAGCGTGGGAACCATTTTTACTAAGGGTAAGTTTACGGAACTATTGCTAACAGTTCTAAACAGTTGTCTACAAGTTTGTCTGGCTTCTTTCGACTGTATACGTATTTATATTTGGTTATGGAAGTGTTTACCTCCTTACTAAGTTGCAAACAGATTGGTACATTTTCATGTAAGGATGCGTATAATATAGCTATATCCGATATTCTCTAATTGATAGTACCACTAGGGCTATTTGAAGGAGGAAAGGAGAAAGATAACCCGGAGAAATTTGAAGGTGGGTTTTACCAGATACAAGGAAAACTACAAAATAAGTAGTAGGTACATATTGTGAAATTCCAAAAAGAAAACACTTAACGCCGCGTTAATACATATAATTTTGTTTAAATAAACAATATAAACCGAAAATATGTAAAAGAATACAAAAAGGTAAAACATATTCAAGAAAAAATACTGGAAAAGCCGCTGGTATTGATATTGAATTAATCGATTTGTATATTTAGTATGATAAAAACTTAGGAATGTAATTTTGGCAAAGTTTGAAGGTATTAAGCTAAATACACGTGCATATCCTCAACGCAGTTGCAATCGGTTAAATTCTGGCTTAAGCATCCAGGTGGTAACGAATCCTTTACGTCATAAAGCTAAGTTTTCATCTGTGGAATTTAGAAAGTAGAAACTATCACACAAATACTACATTAAATCTAGCACAAAAAATAATAAAAATAAAAATGATTGTGATGCTTCAGCCATTCGTAGGAGATTCGCGCTGGACAAAAAAAAACCGCCTTCAGTAGTAGCGGGCCAAAACTGGATTACGAGCTGAGACCGCGCCGCATTTCTAAAGTTGAAAAAATATACGGAACCCGTTGTTAAATGTACAGAATCACGAAGGCACACAAGGTGTCATGCACTTTGCTCGGGGAGTGAAGACGGACCCGGCTTCTAGCAACTGACTTCCACATACATGGAAACGGGCAATCAAAATTATAAAACGTAGAAAGAAGCGACATTCCAAAGAATATTAATAGGAAACTACGTTACATACTAATTTTTATAATATAACACTTTAGTTGTCACCATTATTTTTAAAACGAGAGGTTTAGCTTTGCCCAGAGAGCTGATGAAGACAAGAGCCTGTCTGCACATCTTGCTCGCCATCTATATCTATACTAATATTATAAAGAGGAAAGATTTGTATTTTAGTATGTAACGAATAAACTTAAAAACTACTGGACCGAATTCAAAAATTATAACACCGTTGGGAAGCTATATTATCCCCGAGTAACATAGGCTACTTTTTATCCCTGTCTTTCCACGGGAACGGTAACTACGCGGGTGAAACCGTGAGACGTCCGCTAGTTTCAAATAAAATTGACGCTTTTAACAGCTGCTATAAAAATGATTATTCGAAATATATTACCAGCCAGTCTGAGAACTCAAAAAGAAGGCTATGATAATAAGTCTTGTAGCAAATTGCTAAATACATAGGTAGTAGGTGTAGAGGATAGGCTCGTACTATGTCATCTTATGTTATCTTAACCTTACCTAATATGTACTATACATTCGTATTCTATATTTACGACGCAAAAGGAGTAAGTGAGGATCATAGCAGGTGGCGTGCTGTAGCTTCTGCCGACCCCCATGAGTAAAAGGGTTGAGTTTATGAACCTACTAGCGCCAGCGGCTTCGACTGCGTGAATGTCGAAAATTATCCCAAGGGAACATATTTCCGGGATAAAAAGTATCCTATGTGCTATTTTAGACTATAATCTGTCTCTGTGCCAAATTTCATCCAGATCCGTCCTGCCGTTTGAGCGTGAAGAAGTAATAAACATACACACTCACAGACTTTCACCTTTATAATATTAGTGTAATATAATGTAAGATTTTCAAGTTCAAAGCGTAATATTATTGCCAATATCCCGTATCATGTAGTAATGTGTTATAGCTTAGTACCTAACGCATGTATATACTTTGAATAGTGTTTCCATAGTGGTCGCTTTGAAGTTAATTAACCGAGAGTTTGCTTAACCTGTGAGCGGTGTTTATATGTAGTTACCCGACCTACGCATCTACATATATACGAGTACCTATAGTGGCGTTAAAAAAAAGAAGAAAACGTACTTCAAAAGCAAAACACTAAAAAGTGCTAAATAACTTTCGTTTTGGAAGTCGGTGTTTTTTTGAAGTTGAAAGAAAGTTATTTTGAAGTTGGTTTATTTTTTGTGAAAAAGTTTTATTTATCTCTTTTTAGTTTTAGTACCCCATCACTAAAAATGAGCAATTTCTATAGTACGGTACCTAAAGGATTGACAAAATACCCATAATAAAACAATTTACACATTCGTGCTGTTTGTCGCTAAGGAGTACGGTTGTATGCTCCATATCTTGAAAACTGCTGGACCGATTTTGACAACTTCGACTCAATCCAACACAAAAAGAATGATCACAATCCGATTTGTAGTTTCGGAGAAATACGTGGACAAACATACAACCATACAAATAAAAAAAAGTAGGTCATGTACCTACTTTTTTAAAGTTAAAAAACACTTAACGTTACATTAAAACGTATAATTTTGTTTTAAAATAAAATACAATGAAAATAATATAAAAAATACAAAAATGTAAAACACGTGATTATATTTAAATAAAAAAACAGCAGATATTGAATTTGATAATTTATATATTTGCAGCAGATATTGAATTTGATAATTTATATATTTGATAACTTAGGAGAGAATTTTTAACTAGATTTGGGAGTTTTACGCTGAACACACGTACCTATCCTCTACGCAGTTGCAACTGGTCAGATTCTGGCTTATGCATCCAGGTGTAAACAAATCCATTACTACATAAAACAAAATTGTCAGCCGTGGAATTTTAAAAGGTCAAATCATCACGTAAGGTTATCTGCTTATAATACAAATATAAATTAAATAAAAAAAAGATACGTCAAATACCACTGTCTGTAGTACTGCTTTAATGCTGAATTACGGGCTGAAATAGGACTGCAATCCTCGAAGCAAAACACAAGCCGTTATAAACGTACGGAACCTCGGACTCGGCAGGCTCACGCCTCCAACCCGTACGGTAAAGACGTAGTACGGCTTGTATTACCTGATATCTTCAGACAAAGAAATGAACAATCAAAATTATAATACAAAAGGAGTCTTTGAGATATCAAAGATAGCGAAACTCCAAAGAATAATTAACAAGAAGCCACAATACATACCAGTATATTCTTGAAAACTACGCCTAAATGATCTATGCACACAAAAAGACATACCAATCAAAACTTTAAATTTTTTTTGGCTTAGATAGCTAGCTAGCTAGGCTAGCTATAGATTCACCCAAAAATTATTTCTTTTATCTATTATGATTTTTCTGCAATTAAACTTTTTTTTCATGAGATAGGTAAATCGTTTAATAATAATAAATGTAATAAGAAGATTAGGTAGGACTACGAAGCTAGGGGAGGCACTCTCTTAAAGTCCTATTTTCCAGTTAATTGAAATTGGAAAATTCGTATAATGTAACCTGCAAGATGGTAAAATAAAAAAAACCGGCCAATTACGAGTCGGACTCGCGCACGAAGGGTTCCGTACTTGGTAAATTGCGGTTTACGATTTATGACGTATTAAAAAAAAACTTCTTACTAGATCTCGTTCAAACCAATTTTCGGTGGTAGTTTACATGGTAATGTACATCATATATTTTTTTTTGTTTTATCATTCTCTTATTTTAGAAGTTACAGGGCACACATTTTACCACTTTGGAAGTGTCTCTCGCGCAAACTATTCAGTTTAGAAAAAAATGATATTAGAAACCTCAATATCATTTTTGACGACCTATCCATAGATTCCCCACACGTATGGGTTTGATGAATAATTTTTTTTTAGTTTCAGTTTCATGTATGGGAACCCCCAAAATATCTTGTTTTTTTTCTATGTTTAGGTGAAAATCTTAATGCGGTTCACAGAATATATCTACTTACCAAGTTTCAACAGCATAGTTCTTAAGGTTTCGGAAAAAAGTGGCTGTGACATACGGACGGACAGACAGACAGACATGACGAATCTATAAGAGTTCCGTTTTTTGCCATTTGGCTACGGAACCCTAAAAAGGCGTTTTGGCAATACATCTGCTAAAGCCCGCTTGTATTACATAGCACTAGGCAACACAACTTCATCAGTGCTTTAAGGTTAAAGTACCTGCACCTGTACCAAGTAGTAACTAATATGTAATTTGTGACCAAGTTGACAATCTACAATCGATAACGCTAGTAGAAAACGAATCAACATATGAGAATGACGCATTGGTCAGACCATACAAATAGAAGGCGTTAACGATTGTAGAAAGAGATTCGATACGAAACCTTTGTAACTTGGCTAGGTTAGGGCTGGACCAACTTTTAGTCATGAAAATTAGTAACTTTCACTTCTAACATAAGAAAGTAAAAAATGAGAAAAATATGTTGTTTGTCAAAGTAGGATCTGTTTGAATCTCCCGTAGGCATTCTACAGAAATCGTGCATTTTGCCGGCATAAAAAGTAGCCGATGACACTCAGCGATAATGACCTCTCTATCAGTGGATGTTTTTGACTTTTTTTCTTTTAATTGAGGGATTTTATTTGATTGGATACCCGGAGTTCCTACCTACCCGGTATTTCATTAAATACCGAAGATGACTTTCAGTTAAAAAAATCAAATTAACTTAGTTATTGAGAAGTTCTAATGATTTTTACTTGTTGAGTAAGACTCGATGTGAAAGTTTGGGAAAAATTAATTGTTTTCAGAATTTCTTACGAACGGAGATCCAAACCAACAGATGAATCGCTTACTTAGTTTTCAAACCGAAGAATCGGCAAAATTTTTATTTTTGTCTGCAATTTTTTTTCTCCTAAATTATAGATCAGATGCCACTTACAATATTTTTTTTTTATATATCGATAGGCTTGCGTGTGACCACTATATCGCCTGATGGTATAAGCGATGATGTGGCCTACGGTGAAGCACGCTTGCCTAGAAGAAACCTATTCACTCTTGACTTAAAGACCCCAAGGTTGTAGCTATCAGGGAACAAAGACTCCGGAAGGGAATTCCACTCCTTAGCTGTGCGCACAATGAAAGTAAAAAACATGCATAAGCATTGTGTTCAGCTGAAAGACGTCCACTGCTGGACATAGGCCTCCTCCAAACGTCGCCGCATTGACCGGTTCCGTGCGTCTCGCTTCCAGCGGATCCCCGTAACTTTCACCAGGTCCTCGGTCCACCTGGTGGGAGGCCTTTCAATGCAATGTCTTCCGGTTCGCGGTCACTACTCCAGAACCTTTGTGCCCCTTCGGCCATCCGTTCTGCGAGCAATGTGCCCTGCCCACTGCCATTAAGTTTGGCAATTCTTCGGGCTATGTCGGTAACCCTGGTTCTCTTGCGGTTCTCTACATTTCTGATTCGATCGCGCAAGGAAACTTCGAGCATAGCCCTCTCCATTGCCTTTTGGGTGACTGTAAGCTTTCTGATGAGGCCCATTAGGTCATCACCACTAGGTCATCACTGGCAACACACACTGGTCATAGACTTTCGTGTGACACTGTGGTAAGTTGGACAAGAAGATACCGCGCAATTTCCCGAACGCTGCCCAGCCGAGTCAGATCTGACGGATGACATCTTTTTCAAAGTTGGCCCTACCCAACTGGATCGTTTGTCCCAGGTAGACATAGTCGCCCACAACTTCGAGTGTAGAGACTCCAACCTTGGTAGGAGTGTGTGTAACATGGGCATTCAACATCACCTTGGTTTTATTAATGTTCATCGTAAGACCACCTCTTTCGGAAGCCCTACTGAGGTCATCGAGCATTGTACTGAGGTCCTCCATGGTCTTAGCCATGACTTCGTCGGCAAACCGAAGGTAAGTGATGTACTCACCATAGACGTTGATGCCTAGCCCGCCGAGGCCGGGGTCTAAACCTGAGTGAGATGGGCATATAGTTCTTCACCTTCAGTAGGGCATCGTCACCCGTTTTGAAGAAGAGTACCACCACACCCGTGCGCTAGGCCTTTGGCGTTTTCTCTTTCGAGTATGACGGAATCAGATAGCATTGTAATACTAAGTAAATATTTAAAAAGTCTATCCTACATAAATTAGTTTTAATCGTCTGGCAATTCGAATGTTTCAGACTATCGAAAATTCTATCCTTATTGTTTATTCTGTTCTCTCACGTAAATAATATGTAGAAGAACATTAAAACTTGGAAGCATAGAATAATGTGGCATATTCGAGAAGTTATATTAATATGAGGCTCGTTAAAATAATAATATCGTCTCACAACAATGTTTTATCTAAACGTTTCGTGCTCGAGCTTCTTAGCGATTCTGTTCTGACCAATCTTGGACGCTCTTGTATTTCTTCAATGATGTTATTGCTCTTACCTTTGTAAGTTTATAGATAATAAAATAAGTTTTAATAATAAGTCATGGTCCGATAAGAATGCTACTTTTTTAGGGTTCCGTACCCAAAGGGTAAAAACGGGACCCTATTACTAAGACTCCGCGGTCCGTCTGTCTGTCTGTCTGTCTGTCACCAGGCTGTATCTCATGAACCGTGATAGCTAGACAGTTGAAATTTTCACAGATGATGTATTGCTGGTGCCGCTATAACAACAAATACTAAAAACAGAAAAAAAAACTGGGGCTCCCATACAACAAACGTGTTTTTTTGCCGTTTTTTGCGATTATGGTACGGAACCCTTCGTGCGCGAGTCCGACTCGCACTTGGCCAGTTTTTTTTTTGATGGGAAATCATCCAATGACTTAAAACCCACCTGTGTTCCTTCAGTTACTTGAGCCAGGGCCGCGGTAACTCTTTTTCAAATTTATCCGCGAACCAATAAGAGTGCTCCTATCGTTACAATGTGTAACCCCTATAATACTTGAGGTAAGCAATTATAGAGGTTATAGCACCTATATCAAGGGATCAGAAGTTTCTTTCCTACCCATCCGGATCTGAATATGACCCAGCTTTTATATTTCTGAGTAAGAGCCATATTAAAATCCTAAAAATACTTTAAATACTGGACAAATACGCACGTTTCAGTCATTTGTTAATGTTCTCTAAAAACTTGATAGTCTAAATTACATCATCACAATTACAAGATAGAGCAATAACATTGCGCAATTAATCTAGATAAGACTATTTTAACTTTGTTATTTTAGGTTAGAAATAGGGCTGAGAGTTTGGACTGCGAAAAAGAATGCTTCAAGCAAGGTTTGCATTCCGAGAGAGTAGTATTACATTATTCATGTTTTATAGATATGTTTTCTACTTTAAATCGCCGGTATCAATCTTGTAATGTTCATGCGTTTTTCAATCGGCGAAATTATAAGTGAATAAAGGATAGTTGCAACATAGGTATTGTTAAGAAAGTAAGTAGTGACAGGAAATGGTGCCTAGAAGCTACGTTGTGGTCTGACATCCATTTCCTTTTCTAGGTAAGTTAGTTCCAAGGGAAACAATCATACATTGTAGGTACAAAGCACTATACTGGCTTTATTGTAAAAATCGCTCTTGTTAGTAGGTACTAAGATGAGCGATTTTTACAATAAAGCCAGTATAGTGTTTACAAAAACGGCTCACAATATTGATGTTATTTTCGTCACAGCGATCATAACGCCTATGTTTATCATTTCCGCGGACCCCTAATCTGTCACGTATAAAATAAAGTGGCACTTCGTGTGAAAATTTTCATATTTCACGCCGACGTTGGTCACTTGCGGTTATTTTGTGGACATTTGCAAGTCTTTGAGTGTCCGAATGTATGCAGGTCACGGAGGCCTCATCTTTATTAACAACAGTGGGTGTATTTTTCTTTAATATTTACATCACGGTGTGTCCGGCCCCTTAATTGACGCTTGGCGCCTGATGAACGCTGAGTCTAATGATTCTGCGTGGAGCATACGGCCCGACATACCTAGCGCGTTTGTGAGGACTCCGCGTTTTACGAACCATTCTTATAGTGGAAATCCGATTACTTTTGTTTTGTTTTAGTCTACAGGGCACGTAGGGTTTTTCACCTAGTCCTAAAATCATATTTAATTTCGGTCCTAATTCATTAGGCTGATAAAATGTATGGCTTGAGCGCTTATTAATTAAATAGGTAGAAGGACTGCTGTAATGTCGATAGGTAGGTAGTGGATGGGGCAGATTGGAGTTCAATTAATTATGTAACTAGCAACAAAAACGATTCAAAATGTGAGTATGTGTGTACAAACGAAGAAAAAACAACAAAAAAAGAATGTATCATCTACATAAAAGTACTCATTTTAATAACAGGATCTGATTACAATATAAAACATCAATTCAGATCATTACTGTATAATACATGGAACGTTGTTATTAGAGCGTGCGTGTGAGCAATATATCAATCGGTTTTTTTTTCTGGAACCAATTATTATATGGCGCCAGCATCTGGCAAGAGGCTTTTTTCGTACAAATGTAATTTTCAGCGATATCAATATGATGTAGGTTTACTACGCGAACTCTGCATACCATTTGTTCAAATAAATGTACAGTATGTTTAGCTAATGCTAAGGAGGATGAGTTATTAGGTTTTATATCTTCATCCTACTACTATTATAATCGTGAAAGTTTGTGAGGATGAACGGATGGAAGTTTGTTACTCTTTCACGCAAAAACTACTGAACGGATTTTGATTAAACTTTACAGAAAGCTTAGCTTTAGCTTATACATTGGCATAACACATAGGCTATAATTTATAAAGATATTGGGAGAAGTACTAATACGGGCGGAGGCGCGGGCGGCAGCCTAAGGGGTCGAAGGTTTTTAAGAACATGGCCAGATGTTATTTTAATTTATATATTAGACTAGCTGACCCCCGCGGCTTCTCTCCCGTCAAAATTATATCCTATGTTACTCGGGTATAATGTAGCTTTCCATAGGTGAAAGAGTTTTTGAAATCGGTCCAGTAATTTCGGAGCCTATTCGGTACAAACAAACAAACAAACAAAAAATCTTTCCTCTTTATAATATTGGTATAGATAAAAAACACTGGACGGTGTCGATTGAATGATAAAAAATGTGCTTCAGAATGTTTCAAAATTCATGCGGGCTCGAGATACACGCTGACGAAGTCGCGGGCAAAACCTAGTTATCCTCATAAATTAACTTCACCAAATTATTTGCCCGACGAAGAGTTACGCTTTTGGGTAGGTAGGTACTCTTTGCTCCTAATACTTTGAAAGGTTTTAAGTAAACGCGTAGGAGTATCATTCAAGTGAGTTTGTAGGTGTATCGATAGTTTTGATAAAATGCTTTACGCCACTGTTACCGTCACCGGTAGCGGCACAATCAATACAATTAAGAAGGTCAGATAACATTCCATGGTGTGCCAGTGACGAATGTATGCGTTTTGTGGCAATTCCATTATCTAGAGTGCTCTCGACAGTTAATAACCGCACTCGAAGCTGAATGAAGTGACACTCGTCGTGATACAAACCGCGCGGAGATATGCTACCGAGTGATGTCACTTTTTTATATTGCGTCAATACTTAGCAGTTAGCAGCACTCCCGAGCTGGACACAGCTGACCAACTGTTGAATAGTTCTTCTTTTTTGTTCAAGGATTACTTTACGTTACTTTTTGTTTGCTCCATTTAGCTGCTGCAGGTCTGGTGGAAGAAATTTCTTTTGAAATAAGCATCACCTTTGTGCTCTGCTATCTGTTTAGGGTCCTTTCTCTATTAAGAAGATAGTGACAATTAATCTTCAAAAGAGAGAAGTGTTCTAATAAAGGCATCTGCTTAAAAGGGCACTTCAGATGTACCTACTACACACTTTTAATAATTATTTGTATACGTGTTTTGTACCAGGGTTACCGACATAGCCCGAAGAATTGCCAAACTTAAGTGGCAGTGGGCAGGGCATTGCTCGCAGAACGGATGGCCGAGGGTGCAGAAAGGTTCTGGAGTGGCGACCGCGAACCAGAAGACGTTGCGTTGGAAGGCTTCCCACTAGGTGAATCGATGACCTGGTGAAAGTTGCGGGGATCTGCTGGTTGCGAGACGCACGGGACCGGTCAATGTGGCGACGCTTGGGGGAGGCTTATGTCCAGCAATCGTCAAGTTTTTCGCGATATAAGTAAACGGATAGTCGACTCTTCAGGTGACCCGAGGGCTGGGCATTTCTTCGGCCAGAGAATCAGCATTGCTATCCAGCGTGGTAATGCTGTCGTTTCCCGTTGACAACGATATGGACGATTTTTTATGTCCAATATATGTGCTCTGCCCTTTTTATACGCGTTTGCTACATATTATGTAGTTTTTTTTAATTTATTTTTTATTTTTATTTATGATGGGTTTGCTCTTGACTCTAGTCTAGGTCAGAGGTGACAGAGACAGAGTCTACGATAGAGTGAGCTTACCCAGAAGAAGCCTGTTCACTCTCACTTTGAAGAGATTCGGGTTGAATGCGTTCGAAAACACAGACGCAGGTAGTGAGTTCCATTCATTCGCTGTGCGCATTATGAAGGATGTTTGGAAGCGCTTGGTGCGAATTGGTGGAATGGCAACAAGGTAAGGATGGTAACTTGCAGTGCGTCTAGATGTCCGATGGTAGAAGGGGGCTGGTGGGATGAGGTCGTGGAGCTCTTGAGCACACTCACCGAAGTATAGTCTGTAGAAGACCGACAAGCAGGCAACCTTGCGGCGATGAGCCAAGCTATTAAGGTTGGCATCCACCAGTTCAACCTGATGAGCCTCTTGGCTCTGCGTTCCACCGAGTGCACATATCAAAATTGTCTAGGGATCAAGTACGTTTTAATCGAGGATTATTATTTTAACTTTTTGGATCGTTTTTTATTCTTTTTCGTGAATTTCACTGTTCGAATAATGAATTTTCTTTAAATTTTAATTAAAAATAGAAAATCATCTGTCAATCCGGATTCCTATAAATACGTGTAATAGCGTTTTTACAGACCCATTACAATTTCTGCATCGGAACTGTAAACAAATATTCAGTAAGACTAGATTTTATACAAATTAATTGGATAGCTTTTTTTAATTAAAAATGTACATTATCCTTAAAGACCACTTTTGATGTGTGTATGTTATGTTTAACAATTTTATTTATGTTGTAATGAGTACTAGCACCGTAATAAACAAATTTAGCTAGTCAAAAAAAAGTCTTTTAAGTAATTATTATTCCATATTTTCAAGATCTCGTAGCACATGTCCTTAATACTATACATTTTTCAAATAATATCCATAAAAGTTTTTTATAACGCATTTTAGAGACGAATTTTAAAAACATATCTCATCACATTTAAAATAACAGATTTCGTGAAAATACCAATTATTTACGTCCACGAACATTTTCAATTGAATGTCAGATACAATCTGTTATATATAAATAAATGTTTTCGTTTGTTTAATTTAGATCACCTTTGTTCGCTGTAGCCAGTAAATACCGATAGCCAAATGCCACAGGCCATTTCAATAAAACGCTCAATTCAATTTATGCCAATCCTATATATTCAATCAAACACACGTTCAATGGGCTCCCTAGAACAATGGATTGATATACGTATTCTGTTGGTTTATAATTTTTACTGTATGACTGAAAAACTTAGTAGTTATTTATCCCCGATTTCTGTATTTGTATTTAAGTATTTGTCTAATTCTACTTTAGCCTGAAAACTTAACTTTGGCATTTAAGTAAGGGTGTGACACGTTCTTTACTCCTTTATAATTTAATTGTCTTTGGGATGGCGAAATTTTCAATAAAATACGCCCGGCGGTTTAGGTGTGATTGTCGTTTTGCCGTCCGTGTTAAACATAACTTTACAAATTAATTACATTATGTTATAGTTACGAATAAAACATAAATTTTGCCCAAAAAATACGACTGTCTAAAGACATGATTCTCATTTTAAAGTCAGCTACTTAGGGGTATCTGCGGCTTAAGGGCCATTTCACCAATGTAACTATAATAGAGATTTGTTCAACTAAACTCAGTTTATGCAAATACACGGTTCTGATTGGTTGAAACCGCTGAGAAACTACCAATCAGAAGGCTGTATTTGCACAAACTGAGTTTAATTGAACTAATTACGAATAATTACGATTAGTTTAATTGGTGAAGTCAGTCCTCTCCTAAGCGTCCTCTCTCCTCTCGGCTTTTTTGTTTAAATTAGAGAAATGCTCATCCATATTGCGCGACCACGGGGAGATAGCGCAGTTATGTGGGACTCCGACCCACTAAAACTCCACGGTATCCTCCTGTGCCGCTTGTGGCGGGAATACAGGCACCGCGAACCCGGTGCTGTTGTCCGTCACCAGGCCCTCCTCTGGGGTCTACCCCCATCACCGTCGTACCAGAACACATTGAACGCGGTGACCAGCCCAGGGACCAAACCAGCACATGGGCGCCAGACAATCCCGTGTATTGCACCCTTGGTCCCCCTGTGACGGGGCAGGTCATTGGCCACGCCACCTACCACTTTTCGGCCGCAGTGGACAGGGTATAGGAATACCTCCCCTGCGGCCCGACCGCGTATACCATCAGACGGTGGCAACTCCGCCCAGGGCGCGGAAGGCAGGAAGAGCGTTGCACCGCAATACCGGCACTCCTCTCCCGCCACGGCCTCCAACCCTCAGCCGCGAAATCGTATGGGACCTGGGACGCTCCATACGACGCTCCATGCGGCCCGCCTCAGTTGCGATGTCACCTCTGTTACCAAGCGGCACCGCAACCTACTTGTTGATCTATTTTATTTTATTATATAAGTCCTGTTTCCGTTAGTGTGTCCGTGGCATCAACAGTAGGCCCTATCAGAATATCAGCGCAGCGTTATTACTTTTTTTGGATATCGCTGCACATGCTGAGATAGGAGCCTTTTTGGTCTCGCACAGGGTTTTTATTTTATTATTGTTTAAGTGTATGCTTATTTTCTCGTGTCTCCTGTGCGGGTCACAAATAAATATTTTTCTTTCTTTTTTCTTTCTTTCTTTTCTTTGTTGACCGCTACGTCGTCGGCTTAATCGGCAAAAGCCCTGACTAGCGGCTCTACCTCGGGTTCCTCTTTGCTTCACCGTAGGTGACCAAGCCACGGCTACTGAGCCCCTGAATTGAATGTGGACTCTGCGTGCGTACACCGCACGGGTCAGCCGCTTGAGGTGCGTGGTAAGGCGATTTGTAAGCGAGGCGTCAACTATCCAGCGATATGATGGCGGTAAAAGCCATAGCTCGCTTAAAGCGAGCAGTCTGCTAATTTGTGTTGTCAATATGTAAAGTATGTCTTCAGAGAACGCCGTGAAGCTCACACTTCAATAGACATTATTTTGCCGTGTGGGGGCGGTGTCGTATAACTCGGCTACGACCTTTATAATTAATACAGAAACCGGCTCTTAATGGCATACAATTTTGAAGGATCTGCCTGACTAACAAATGAGGAGTCACTAAGCAGGTATTTTATTCGTGTATATCCTGCTACTACACAAGCATGTGGATGCAATTTCAAGAACCATGGTGTAGCTACTAGAGTGGCCCTAATATCCTTGTCGGAGTCCGCATCCTCACTTATCATCAGGCGAGATAGGAACTTTGTTGGAAATAATCAATGACCTCCTGATCCGGAAAGGAACTTTACTACTTAAAACATCAGATATGTATGTGTCGTTCAACTGAACTGTACTGCAATCCATACACCTTACTTTACAATACGTTGAACGAAACGCGATTACGTTTTAAACGCGAGTAAACTAAACTCTATAAGTGATCTAGCGCTGCATGTTTTATATATAGTTTGATCAGACAACATACATACATTTTTTTTTCATATACATCAGAATTTGAACAAAGGAGAATGCCCATTTTGTAAGGGAACTTGGGCCCCTTTGAAAAACTGGTTGTATGTTAATGAATTTGGTTGTATATTGTAGGAAAACATGTTATATTCATGATTAGAAAACATTTTTTATTTATTTTGTGAGGTTCACGAGATATAACGATGTTTCTGTTCTTGAAATGAACCCTTATTACAATGCAATAAGGTGCATACAAATGTCCAAGTAAAGGAACCTGATCTGTTGTTGTCTGTACATATAAAGGACACAGATGGAAAATAACACAAAATATTAATCCTATTTTTGTTTAATATTGAAATCGCACACACGATACCTCATAACGGGCCTGTGTATGGGCTATCTCATTTCAATAAAAAAAAAAAAAACATGAATGTTCTTGTCTTTCGGTAAAATGTATGTCAATGTTTACAAGCTTCAGTTAAGTTTCAACTGTCCGGTGTATATAATCGTTATATTTGACCCATTTCCCGGTGTTCGACTTAGCTGAAATTTTGTACATACATTTGTTTCTCGTGACAATGCATTTTTTTATACAAAGGCTTGTTTCCGGGACATAGGCCAAGGCCTAAGTCATCCGTAAATAGTCATGTACGGCTTCATATAACACCAACACGTATAAGAAAAGTGAGTAAGTGATACAACCGCAGTACTTTAGCACGAATAGGTGAAAATTGAACGTTTACGTGTAACGCTTGATGCGGAACAAGGACCGACGCGTACTCGAGCAGTTCTCATGAGTATCTTGTTACAAAACTCTTTCTATCCATTCCGCATTTTATTTTACCAATGAGTATTGTTTTTCTGAATACACAATGTTGTGTCTAACAGAAAATGCCATATAACATCTCGCCTGTGTCCCTGAAGAGTTGGGTAGGTAGAGTTTATTTATTTATTCTTTATTGTACACCAAGATAAAAATAATTCAAAAAGACATCTTATAACAAAAACAAACATACAACAGGCGGCCTTGTCGCGATCCGCGATCTCTTCAAGGCAACCAAGAATGGAAAGAGACAGCCTGGACACAATATGGGGTTACACTTGGTGCAAATTTTTCAACTTATAATTAATTTATTATGAAAGTAGGTACCAAATACAAAAAAAAAATACTAAAAAATATGGATACATACAAACAACTAATATAGAGACAAGAAAACAATTCAGCTTAAACAAGATTATGATCACAGTGACAAGTAGTGCTCCTATACAAGTCGCTTAAAACAGGCAGTGATTGCGCGCGCTTTATAGTCACAGGCAATGCATTCCATAGACGAGTGACCTGGACAGTAAAAGATTTGTGTAGGAGGGTAGTGGAATGCATTGGCATTTTAAGTTTCATATTAGAGTTTTTAGTGCTATACACAATTCGCCACTTATGTTTGACCATCATGCCATAAACCAAGCACAAACCCAGAGTCACTGAAATATTATGATGAAAAATAGTCAAGAGTGAATAGGTTACTTCTAGGCAAGCGTGCTACACCGTCGACCACATCATCGCTTACATAGTGGAAGCACGAGCCTATCTATAAAAAATAAAAATCGTATCCGGAATCGAATCCGGGACCCTGCCTCAGTAGTGCTTGCTTGCGATCACTAAAGCAACAGGGTAGTCTGGACTTCATCTTAATATTTTATTTAAAAGTATTTTTTAACATTTCTATTGTGTATGACTTGAATTAGCCCGCGAGCCAGTGCTGCATACCGCGGACCGTCCCTAATCCAATTACTTAGTAAATTGATGTTTTTCATCTATTCGGTTAAAAACTGAGGTTTATTTGTTTTATAATAATAAAAATGGCGGTTTGACTGGTTTTGTATGGAAAATATGTCAAACAGCCATTTTTATTCCTCAGTTAAAAGTGATCAGACTGTTGAAAAATCGGCCCTTAATCCTTCATTGTATATTGCTCCGGATTATATACTTAGTAGGAAATATAGTATTTTTTTCGAATCCCATCGCATTATTACGAAATTCTTACTTAGGCCTAGTTTTTTATCTGTAGTTAACCAATGGTTAAATATGCTAACTCATGGTTTTTAATTTCGGTTAAACGCGTTTATTCATCAATTGTTGATAAATTATTTATTTCTGTGAGATGGTTTGTAGAAACACTTTTACATGTCGATCATATTTTAAAACTAGTTGAGGTCGGCGTTTCCTAGCTGACTACTCTGAGAAGAAAGGCAAACTCAGTAGTCACAGTCTCTTTTAAAGTCCTGACAAAATTTTGGTTATATCTTGTAGATTGATGTCTGAAATGGTGTATTGAGGAAAAAACCATCCATATTGAGTGGACCTGTCCAGTCAGTGCACGCATTTGTCAATAACCGAGCAGCTCAACTCAGAATTTAAGGAGATCAACGATTCGACGAACAATACCAAAGAAAGGACATTCGGTTAGGCTGCATAAATTACTCAAACTGCCAGACCATGATTAAAAACTAACTCATCATCATCTGCCTAGCCTTTTCCCAACTATGTTGGGGTCGGCTTCCAGTCTTAACCGGATTTAGCTGAGTACCAGTGTTTTACATGGAGCGACTGCCTATCTGACCTCCACAACCCAGTAACTGGGTAACACGATACCTCTTGGCTAGACTGGTGTCAGATCTCAAGCGTCTGACTATTCGTAACGACTGTCAAAGATCTTCAAATGACAGCCGGGACCAACGGGCTTAACGTGCTTTCCGAGGCACGGAGGAAACTCGGTATGTTGAAATGGTCACCCATCCACGGACCAACCTCGTCAAGCGTTGCTTAACCTTAAAGATCGACCCGTGCGGCTGTTATTATTTAGCCACGAGCTCCTCCATGATTAAAAACTAACTGAAAAAAAGAAAAAAAACCATATAGTCTTCAAATTCACAATAATTAAAATAAAATAATATAATACTTTAAAAAGTAAATATTCTTGTTAAGAAAACCAAAAAAAAAACAGGAACAAATTAAAAAAAAAATTGCGGCATCTCAATCCTAAGCCTTTTTGTCCTCAACGACGTATAAAACGCTTTCTGGCACAACTTACGTTTAATGAATGATTTGAATTTATTAAGGCTCAGATCTTGTACGTAGCTTGGATGCTTATTATAAAAGCGTATACATTGACATCTAAACAAGCCACCTATTTTCTTGAGCCTTGTTGTACTTATTTGACTTACAATTGGTCAAATAATTAACTCTTCATGTTATTGGATCAATTAAAAATATGTAGATATTATTTTTCTATTGGTTGAGTTATTCACGAATCAAAAAATCGTGCCTTAGTTTCTTACAATCCGAACTTTTTCAGAAATCCTAGGCATTTCAAGAAAAACATTTTTCAAGCTTTTACTAATTTCACCTGTCCCGGTGTATGAGTGTAATAATTAAAGCATACTGATGCTCGATTGACTATTTTGCGTACATGTTTGTTTCTCGTAACAATGCATTTTGACTGCGGGAGGGTAATGTTTTTAGAGCTTATGTATGTGTATATGTATGTTTACAATTTTTTTCCCCGTTATCCTAACAATATGGGTATCAGATGAAAGCTAATAAATAGGCCATTCCAAATTTATACTTATATATATTGTAACACTTTTATGTTCATATTTTCGCACAAATTCAAGATAAGCGTAACTTTGATAGCAAAATAAATAATCTTTTACCACATAACTTATTTGGAGAACTCGATCATTAATAAAATTGTAAAGTCTGACATAAAACATTATTATTATTATTTATAGAAAAACCTCTTATTTAATGTAAGTATAAATTAAGGGTTCCTTTTTTTTCTCTTTTAAGTTAATAAATTTTTAGCCGTCGGGTTTTTTTTAATTATAAAAACTTTTATTCAAAATGTATTTTTTATAAAAGCATGTTTAAAAAAAAGCCTGCGAAAGTTACATTACCCATGTTGTACCTACCACAGATGTAAGTACGAGCTTTCAGACAATCTACATTAGAATTCGGTTGAGGAGGGTTTTTCCCTAAACTTATTGATAACAGAGATAGATTCGTTGGAAATTGGAAAAGTTGATTAATGAATCCCCATTGTGGCTGTCACAACATCGCCGGGAGATTGTCGGTGACAGCCGGGTGTCATCCGGGCCGGCGGCGGCGGCGGTTCATCCGTCCGCGAGTACTGCTAATAATACAACTGATACCAACGAGATGTCGCCGAAGTATACGCGAACACTTGATTAATTAATGGCGTCTTACTACAAGAGTTCGTTTATTCACACTTACCTAAAATACCCATTTTTACCTTTGAAGGAAAAAGGGGTGTTGTACGTGAGTTTAACGTGTATATCTGTGTATTGGTGTTTCTGTGTGTCTGTATGTGGAATCATAGCTCCTAAACGGATGCGATGATAATGATGTAGCGATTTTGTTTTTTTTTTTTGTAGTGTGCACAAATTTGTTAGGCCCAAAACATATAGCCACTTCCACGGCGTCGTCTGTGGCAGCGAATAGATCACTCTGGTTGCATATTTTGGGGCACAGAGGACAGGAGAAGAGGTGGAACTTGGTTTGCGCCTCGTAACCACATGCACAGCCTGCCGGTGTTCCTTCGAGGTAGCCCTATTTTACGAAGCTAGCGTTACACCTTCCTACATGGGTTCTGAGGCAGTTCAGGGACTTTCAGGTAGACCACGGAAAGTTAGACCCTGCTGGGAGATGTTCGCTTGGTGGTAAATAGTGAATGGGTGGGGGAAAAGTGCTCTGCCACAGTGTGCAGCGGACATCGTCGACCGGGTCTCCTGACATGGAGTCTATCGATTTCAGGAAGCTATGTCTACTTTTCAGTCGTTGCGTCGGTAGTTGTGTATTAGTAAGTAAAGGATAATTATATCTTGAAGGGATAGTTTTGTCAATAGCGAAGTTCTATAATAGATAGAGTACCTACGCTAGTGTAAAAACTCTGAACTTCTATAAAAATATATTATATTTTCAAGGAAACAGGTCAATTGAGGAAACGTGACATAAAATAAAAAATGTTAAACCAGTATGACGTGTTTGTATTGTTGTGTATTGCTCGGAGTCAGTGCTATTCCGTGCTATAAAACAATGCGTGACATTATTACGTGCGTGTTATGTAGTTTCATGTATTTTTGAACGTTCAACTTATCGACTTGTAATTGTTATAGGTACCTGTGTAATAGATTGATCTTCCATCTCTATGGGCAGATCCACTGATAAGTCCTGAACGTAATTCATCATCAGTTTTTAACATTTTCATCTTCCAATGTTATTAAAATTTAGTAATATTCTATTCTAGATCCTTCAACTTGATCGTGTCTGCAATCAGCTTGATTACTGTATGTCTTGAAATGCTAATCTCCTCTATATGGAAACTATCGTCAACATTTTGTAGCATTATCATTCACGGTGATCTAAAGAAGGGAAAAGACTGGTAATTATAGTTGTAGGTAACTGGATTCGTAATGAAATACCTTATGTCATCCCGTTGGTGTTTTGTAAAAGACTATGGTTCTATTCTGGTTGTCACCATCATATTTGTAAGTCTAGCGTAATTGCTTAGCCAAGCAATGTCATACTGGTTGGTCTTGTTCTTTCATCATCCATCGGATTCCGGTGACAGGTGGTATGTCACCGGTCCATCTTATAATACTGGTGAACTCAGCAAACTATAACGGCATCGCCAGTTCTTTTCCGAATAATTTTCTTTCTTATGTTATCATTACCTATTTAAATAAACTCTGAACACAGCTGAGCACCTAACCTTGAGTGTGTGGAACAACCAGGCTGTCATTTGTGATTTTAGTATCTAATATTATGTATATTTACATTCCAAGAACATTTTCAACGAAAATATGATCGACTAAAATGTTGATAAAATAATATCTTTGCGAGCTACACGTTTTATTCTTATAGCTGATACGAGCTCTAAGGTCTAAGGGAACAATAAGGATAGGGAATTGATAAGTCAAGCGTTCATAATGTTATACCTAGGCAGGTATAAGTACTGAAGAATATCAGCAGAATAACGAATATCACCTGAATCAAAGATGAGCAGGGAGCCAAGGTCGTGTCAATGGTGTTGTTATTTTGTGATGAGCTGTAATACTTAAATCAAGTCGGTAATGTCACAACTTCACAAGTCTGTACAAACAGCACGCAGCGCATAGAAGTTTTTATTTCAACAAAACTATGTAGTTTTCGAATACCTATGAACTATAAGGGCCACATCACAAATGTTAGTGGGTTGGTAAATATACGTACATCGAAACGTTCGTATTCATTGATATTCTGTCAGTTGGTCGGCTCCGCAAGCTCTCGGCATGACACTAATAGGACGGCTGAGCGCTCCACAACTTCGCAAGTTACCTGAGCTTTCAATTTCTCGCCGAAAACTCCTTGAAATGCGATATTAGTCGAACCCAATCGATTTTGAATAAATAGCAGGATGTTTGGATCCCCAGGAGCTTATCTATTTTTGGTAGAATTAGTTAAATAGGTAGGTTCAACTGGAGGATGACAGCCCAAAAGTAGATGCTGCTTTAAATATATCTTCTCATTTTGAAAAATTAATACATTATGAGTAAATTCCACCTTCTTCGTTCCTATTAAAATATTATGAAGGAAAACGTTCGCAGACCACGAAATCACTGCGTCATACCCGCTGGTAGTGTCGCGAGATGGAAGAACTAATAAAATTCATCTTTTATCATTAAATTAATAATATTGAATTAATAGTTACAAATTTAGCTTGTGGCTAAATAATATCAGCTGCACTGGTCGATCATCAAGGTTAAGCAACGCTTGACGAGGTCGGGCCGTGGATGGGTGACCATTTCAACATACCGAGTTTCCTCCGTGCCTCGGAAAGCACGTTAAGCCGTTGGTCCCAGCTGTCATTTGAAGATCTTTGACAGTCGTTACGGGAAGTCAGAAGCTTGAGATCTGACACCAGTCTTGCCAAGGGTTACCATGTTACCCAGTTACTGGGTTGTGGAGGTTAGATAGGCAGTTGCTCCATGTAAAACACTGGTACTCAGCTAAATCCGGTGAGACTGGTAGGCGACCCCAATATTGTTGGGAAAAGGCTAGGCAGATTGATAATAGTTACACATTTTGTAACCTTTATTTGGAGTTTTAGTATTATTATTGGTAATTGGGTCTATTACTTTAACATAACTGATAAAATGTGCGTATAGGAGTAATGTTATGAAAACGATAAGAACCTAACGATACTCAAATATTTCTTTCAAAGAAATGATAATCAAAGTATCATAATTGGATCATCTTGTAAGAAAGGTTCGACTTCCGATTCACCGCGTTCTTGTACTTGTCTTAGAAGTCTCACTTAAAACCGTTGTAGTGGGCCCTTGTTACCTTAATGTTTGGCTTGGCAATATTTTCGGGTCTCTCATTCGATCGTGACAAAGTCGGCGCATACACATACCCTTACCACTGAATTACGAGTAAGTATGTACCTCTCATTGAGTCTCCTTACAAGGTAAGTAAGAAGTCTCCTTACAGGGAGATGAGCGCCTCTGGCAAGATTTGGAGTTTACCCTAATTGTTATTTTTTGCGAAGAGTAACGACAACAACACAACTTGAAACAATTAATTACAACATAAAAAGTTTTATTTTTATGTAGGTAGGGAAACGATACAACATGAGTTTGTTTAATAATTACCTACGCATTATAAAAAAATAAACGTTAACCAACGCTTGAAATCTCTATAGAATATTTGAATCAAGAGTCAGCAAATCAGTTGCTAAACGGTTCTGAAATATTTGTAATTAGGGTGACATTCTATAAGGAAAATTTGAATGAAACATCTGCCAATTAGTCGCTAAACAGCGACAAGATTTTTATTAATAAGGTTATAACAATAGATAACAATAGATGATTATCCTCGGTCAAGACACTCAAATAATATTAATTAGAATAAAAATTCACCTAGGTGAGTTTGTTTGATTAACAATAGATGATTATAACATTAAATCTATAATAGTATTTTATGATACAAGTGAGCTATGTTGCTCATTACACACGTGGCTGTGGGTTGCAGCCCAAGCCGTAGGCGAGCGTGTAATGAGCAGAGCTCACGAGTTTCATACGACGTTTTCAACACATTTGCGAGGAAAAAACAACAATGTATTGCTTATATCGTTTAATAATTAAAACAATTGGTGAATGAAAAACTTTCAAAGCGATATTGGATTGATTTGGATGTCAATTTCATAATTTGAGTTACATTGATGATTGCCACTTCTTTAGTAGATACTTTTGTAAATGTCGAAAAGAGCGTCCTCACATACGTAGTATCTCTAAGTAGTCTCTTGTCCTCACTGAGAGCATTCACTTCTAATGAGCATTCGACGTCGAATATTCGAGTGGTGTTGAGCCGAGCGTTACAAAGCTTATACGCAAGCGCGAACTTCGGCCGGTGTGGACGTCGCAACGATTTTCGCGGAAACGGCTCGCATCCGAATGTTCACGCAAATATAACGCTCGAAAGCATAGAGCAACACGGACCACCGGCGTGCCGGAGGGGAGTAGCCATAGCGTTTTTTCGCGATACAAAACTGTCTGTCATTTTTTGCGGGGGGAAATCTGCTCTACCCACACTTTAACAAATTCTCACACAAAAATAATCGTCTGTTACTACGAAACTCACACTTAAAAATTTAAAAATACACTAACAATTTTACATACACATGGATACATTCTGTGTCATGACAGTATAATGATATGACGCAACTACACTGACAAGTTGCTTACAGCCGTGGTTGTAACTAATGTCGATACGCATTATCGATAAATTCAAGAACTCGGTTCGGGATATACGGTTTAAAAAGTGATACAAAGTTAGAGTGTTATAAAGATTGACTTTATTTATTATGAACTACAATAATTATCATCTATCAAATAAACTTAATGTTAATTTTAAAAACCAGTGATAGTTGTATCTATCACTGGTTTTTAATAGATTAGTTTTGTATAAATATGACAAATACATTTTTGTGGGTCTGCTTTTTTCATTAAGAATGAAATTCTTGTAGCAGTAAATTTTTCCATTATTAATATTGCCAGTTCCAAATTATGATTTGTAAAATCATTTTTGTGTAAATGGTAACTAATAGAGGAAAACAAGTCTTTGCCAATAAACTTTTTATGGCATGTGTCACGATTTCATGTGTAGTACAAGATCGTGTAGGTTTATTGTCGTCACTTAAACGTCGTCTTATTTCTTTTTCACAAATCCGGCCATAAAAGAATTACCTATTTTGAAGTAAAAAATAACTGTCCTCTGCTTTTTTGGTGTATTAAACTTTTTTCATCAATCGGCCCAAGCAAACCTTTTATGCACGTATTGCATTTTTTTTTTTTGATTTCGAGGAAATAACAAATCCAGCTATGTATTCTACAACTTTCTCGGCAAAAGGGGATAAAAAAGTTAGAGCTTCAATCTCATCAATTAAATCTATACCAATACCAATATTATAAAGAGGAAAGATTTTTTTGTTTGTTTGTTTGTACCGAATAGGCTCCGAAACTACTGGACCGATTTCAAAAATTATTTCACCTATGGAAAGCTACATTATTCCCGAGTAACATAGGATATAATTTTGACGGGAGCGAAGCCGCGGGGGTCAGCTAGTCGTTAATAAAATTGGTAAAATTGACTTCTTCTCTTCTTGATGTGCAATTTAGTACCAATTTTTTTCCAATGGAAAAGAGTTTCGAGTTTGTGCCGCTTCCAGTTTGGTTAATTCTGTATTAACAAGTATTTCTTATTAAATTGCTTCAAACTGAGAGCTTGAGGGATTATCGCAACAACCACCATGACTTCTTACAATCTAAAAAAGAGTTTGATGTGATCTTGACTTATCCTGTGGAGTGGCATATATTTCAGGCCATTTTGTTGGTTTTGTATTATATCTTGGAAGATAGACTTGGTACTCTTAATACAGATCAAAATGCCCAAAAACTTGTGTATCGTGGTGAATCAATTTTTATTTTTTTCTAATACGGTAGTTTGCAATTTATTTGCAACTAAGCAGCAACCTAGTTCTGTGGTCATCGCTAAATTTGCTTTTCGCCTTCACACGTTAATGCTTTTATTTCCACTCCAGTTTCATGTACTAATTCAAAGGCTTTAGGTACAAGCTGAGCTTTTAACTTAGCACATGTGCCTTTAACAAAAAAATATCCGATTGGGACTTTCCATGGAGTATTAATGCCTACTAATAGAAATACTAGGACATCTGTTGTTTCATCTGTATTATTTGTTAATAAATCAAAACCATAATTACAACGTACCCGAATCGTCTATCACCATTCGGACTATCATGTGGTTGTGTCTGTACATTAAAATAAAGCTTACAATAAATAAATCAGAAAACTCAATCTCAAAAATGTCTCTGTATGGATATAGACTCCTTTGCCTTGACCATTTTTATCGATAACTATCTACAAACAAACCGGTACCAACACTATCGCTCGGTGACAGACGACTACTCGGAAACAGACTCGGATCAGTTGCTCGACCGATCCGCATATTGCATGAGGGCGAGCGGCCTGTGTTGGTAAACAAATCCGAAACGTCACCGACCGATAATATTGTAATTTTTAAGTTTTATAGAAGTAAATAGTAATAATGTGATTAAAAATTGCTTACATATGAAAGATAACGCCATCTTATTGTAAATTTGTCGTGGCAGATCTCTTTTTGCAGCAAAAAACAGAACAATTCGGCATTTTTTTAGGACGTCGATTCATTCGCGCAACTAGATTTAGTCTACTGAGCAGTGCGGCTGCAACTAGTTTTATTGTACGCATAGGACCACGTGGACTTGTACTTTGACAGAGGGGAATGCCTGCGTATGGCTACTCCCCTCCGGTTCGCCGGTGGTCCGTGTTGCTCTATGCTCGAAAGCGAGTACTCAGATGATAAAATGAATGAGTATGTATGTAGGAATATTACTGGCCACTTGTAAAGCAAGGAACAGTTTCTTGATCTTAAAGTTACACTAGTTGAAAATTCTTCCATACAATCGTAGTCTAGAGATTACTCCACTGTTTGACGATGTACGTTCAAAATAAAAAAATATATCAATTTGTCTCATCATTATAGTCCTGTATGGTAACAAAAATGTAAAAAATAATATATTTGAAAGTTATGAGCGTCGAAAGTTCCATATTTCAACACTAATTTTAACGCATCTTTGGGCGGAAATAAATATCATATATATACAAAATGAATGACATTTAACGATATCGTATTCGAATGCTCCAAGCTCGCAACGGAATGTTCGCCTCGAACGTTCATAGTTTTTCTCGAACGCGAATGCTGGGCTCGCTGGGAAGCATTTGTTGCTCGCCTACGATTGCTTGTTTACAAATGCTCACGAACGAATGCTCCCAGTGAGGACGCTCCTTTTCATAAACACCTACTGTCCCTTTATAAGCTGTTCTATATTATTTATTTTTAATTTGCCGGGAATATAAATGGTTTCAAGTTACCAGAGACAATTTATGTCACTCGTTATTGCTATACGGTATTACCGTTTTTATCTGCTACTGTATTGATTTTAGCTTCATCATGATAACAATATTTGAATGACCAGTAACATATTAGTATGAAGTATATCTTCCGATTTTTATGAGGTATCTAGTTCGAATTATTTTATACAAGCGGACGCCTCGTGGTTTCACCCGTTCTCGTAAGAATGCAGTGATAAAAGTAGCCTATGTCACCCGGGGATAGTGTAGCTGTAATTAAAGATTTTTTTAAATCGGTCCAGTAGTTATTAAGTTTATTCCTTACATATAAAAATACAAATCTTCCCTCTTTATAATATTAATAGTAAAAGTATAGATAGATATAGAGAATATACAGTAGACACCAAAAATTCTGTGAAAATCAACGAAGTAGGCATCATATTATTTGACTAATTTTCTGGTATTTTCCCGGATACGGTTTGAACGACTCCATATTACTCATAACTTGAAACGTCTGTTCCTAAACTGTAATACAACCATAAAATAAATTCATCTACTATTAAATCTAAAGCCACATGGGCAATTATAAATAGGTCTAAACTCAATTTACCAAAGGGTAGTATCACATCCATAAAAACAAATCATGAAACCATAACCAGGCCACAAGAGATTGCGAATGCTTTTAACAATTTCTTTATTGAAAAGATAGAACCAGTACCAGACGCTGGTAAGGACGTAACCGTAAATATTTCCAAATCAAGTCAATCTATGTTTATGGCACCAAGTACTCCTAATGACATACTTAAAATTATAAGATCGCTTAAAAATACTACAAGTGTTGGATACGATGGGATCTCTACTAGAATCCTAAAGTATATCGCTTATCATATTTGTGACCACCTAAGTCACATCATTAATATGTGTATATCCACTGGATCATACCCGGAAGGTCTAAAAACTACCATTATTAAACCCATCTTCAAAAAAGACAATAAGCAGAGTATGAGTGGTTACAGACCCATTGCACTTATTCCTATAATTTCAAAAGTTTTTGAAAAATATATATATTATCAAATTTATAACTAATTAGAAAAAATCAACATCCTCACAAGCGACCAGAAAGGTTTCCACAAGAATAAAACAATAAATATGGCTATTTTTGACTTTATAAATAACGTCATGGGTAATGTGGATAAAAGGACGCCGGTATGTTCCATTTACTGCGACATGACCCAGGCTTTCGATTATGTTAACCATAACATTCTCCTCCGTAAACTAGAAGCTTATGGCGTTAGAGGCAATGTACTGAATCTAATAGAATCTTATTTGAAAAATCGTAAGCAATATACAGAAATTTAAAAACACTAATACCAAAAATGAAAAAATATATGCATCAAAAAAACGTATAATTAAATATGGAGTACCGGAAGGGAGCGTATTAGGTCCATTCTTGTTCATAATCTATATAAATGACTTGCCATTAGTAACTAATTATCCAGTATCACTTTTTGCCGATGACAGCACAGTCACTATTAATTCTATAAATAAAGATACGTACAAATATGAAATTAATAATACAATCAATTCAATAATTAACTGGTTAGATAACAATAATTTAAAAATTAATCTTGAGAAAACAAAAATTATGTTCTTCAGTCAACGTTTAGAAACACCAAATATTAATGTTCAACATAAATTGGCTGTTATAAAAAAAGTAGACACAGCAAAATTTTTAGGTGTAACCATTGACAAACGTCTGAACTGGAAAGCGCACACAGAAGAATTGAATAAAAAGGTATGTTCTTCTGCTTATGCCCTCTATAAGCTAAAACCTATTATAAGTACCCATGCCCTTATAACTGCCTACCATGGTATTGTCGGCTCCCTATTGAGGTTTGGAGTTATATTTTGGGGAAACTCTACTAATAAAGAGATAATTTTTAAGTCACAAAAAAGGTGTATTAGGGCTATGTTTGGTTTGAAAATAACTGATAGTTGCCAACAGTATTTTATTAAATATAACATTTTAAGTCTACCTTCCTTATTTATTTATGAAATAGCTAATTTTGTACGAACCAATCCTAACCTATTTAAGAAACAATCAGACGTTTCTATTCGTAATCGACGGCATAATAATACCTTAAGCGTACCAAGATCAACCACGGCATTGATGCGTAAAAGTATTTTTTGTTTAGCACCAATCATTTATAATAAAATATCTAAACCTATTAGACAAATGCCTACTGCTCTGTTTAAAATACATTTAAAAAATATCTCATAGCTAAATGCTATTATAACTTATCGGATTTTTTAAATGAACGCAATTAATTGAATTAATTCCTGTAATTGCGACATTTTCACATCCAAATCTGTCAATACAATACTTTCTTATGATATTTATTAAGTTATTAATTTCATAGTTTGCTGTGTGACTCAATTTTTTCTGTTATGGTTTCTTCTAAACCAAAAATATGTTGTTATGTACGCCATAAATGGCAAAACATGCAGATCTCTCTGTTATTATTTGATGTATATTTTATTATTATTTCGTTTATTATTATTATTACTCAAATTTAATTAAAATTCTGACATACTGATTTTTAATTGAATTAAAATTTTGACATAGGTACTGATTTTTTTGTTAATTGAATTAAAATTTTGTTATTATAATTAGAATTTTGACATAGTATTTTTATATTGTATTTAATTTCTCACATTGTAATTTCAAATATAATTTAAATTTTGATTGTATTCTTTTTTTGTAGTGCTTGTCCAGTGCAACTAATTTTGTACGCCATAAATGGCAAAACATGTAGCCACCTCATATTAATATAAGACCTTCATACTGTACTCATGTTTTACAAAATAAATATCTTATCTTATCTTATCTTAAGATATTGTACCTACTAAGTAGCGTAATTAGAAGCTAACTAACTCGAAACTTAGTTTATGTAAACATCATTTGCGATTCATGAATTTAATCGGAGTAAAGCACGCGTTACTTTACCATTTCCTTGAATAGGATCGAGTGTGAGACTTGCAAGCTTCAATAAGTTCTTTTAAGTCACGTCAGCGTATGTGCCACGCTGAAACCCGCAGCCTAATTGCTTAAGTATATTCAGCAAGGCAAAGGATTTGACCCCATGAAAGAGTATGACAATTACTCTTTAAATAATTAGGTATAGCCAAAAATTATTGGAGTCTCCTCTCCAAACGCAACATTGATATTGCGAACTGTTTATGCCGCGTTAGTGCCGCGTCGGAACTCGTATTCAAAAATCACTAGAATTTTCGAAGTATCCATCTTTCTTGTCTAAGCTGAATAAAAAAACAACTAAAAGTCGATAATCGAATGTTGCACATTTTTTAAAAGAAGAACTTCATAGGTACCATGTGAAAAAAGTTTCACTCAAAAATCTCAAATCATGAAGGTTATATGTCAATTCGAAGTGCCTATTACAATAAAACGGCAATTTCTTACTTTAACCCCTATTATTAGTAAGATTGTTTCATCTATGATGCCTGCAGAATTGATTTTAGCGTCAGAAACATAATAGCTCACAAAAATAACAGTAAAAAAACCTTGTTAGAAAAATGTGCAAACATATTGCCGGTGAAAATATGTAACATAAGTTTGTGTATTTTATTGCAGCAAATGTCTTATTTGCCCACGTAAACACACCAGTGTTGTATGAGAGGTAAGTATTCAGACTACTTGGGAATTATTGTGGTTAGGATGACGTAGTGGAGTTTCTTGTCCATTCTTCTCCACAACAAGCTACATTTCCGAATGGACGGTAGAATCAATTACCCCCGGTTTCCCAACTCGGAATTGTCGGGGGGTTGGTGTGGCGGGTTGTCGGGCGCGCGTTGTCTGCTGTGATTGGTTGAATGAATTTTCAACAGCCAATCGCAGCGGATAGCGCTTGCTTGGCAGTTTGTCGCATTGGTTCGCCGATGATTTTGAGCTGGGAAACTGGAGGTTAGTATTAGAATCAATTTTTTTTTTTTTTGACTTTCGAAAGTGCCGCTTAATGGCCTAATTGAATAAATACATTTTGATTGATTGATTTGATTTGTAGCTTTAGTATGTATATTCTAAATAAATTACGTTTTAAATATCCAGATCGAATAAGAGTAAAGATCTTGATAACGTAGCAATTTCCTTGCTACGCCGTAGCTCTTCGCGTAACGAGGTCTACGAACTTTTGCGGACCACGTGACACCACCAAATGTATTTCGTGCTTACATTATTATACTTACTCAATAAACGTACCTACCTATACGTACGTTACGAAACTATGTATAATATCATATATTTCTTGTAAAATTAATAATTTCAAATATAAAAAAATTAAAGTCGAAAACTTAGCCAAGGGAAGGTACTAAATAAAAATGTATCCTATGTCCCAGTCCAGGATATGGTAAAAACGTAACACACAGACAAACACACTTAAACAAATGGAATATGGATGTAAAATTCCGGATGTTTATTATTAAACAGCTCAAGGGATTTAGATGAAACTGGGCACACAGGTGGACCCGGCCCGGTAATGAGTTTCCTTATGATAGTAAAACTCGAATCACGCGGGTTTTGTAATATTTTGTAGGAATAGTAGGATCACACTATTATGGCTATACCTCTCTCAAATCAGGCTCCTATATCTTATTCTCCTTGTCCACTTCCAGCCTGCGTCGGCTGCCTCCTTAAGTGAACAGCGATAAGCTTAACTGACTGGTCGATTGGTGAGCACCCACACATCGTAACCACGAGACGGACAGAATCGTAGGCTAACAACTACATATAGAACCTCGACAATACCTTTTAGGCGTAGTTCTTTTTAAACCTAGATCTAAAACATAACGTTAAAACTTATTCACACCCACATTCCACCAGATATGTTTAAGGCTCATGTTATGATGGGTTATACTCAGGAACAAATCCATTATTCATAATACCCGGATAATTTTAAAAATGCCCAATATAAGTAGGCAATATGGTAATAGTTATTTAAGATACAAGTGCGGAAGGTAGGTGATTTCCGATGAGTGGCATTTTACACAAGTCGGAAATCATCTTACGTACGTGTATCATACAACATTTTACTATGCATTGTGCGAGGAAATAAATAAATTAATAAAATGGCGGGCTTATTCAAGCGCGTTCAGCATATCCACAGATTAACTAATAGTTCCTTCGGGCATATCTACAGCGCATGTGCGAATAGCTGTCACATCGTAACGCAATAAGGCACGAGCAAAATATACGTTCTGCCAAACATATTTAATAAATATTTAATAGTTATTTATGATACAAGTGCGGAAGGTAGGTGATTTCCGATGAGTGGATAAATCGACACAAGTCGGAAATCATCTTACGTACGTGTATCATACAACATTTTACTATGCATTGTGCGAGGAAATAAAAAAATAAATAAAATGAAATTAATAAAATGGCGGGCTTATTCAAGCGCGTTCAGCATATCCACAGATTAACTAATAGTTCCTCAGGCATAGCTGTCACATCGTAACGCAATAAGGCACGAGCACAATATACGTTCTGCCAAACATATTTAATGAATATTTAAAATTAATGTATTGATCAAAATCTACATATTAATTAATTTAAAACGCCTAAAATGAAGTATTAGTTTTATTTTACATTTTATATGAATGATAATCTGTACATAACTAATTTTTAAAACTTTTCTCAAATAATAAAAACTCTATGCGTCGGGCTGACGTTGGAGTTAAAAATTAAAAAAATACAGGAAAGTAAAAAGCACTAGTGAAAAAAAGTGACACTTTCCGCACAGTTTGGCTGCTTGGAAAACCGGTCTTTTCGAGGACATGCATTGTAAAATTAATTTATTGATCAAAATCTAAATCTAGAGTAATTAAAAAAGCCTAAAATAAAGTAGTAGTTTTATTTTACCTTTTATACGAATGATAAATCTGTACATAACTAATTTTTTAAACTTTTCTCAAATAATAAAAACTCTATGCGTTGGGCTGACGTTGGAGTTAAAAATTAAAAAAATACAGGAAAGTAAAAAGCACTAATGAAAAAAAGTGACACTTTCCGCACAGTTTGGCTGCTTGGAAAACCGCTCTTTTCGAGGACATGCATTGTAATAGTTATTTATGCTACAAGTGCGGAAGGTAGGTGATTTCCGATGAGTGGCATTTTTATTCACGAGCGAGCGAAGCGAGTGAGTGGATAAATCGACACAAGTCGGAAATCATCTTACGTACGTGTATCATACAATATTTTACTATGCATTGTGCGAGGAAATAAATAAAATTAATAAAATGAAATTAATAAAATGGCGGGCTTATTCAAGCGCGATCAACATATCCACAGATTAACTAATAGTTCCTCGGGCATATCTACTGCGCATGTGCGAATAGCTGTCACATCGTAACGCAATAAGGCACGAGCAAAATATACGTTCTGCCAAACATATTTAATGAATATTAAAAATTAATTTATTGATCACAATCTAGAGTAATTAAAAACGCCTAAAATAAAGTATTAGTTTTATTTTACCTTTTATATGAATGATAATCTGTCCATAACTAATTTTTAAAACTTTTTTCAAATAATAAAAACTCTATGCGTCGGGCTGACGTTGGAGTTAAAAATTAAAAAAGTACAGGAAAGTAAAAAGCACTAGTGAAAAAAAGTGACACTTTCCGCACAGTTTGGCTGCTTGGAAAACCGCTCTTTTCGAGGACATGCATTGTAAAAACTATTTAAATAATTAAATTGACCGGGTTTTCTGAAAAATGCCCATCACTGATTGGGCCGGGTACTAAAGAGATGTGTTTTTTTTAATGTTGACTTTGATTTTAATATTGTTTTTTTTTTTTTTTTTTTAAGCTTTGCCCACACTAGGAATTTCTTCCTGTATCGTGGGTGCGTTTACAAACACCCAGAGCCGGAACAACTATCTGTAGGTCATACAAATATTTGTTCCGTGCGGGAATCGAACCCGCGACACGCAGCGCAGCAGTCAATCACTCAACCACTGCGCCAACCAATATATATTAGGTATGTACGATTATTATTTAAGCAACAAAGTCGACGGAGCTGGGGCTCTTTTTTCTGTCCGCAGGGTCTAAAGTAACCTATCGAACCTAACTATCGGTGTCGGGGTGCCTTAAGCTCCCAAGCTCGATTCGCTCGCTCTTGGACCAATTCACTGACCATAATTATCAAATTGCCCAACCGTTACGTAGCAATATCCATAATGACCAGACAATGTGATAAAAATAGAAGTTTAAATCAGTACTTTATCATTACATTACCCGATTTGACTTGACTAGATACATTTCCTGTAAATGCTTTGTAATACTTTATACCTGTACGTAGTATAGTGTGTAGAGCTATTCTGGGTGCATCGTCCTCACATATATTAATGTATGTACGTATGTAAATATTGTAAAACACCTATTTAAAAAAAAAAAGAGTAAGTATGGAGTTTCTTGTGCGTTCTTCTCCATAACAATCTACTTGCCGAATGCACGATAGAATCTTTTTTTTTTTTATTACTTGTAAATTTTAATTTAATTTATGTGACGTTCAAAAGTGCCGTTTATTGGCCTAATTGAATAAATATATTTGACTTTGACTTTGACATAATGCCCGGGCATTACACATAGTGCACGGACTTGGTCCATTACACGTACAGCTACTATCAACGAGGAAGAAATCTCCTCCTTCGAAAAAGTAAGACTTCGATTGTAATGTTCAACTTACATAATTAATGTAAATATAGAAGATATCCTACACATCGTCAGCCTATTAATGTTCCCACTGCTGGGACACAGGCCTCCTCTCTGTGAGAGGGAATGGGCCGTAATCCACCACGCGGGCCCGGTGCGGGTTGGTGGATGTCCCATGTCTTCGAATTTTTGGTTCTAGGACATGCCGGTTTCCTCACAATGTTTTCCTTCACCGTTTTGAGAGCAGTGGTAAAGAAATAATTTACACAAAGTAAAGCGCCTGCCTGGGCTCGAACCCACGACCTACAACTTGTAAGTCGCGGCCGATACCACTGGGCTCCACTGCTCTCTACCTATATGTTTTATGTTTTTGGTTATTTTTAGAGTTCCGTAGCCATATGGCAAAATACGGAACCCTTATAGATTCGTCATGTCTGTCTGTCCGTCCGTATGTCACAGCCACTTTTTGCCGAAACTATAAGAACTATGCTGTTGAAACTTGGTAAGTAGATGTATTCTGTGAACCGCAATAAGATTTTCACACAAAAATAGAAAAAAAACAATAAATTTACCCCCTAAATCCCATACTTGAAACTGAAACTAAAAAAAAAAATTCATCAAACCCATACGTATATATGAATAGATCTTCAAAAATTATATTGAGGCTTTTAATATTTTTTTTTTCTAAACTGAATAGTTTGCACGAGAGACACTTCCAAAGTGGTAAAATGTGTGTGTCCCCCCCTGTAACTTCTAAAATAAGAGAATGATAAAACTAAAAAAAAAACCATGTAAACTTCCAACGAAAATTGGTTTGAACGAGATCTAGTAAGTAGTTTTTTTTAATACGTCATAAATCGTAAACCGCGATTTACCAAGTACGGAACCCTTCGTGCGCGAATCCGACTCGCACTTGGCCGGTTTTTATGTTTATGCATTTGCTAATCAAAGAGTTGGTCGGTTTCAAAAACCAGGGGACGACGTGTTTTAAAAAGCAACGAAGGGATTATGTCATGCTGATTGGTATTTACAGAGATGATTGTTTTGAGACAAAGCATTCCAGTTTAAATAGGAGGCTGATCGATCTTCCTATTGGTAACTGGGGACATGTTTGTTTTTGTATACTAACACACCTATACGTGGAGTTTCTTGACCTTTCGTCTCTATAACTGCTTCTCTACCTTTACGAATGAACAGTAGAATCAATTATGATTATTTTTTAATTTAATTATTTGACATTTGAAGTGCCGCTTATTGGCCTAGAAATAAACACTTTGACTTTGACATAGTATTTTATAAGTTGTTAGCATTAGTTTAGTAGGTACCTACTAGATTCTGCCCACGGCTTTGATCGCGTGAAGTTCTGGTCTATCCAAAGGTATGCCAAGTTTCATGTTTAATTACAACGCGTGAAAACTTTCGCATTAGTAAACTATGGATTGTACATAATAGGTAATTGGTGAAATTATTCTGAAATAAAAATTAATTCGTTAATTGGTTTGAGATGTGGGTATGTAGGTAAATTTCTGCCAAACTGCTCGGGGAACATGCGTTAAATGACGTTTTTTGGGGTTTTTTGGGCGCACGGTTGGCGCAGTGGTTGAGCGATTGACTGCTGCGCTACGTGTCGCGGGTTCGATTCCCGCACGGAACAAATATTTGTATGACCTACAGATAGTTGTTCCGGCTCTGGGTGTTTGTGTATGTGAGTTTATATGTTTGTAAACGCACCCACGATACAGGAAGAAATTCCTAGTGTGGGGCAACGTTTTTTTAAAGAAAAAAAAAAAAAAAAAGAAAAAAAAAAAAAAAATAATAAAGTAGAAAGTGAAATTAGACAAAAAAGAACCCACGTATCTGAATTCTGTAATAATATCTAGCTGCCATTTTGATGTTAGATCACAAAGCTAACATTATGCAAATGTATTATCCTGCGAAAACATTCAGACTGACTTGGAGGGATTTTAATTCCTTTGCAGTTGATGTACCAAAGGGCACAGTTTATGATAATAATTATGTTAAGTAGGTATATTATATGTATTTGACAGCCAGGGAATTAGAAATAACAATAGGAGCTGAACCTACAGATACATACTTCTACTTTTCGAGTCCATTATAAAGGCATATTAGGTACCTTAGAATAATAGGGTAGCTACATATTAAATTAAATAAGTTTATCCCAGTTTTCTGTAGACCTATAAAACGTTTTTTATAACGACGTTTTATAGGTCTACAGAAATGCAGATATGTGGTCACTTGTTAGAATTAATATTTGTTTCGGGATATTTACCATGTAGATATATTCCAGTTCTCGTTGATCATGGCGCTTGTAACGGTGCCGAAATATCTATCGAGCTCTCAACAAAAATCATAATATACATGGTAAATATCCCGAAACAAATATTAATTCTAATGATTGTGACCATGTCAGCTTAAAAACTTATGTGGTCACTTGGTGGCAGCATGGGGTAGGGGACATCCCATCTTGACGCACAAAACGTTTTAGGAACACTTTAATTGTGCGTACAGCTATGGACTGGAATTCCTCCCAGAGTCTGTGTTTCCTAATAGCTACAACGGGGTGGTCTAAGTAAAGGTTGAATACGTTACTACCACAACATCGCTTACCATCAGCAGACTAATTGCGCAAGTTATTTCGACAAGGCAAAGGGTTTGACCGCCATCAATCGACCAATCACATGCGGTCATTGTTTATTAAATTATTTTCTTCACGACTATACTCTGTCCAGTTGATAATCTGTCCAGTTGCGAATCTGTCCAGTTGATAATCTGTCCAGTTGCGAATCTGTCCAGTTGCTCCGGAGGGGATGAAAGACGCGATGTCGATTTTCTTTTAAATGATTGGCCGCTTGATGGCTGTCAAACCCTTTGCTTTGCCGAATTCACTTACGTGAGACGGTAGTTTAACGCGGGCCAATCAATAATAATATAAATACTTTGGACACTAGCTGCAAGATTTTCCGAAGTTTTTTTCTAGAAGCTAGAGTCTAGCATGTGGGAAGTGGTTTGAACAGTACCTAACTGTAGATATCTGCATTGACATAGGTACATATGAACTCTTTTTACACTAGATTGTGCTTGCAGTACCTAATACTCTACTTGGTTGGATCCACGATTGGAGTCGATTGATTGCTTTCTGTTTAGGCCACTGCAGATCACGTCGAGGTGGAAGATACTGCTGGGAATTGACAAACTGATGGTGGTGGGTGTTGCTTTACCCACAAATCTTTTCTTGCTTTTGGCTGTTGGTCTTGAAAGACCGGTGTACAACGAAAGAAGCTCTTCCGGCTCGTACAGACGCTTCAAATATCTAACTCTCCGTTGTCGAATATTTTGCATACACTTGTTTTCCTTCCTTTCCACTTAAGTTCCTCAGATCAAATAAAAAGTCAAGATGGAACGTTGCAAACAACAAAGTGAAGCCGGTTCAACTATGCCTCGCCGTACAAATACACAATTACACGCACTCACTTACCGCGAAATTAAGCCTTAGCTTGTCATTCGAGCTCACAGATCAAATAATAAAGCTCGACTGACAAGCTAAGGGGTAGTTTCGTTGTACGTGTGAAGAAGAATTGGTGCTGGATGAAGACTTTAAAATCCGGACTTCAAATAAAACCCCGCCCGGACGCCTTCTAAACTAGGACAAATCCGGATCCGGACGGATGGAACCCTACTTATAGTTCAAAAGTAAAGTGGGTGGGGGGAAGGGGTAGTACCTCAGTTTTTTTTTGTGGTTTTTATGGTACCTATGCGTTGTGCCGTGCGCAAATAAACTATTTTTCTCTCTTTCTTTCTAACTATCAAAAAATAACTGGTATGTATGTATGCTACACAAAGTAACTAATTATGGAATGCCTATGGCAGATAATGATGGCCGGATTCGTCTAGTCAAGCCCGATCCCACATTTTCGGTGTGAACGGAACAATGCGAGCAGTCGACGAGTGCTAAGCAAAGTTAGTTTAGCATGTGTTTGATAACAAAACTTTGTCAACCCAAGATCGAGTAACGATTACGAGTCGTTTACGTAGTATACTTTAGGTTCCGTTATTGGCACGGTTACATCACGGAAAGTTGGAGCCCGGTGAAATTGGCTCTTTTTAGCGGAAAAAAGACACGCCTGGGTTTTAGCAGCATTCAACTTGACCAGATTGTCATCGCCCCATTCGGAGACTACTTGCAAGGACAGGTTCAAACGCTCCACCATGGCCTCACGGAGAGACCGGCGTTGGACAAGTATCTCTAAGCAACAGTGCTGTCGTCTGCATACTCAAAGGTGCCGGGTTTTAGCAGATCGTTAATGTGCAAAAAGAATAATATTGCTGAGAGTACCGACGCGTGAGGGACCCCGGCATTAATATCCAATTGGTCCGAAGAGCAGCCATCGATAACTACTCGAACGGACCGATCTCTCAGAAAGTCTATAATCCAATCACACAGAGCACCGGGCAGACCGAATGAAGGAAGCTTACCGATCAGGCTTTCGTGCCTGACCCTATCGAAAGCCTTCGAGATGTCGAGGGAGACGGCAAGCGCTTCCCCGTGCCTCTCGATGGCCGCACTCCATATGTGAATTGCGCACGCTAGAAGATCCCCAGTAGACCGATTTCGGCGGAAGCCATATTGGCGGTCGCTAAGAATATCGTTAGTTTCTAGGTATGGCAGGAGCTTATTGTTAAGTACTATAGTTAGCTAGTTAAGTAGATGGGTCTGTAGTTGGCCGGATCAGCTCTACTGCCCTTCTTGGGCACGGGCTGTACGTTGGCTTGCTTCCAAGTATTCGGCACTTTTCCAGACTCATAGGAAAGGTGGAATAGGCGAGTCAAGATCGGAGACAGTTACGTACGTCGTACGGACGTCCTTTTGATGAATGCGAATGTCCGACATACTCGTCTACTAATATCAATTATATATAGTGATTAAAATGCTATGATGACGCTTGACCTACTTGTGTTTGAATGGGTATTAGCGTAAAGTGTAGCGTCATATCTACCGAAAAATACCCGATGGAAGTTCCGCTGCAATTTTTTCCTTTAAAATTATTAGGTACCTATTTACGACGTAATCTCGACACGATGTGTCATAGGTAATTTCAAAAGTAGGTACCTACCTATTGCAAGCGTAAATATACACAAATCTGCCTACGTCACCGCTCCATACAATAATACTACTTTGAATATAAAATATCACTTTTTAGGGTTCCGTAGCCAAATTGCAAAA